>OX596275.1:51531561-51979061 GCA_951394225.1 Harpalus rufipes
AGCAGAGTGTACAAGAAAGAAGATTATTATTGTGTATACTATACTAGTGCAGTAGAAGGTACGTAACCTAAAACATTTATTAAATAAATACCAAAAGTTTCATTAAATAGTAAACCGGTAGAGTTCGACTGCCATATCCGTGAAGCTGTGACGCCAGCGTTGAAATATTTTAAATTAAAGAAAACTATCAAAAAATCATAACTCTCATTCTATTTGTAAGTTTCGCTCAGTTTCATAACGTTCAAATTATGACCATGAAATTTGTGCAGATGAACTTCGCGCGCTCACAATTTAAAAGAACACTCCGGAGTACAAAATGTACTTGAAAATTATTTATTGAAAAATAGGTAGAGTTATTGGTAGTATTTTTTTTTAATTTGTACTTTTTAAATTGTGAGCGCGCGAAGTTCATCTGCGCTAACTTCATGGTTAAGATTTGAACGTTAGAAAACTGAAACAACAAATGAACAGGACGATGTATAAACATTATGCCGCTATACCTAGCCCTTGTAAGGTGTTTAACATACATCTACATGTTTAATTTGACCGATTCTTCCCAGAAAAAAATAAATCAGGCCAGCACAATACCTTTCGTCAATCCTGTGTATTATATTATACAAACTCCATACATAAATTTTCTTGCAAAATATTCTAAATTTCCAGTGATATTATTTCATAAACAAACTATGAAAATTGCACTTGACACTGACATCTTCTTCTTCTTTAGCTTTTCCCATTCGTTAAGGGTCGCTATTTTTTATTTTCTTCTTCCACTCATTTCTGTTTTGCGTGTTGTTCTCATTCAGTTATTTTTCTCTCAATCTTCCGCAATATAGTCCTTCTATCTTATCTTTGGTCTTTCTCTGTTTCTTCAACCTTCTATTACTAAGCTATTCATTCTTCTTCCAATATATTCTTCATCTCTCCTCATGACACGTTCTAAATAATGTAATCGTCTCTCTTGTATCTTTCTAGAAACTTCTAACCTTACAGTTATTTCCCTTATTCTTTCATTCCTTATCGTATCTTTTCGTGTCTTCCCCAACATCTATCTCAACATCCTCATCTCTGCCACATTCATTTACTTTTCATTGATACTGACATCAGTCAATTTGAATTATCTGAATATATTAGCAGTTTCCATGGTTAGCATAGCTGGTTGATTTATGAAATTTAATATCTTTATAATTCTTTACTTCTATATATGTTGAATATGAAGTATAAAATGCAATCAAATCGTATAGAGAATAATATATTCCTTAAGTTATAATAATATTGAACTAAGTTTTTTTAAGAAAAACTGTTAAAATCTTCAAATGAGGGTACTTCCGGTTGACCAGTTATAACCAAAATCGAATCACCTCTTCTCTTGGATGTACACTTGATGAATACGTAAAAATTATAATATTTAGAATTTTCGTCACACACACACAAACACACACACACACACACACACACACACACACACACACAGACACACCTACATACAGACATCATCGTAAAAATCGTATTATATGGACCCAAAAACGTGCTTATTCACTAAAAAGTCATCACTGAATTTTTTGACCAAAGACAATACCTTCCTTACCTAAAGGTGACGGAAGGTAAAAAACGTCGAGCGTGGTACCAACATGATAAAAAAAAATTAGCTCAATCGAAATTAATAATGTACAAAATTAATATTTTGATTAAATCTCGAAAATAATCATATTATTTTATTCGTAATTTTTTGCCATGAGATATAAATCTTATAGTTTATATTCTTTAGAAAATATTATATTCTACCATCTATCTTTCCTCCATCGATCGCTTATGGTTCAAACCTTGTCTAAATATTTCCCTTGACACACTCGTTGAAATCGTTCCCTGTGAGTCATCGTCCTTTGCCGATCTATACTATACCGGGTGTAGCAGTAAGCAAGGCGCCGACTTTCAGCTGAAACTGAAATGAGAGTTGCAGGATTCTTGACGGTGCTGTACTAGGGTCGCGCGTCCCCTTTGTTAGCGTTCCAGGGGTTCGAATCCACGTGCAGGTTGCCAGGGTGCCAGGCCAGCAACTGGTTGTGATGGATAAGTGAAGCGAGGTTATTTGATGGAAAAGTACTGGAGAATATATGTATCACCTTTTCAAGGCAATATCCAAAATATATTCTTATACATGCTCGCAGATTTTAAGATGGTTCTGTTAAGGAAAAGGAAGCATTTATGATAGATTCAAAGGAAATTTAAATATGTTACTTTTCAAGAGGTTTTACGCAAGTATTAAAAATTCTAAAAAAAAAATACTACCTGTGAGCTCAAATATTTAATGCTAAAGTAGAGCAAAACTACATTGGTGTATAGAAATAGTATCCCGAGAGGGAGTTTTCTTTTTTATACCATAGTCAAATTTTAACTATATTAGATAAGAATGCGAAAATATACATAAATTAAAGAGTATTAGTAAAAAAAAGTTTAAATATTAAAGAAAAAAATTAGAAAAACGTAAGGGACAATGATGCATAATTAAACTGCTAATGCATGATATAGTGAAAATGATTAAGCAGAGGACATACGTCATCGACCTGAAAAAACCTTATAAAATGAAATATAACTTATTAATTATTGAGTGTTATTTATTTTTAAAAGAAGAAGAATAAAAAGTACTAGTATTAAGTAATGTATATATTAATGATATTTACAATTATTTCCAAGTCAATCGTTATTCCTTTTCCGGAATATAAAATTATTTGAAATAATTGTAGTTTATTTTTGTTGGCACTACTGTGAATGACAATGTTTTGTCAAATAATTTTATATTCCGTAAAATGAATAAGGATTGACTTAGAAATAATTGTAAATTAATTAATATATACGTTTATTTAATACTAGTATATTTTTTTCTTCTTTTTTAAAAAATAATTAACTAATAATTACTACAAGTTGTATTTCTTTTTATAAGGTTTTTTTCAAGTTGATGACGTGAGTCCTCTGTCTAATCATTTCCACCATATCAGGCAAACTGTGAAAACAGTTATGATAATATTAAGTAATATTTAAGTTAATTATTACAATTTACAATAGTAACCTATTTTTGTAAGATTCCATATCTTGATTAAAAAAAAATATAAATTTATTACAGCCTACCTGATTTGGCTTACCAGATTAATTATTCATAATTTTCTCTTACGGTTTTGTAATTTATTTCTTCAATAAAATTCCACTTCAAGTATATCATTGAATTCGTAATTTTACATAGATTCCAAATATATAAAAATATATAGAATGTCCCATTTGAGATATGAAAGTTAATGCCATTTCCAGTTAAACCGGAAGCATTACCATCATGCCAAATACCATAGTTTATCCCCTAAGCCCCTAGCCGAGTCCCTAAGCCTATTGTACCAACATGGAAAGAGTATTAAAAAATAATTATAAATAAAAAAGTTATTTTGAATGGCCCGTTTTTCAGTATCACGTGTGTGTATATATATAATTACATATTTTCTTTTTAATGGAGTAACATTTTACTACAGTGTTCATTTAAAAATTATAACTTTGCCATCGTTATTATTTGAAATGCAAGAATGTTAAAAAAAATGAGTATCGCCATTCGAAAGAGCATAAAAAGTGCCATAAAGAAGTGTAAACGAAAATTCATCATTTCGTAATTTGAAAAAAATCTGATGTGGACACCACACGACTTCCTTGTACGATTATTAAACTATACATATTTTTTTAATAACTAAATTACAAAATATTAATTTTAACTTAAAACGGTAAGATATATAGCGACCATACCCGGTTCTTTTTAAAGAGAGTTTTGATTACAATAAAGAAATATTTGATTACAACAATGAATGTGACTAATTTCACAATAAAAATATAATATTTGTTATTGTACGAATCATAAAATTGCACGTATTTAACGTAATTTGACATGAACATTTTTTTATATTTTTGTCCTAATCCATAGCAAGCTTTATTACAAAAACAAAAAATCTGATGTGGACACCACACGACTTCCTTGTACGATTATTAAACTATACATATTTTTTTACCTTTTAACCTATACATATTTTTTTAATAATTAAATTACAAAAATATTGACAGGTTAACCCAAGCCGGAGAAATATTTTGATATAGAACAAAAAATAATTCATTTACTACTGTCATTCTTAAATTAACATTAATCTAACCCAGTTCTTTTTAAAGAGAGTTTTGATTACAACAAAGAAATATTTGATTACAACAATGAATATGACTAATTTCACAATAAAAATATATTTGTTATTGTACGAATCATAAAATTGCACGTATTTAACGTAATTTGACATGAACTTTATTTTTGTCCTAATCCATAGCAAGCTTTATTACAAAAACTAAAAAGTATATAATTTTTAATTTACAAATCTCGCTTATACAAAGGGCTAATTTAATAATACTTGATGTGCTAGACGCAGAAATTAATTCTCTAAAACTTTTATTTGAAGCATTTATTTCTAAAATCAAAATAAAAACATTTTATTCAAGAAAAACTGTTAACAACTTCAAGTAATGTACCACTTCCGGTTAGCCTATTTTAACCAAAATCTATTATGTTATTTCGATTGACATAAAAGTCTTGTATACCAAATTTCAAAAGTTTTGGATTATATTTTAAAACAGTTTTTCATTAAAATCTATTATAGGCTTCATGTAAAGTGCCACTTCTGGAAATTGTGTAATAACCAGAAAGGGAGGTGCACAACTAGATGTTATAGCAGTCCTAAATACAAAATTTCAACTTTCTACGGCTTACCGTTTTTGAGTTATGCGAGATACGTACGTACGTACAGACGTCACGACGAAATTAGTCAAAATGGATTCAGGGATGATCAAAATGGATATTTCCGCTGAAATCTGAAAACCGAAATTTTTCGCGATTACAATTACTTACGTACAAGGAAGTATATAATATTTAAATTTACATATCTCGCTTATACAAAGGGGTAATTTAATAATACGTGATGTGCTAGACGCAGAAATTAATTCTCTAAAACTTTTATTTGAAGCATTTATTTCTAAAATCAAAATAAAATCATTTTATTCAAAAAAAACTGTTAACAACTTCAAGTAATGTACCACTTCCGGTTAGTCTATTTTAACCAAAATCTATTATGTTATTTCGATTGACATAAAAGTCTTGTATACCAAATTAGAAAAGTTTTGGATTATATTTTAAAACAGTTTTTCATTAAAATCTATTATAGGCTTCATGTAAAGTGACACTTCTGGAAATTGTGTAATAACCAGAAAGGGAGGTGCACAACTAGATGTTATAGGAGTCCTAAATACAAAATTTCAACTTTCTACGGCTTACCGTTTTTGAGTTATGCGCGATACGTACGTACCGGATGTATGTACGTACAGTCTTCACGACGAAATTAGTCAAAATGGATTCAGGGATGATCAAAATGGATATTTCCGCTGAAATCTGAAAACCGAAATTTTTCGCGATTACAATACTTCCTTTACTTACGTACAAGGAAGTAAAAACTGCAAAATTTAAATATTTTGCCTGTATCTAGTGACCTATGCTTTTTTCCTGATAATCTAAATAGCACTTTAATAACACCCTAATAGTATACCTTTGGTGTAATTTAACCGATTTCGTATCTTGAGTTATCGAGATACCCATGATGGACACATTATCCTGGATGTATATGTACAGTTGAGAACACTTACCAGGAGTCACCTCACCTTTCATGCTGTACTGTATTTTTAAATGTGTAACTTTTCGTCTTAATTAAAAATTAGTACACCTAATTTATTTTACGATCAGAAATCGTTTATTGAATTTCATAGTTTCTAATTTAATTTTCTGATAGCATTAACTTAAAGTAATAAAAAAAATATTGCAGAATTTCATTTGAAACTATAATAAAATAAGTAGGTTCGAAAAACTTTCGTATTCCCATAAATCTAGTTTAATCACTCCATTGGGAAAGTTAAATATATCTACAAACCTAAATTTAGAAATTTAAATCCGAATTTAAATGCCCTCTTTTATATTAAGTAAGTAGTTCAGCTGACGGAAATAATTTTTAAATTTTCCTGAGCATTTTCCAAAATGTTTCTTAGAAGTTTTGACCATATTAAATATAACCTTATTTCATGCGAATTATATTTTAATTTTATTAATTAATACAGTTTCACGGGTAATTAAAATATCTTTATCTTTCTTTTTATAATGATTGTCATACTTAATTATAAAGAAGTTCCTACTTCAGGCTGGCTAACAATTTCAAAGATTGAAGTTCTCTAACATTTTCCAGACAAAATCTAATTTTTCCGTAACATAATTCAATTGTACAAGTGCAAACTGTAAAAAGCAAATTGCGACTTTCTCTGTGAAACAAACAATAATTGTATAATTGTTACATGTTTTTTTTAAGTTTCTAGACACATTTTATAAATAAATATGTACAGGCTGGAACAAATTCGAGTTCCTTGTATGAAAAAGCAGAAAATTGATGTAGGTCTTTATAGGCCATCTTTTTAAGACAATTTTAATAGGTACCAGAGGAATTTTCGATCGTCTTTGTTTTTGAGCTACAGGCTAAACTAGATTTTCACTTATTTTGAGAATACCTCGTATCTCGCTTATTATGAGATATAATAAAGAAATGTTTAAATAATTTTTATATAGTTTTTTACGTAGAATATCGTGGTGTAATTGAAATTTTTCAAAACTTAATAATTCTCGAGATATAGCACAAATATAATATTTTTTAAACGGGAACAAATATTGAAAATAGTCTACATTCTTTTTGTTTTAACACATGAATAAAAGGTGAATTATTAATTTATTGAGGCGAAAAAATGAAAAACTATTAAGAAACAAATGAAAAAATCAGTTAACAGATCATCAATTTTTTATTTCTAATGTTATTTTCTTTATTTATATTCATCTTTCTAATTTATATACTATAGAAAACATCCGAAAATTATTATTTAAAAATAATTTTGAGAAATTAATTAATAGACAGAATTATAAAGCCTGGTTTATAGATTGCACAGAATAGAATGGAATATAATAGAATAAGGAATGGAATAGAATAGGAATAGAAATTTTTAAGACCATTTATAGATTGCATAGAATAGAATAGTTTGGAATAGAATGACGTCACTTTTGTGTTACTTTTACACTAAATTAACTGATTTATTGGTTATTTTTTTCTTTCACTAATTACATTTAGAATCGAGTAAATGATATCATTGTTTGTTTTTACTAAAAAAGAATTTCTGCAGAAAAACTGTTGTTCACAGTAAGTTTTTAGGTTAGGGGATGGGCCAAAAGCAGTGGCGTATATAAGGGGGGAGAGGCCGAAGAGAAATTATAATTATTTTTTCAAGGAAAAAACGAATACTACATTTTGTTATGTAATTAAATATTACCACCTATACTTAATTAATTTGATATACTTTTAGTTATATATTAAGATTATTATGTACAATCTGAGCCCCCACCAAAATATAAATCTATATACGCCACTGGCTAAATGCAACGAAGTTACACCATTCACACGAATATTAACGAAGCAAGCCGAATGGAATAAGAATGGAATAGAATAGAATAAGAAATAAAATTTGGTTATTTCCTATTCTATTCCATTCTATTCTATTCCATCCTGTGCAAGTATAAATGGTTCCATGCATTTACATTGGTTTATATTTCTATTCCCTGTGCTATTCTGTTCTATTCTATTCCATTCTATTCTATGCAATCTATAAATCAGGCTTAATAAAGAAGTAATATATAATTGAATTTTTAGTTTCTCTTAATAATTTTCAATTTTTTCACACCAATAAATTAATAATTCATCTTTATGTATAGATTTTTTTATACATCGCTGAAGAGCCTATAAAATAAGGAAAAAGATGAGATTATTTTCAATAATTGTTTCCGTTTAAAAGATATTGTGTTTGTGCTATATCACGAAAATTATTAAGTTTTGAAAAATTCTAATTACACCACGATATTCTACCATATAAAAATTATTTAAACATTATTTCTTTATCTCTCATAATAAGCAAGGTATGAAGTATTTTCAAAATAAGCGAAAATCAAGTTTTAGCATGTAACTCAAAAACAAATGAAGATCGAAATTCCTGTGGTGCCCATTAATGTTGTCTCGAAAAGTTGTCCCATAAAGACCTACATCAATTTTCTGTAACGTCAAATAAGGAACTCGAATTTGTTCCACCCTGTGCATCATCAAGGCATATTAGCCATTTCTGGGTGTGCCAGTCTGAATTATTATTCGCAGATTTCGGTAAAGACATATTTGTACCGTTAGCCGGCGCATATATTAAAAGCAATCAATATAATAGTATATTCTACAGCAAGGAATAGAAATGCATGATTTTTCCAGGGGTGTATATACAAACCAGGAAGTGGAAAACAGTTTTACAAGAATAAAAAATCTGTTTTGGCCAGCACAATACCTCTCGCCACTTTCATTTTAAGATGCATAGGGCGCGAGCAGTTATGTGACTTTGTAGGGCTTGGCAAGCAGGTATGGGGGCCCGTGTCAGAATTACAGCTAGTAATGTACATAGGTGTTAAGTATCATAAGTTTTCATTCAAAACATTACGATTTTCCAAAGCCATGTGGATTATTTTCCTCGACAAGTATATTCCATACTATGGATGACAAATATACATCAGAATATTTTGAAATTTTGAATGAAAAATTATGACATATGATAATTGTGACATCTATGTAAATAAATACTAGCCGTCATTCTGACACGGATCCTCATATATGCTTGCCAAGGCCAACAAAGTCACATGACTGCTCGTGCCCTATAAGTAACAAATTTAACATTTCTTGTACATACAAATAATTGAAATTGTATCTCTTCTTTCGTTCTATGAGAAATTTTGTTCTACTATTCTATGTTCAAAATTCTTCAAATACAGTATTAGCGGTGTTTCTTGAGGATATACGTATTATTAACATACCTATAATTTAAATACATATTTAATTAATAATACAAATATATATTAAATATACTAGTACCTCCCAGAAAAATCTTCCAGTAATGTTATTAAAACTGCTAATTTTTGACACTGACATTTTGCATTTATCTGTCAATTAAAAACATTTAAATATCTCAACTGTTTTTTAGGCAACGAGATTTATTACAACAGATTATTCTATATTATTATATCCTATATCTCCAAACCTATACGAGATATAATAAAAAAATGAAATGTGTCAGATTTAGAATTTAATTATCTTTAATATTTGTAGATAAATTATCAAAAAATAATATTTAGAATATTTTTTTAGAAACTACCACTTCCGGTTCTCCAATTGTTACCAGAACCTATTCAACTCTTCCCATTACTGTTAGATTGAGGAATCCGTAGTTACACAGGGCTTTAGTCTCATAGAATTTGAGAAATCGTACCTCCAACAACCTAACACACACACACACCCACACACCCACACCCACACACACACATACATACATACACACACACAGACATCATCGTAAAAATGTTATAATCGGATTCTAGGGACCTTAAAACGTGATTATTCATTGAAATCTGGATATGCGATTTTTAGCATGAATCCAATACCTCTCTTAGCGAGAGAAAAAAATCGAAATTTTATGGTGTCAGATTTAGTAGCCTTTCAATCCTTACAAAAGACATAAGAAATTTATTGATATTGATAGTTGAATCGTTTAACAGCAAAAATAGTTGTTTTTTGAAAATTGCTCTCAAAAACTTTTGACAAAAACTAACATAGTCCGAATATTGTAAATATGAGTTATATACATCGGCATTTACTTTCATATATGATAAACAGTTTGGTAATACTGTTTCTAGCAAATACTCATCTTAATCACAAGTTATTACATTCTAAATTTTAAGCGTTTCTACAAAAACTTCGTATAAAAATGTAATTACTAATTAATGTTTATTTTTCTATTACTTAACATCCAGTAAATAAATTAAGGTACAGAAATCTTTAACAGTAAGGAAGCTAGAAAGTTTTTTCATTATTTCAAATTAAAAATAAAAATGACTAAGGTTGATTTTGCCAAAAGCTTCTCAATTTAGTTCAGAATCCTTCCTGTTCAGTTCTAAAGAACCGCAAGAAATAGTTTCGAACTTGTTCTCCCAAAAGCCAGAGAATTATTAGATTATAAAATGAAATTAAATGTCATTACTTGTCAAAATAATAAAAATTCCTTATGGGAGTAATGTGTACAATTCGCCTCTACAGAAAATGGTGAACTTTCTTTCAATTCAAACTTTACTCTCGGCCATGGAAAAAATCTTACCGCAAATTCTTGTTACTTCAGAAACTGCTCGCTAAACCGGTTTACATTTGTTTCGAGTAATTATTACCGGATCATAGTTCTAAAAACCGGTCTGGACTCGATAAAAATAAATCAAGATATTACCTGTTATGATTTCTGTAAAAATAGAACTGCTGCATCAAAAATATAGAGTTGAGATTTAATAAACAATTATACAAATATTTAGATATTTTTGACATTTTTAATATATTTTCCCTGTCTAATAAATTATTTATTCTGTCATTCTTGCTATTCTATATATCAAAATATATTTTTAATAGTCGGAGTATATTTCTCTCATCACGTAACAGTGAAATTGCCAATGGTTGCCGCGACGATCCATTTATACCGTGTCGCATGCTATTTCAGCTTTGGCAAACAAATCACCACGTTCGAGGAGTTTAAATCAGGTAGTTACAACCGAAGGAGAATCTTTTATCCGCTAAATGTGCGATTGTTTTACAAATTATAGAATTGTCACCTCCGCCTTCCTTCTTGGCAAGAAATCAAAGAATAAAACGCAAGAATTATTGTAGTGGAAAAGATGATAAATAATAAACGGACAATTTACAAACACAATATTTGTCATTCTTGATGACTTTATTTCTTGTATAATTAAGGAACATATAACATTAAATAAATATATTACTTTGTAAAATTTGTTGCCTTGTGTATTATGATTGGATGTAAAGTATTTCGGTTTATGCCGGTCGGCTAGTGCGTTAGCGGGAACAATGCAATGTAACATACGAAATATCTTGACCAGTTATTCGCCTTCACCTTACATATATGTAATGTTAGTTACTTAGGAGTAATTACGTTGTCGCCATGATTATGAGTATAGGTCTGTTCAATTACTTGCACGAGGTGGTTACAGTGTTAACTTTTTAACACAACACTGAAGCGCTTTACGAAAAACATGCAATGAGGTGTTGCAAAAAATATAACATATCTGTTTTATTGTGAAATTCGAATATGTACCGTCTATCGTAGTAGTAAATATGATTTTTTGTGCAATTTAAAAAGTGTACTATGTTTGAATTGGCGCTAAAATACACTGCCTGTGACATCCAAGAAATACTAGCCAATGACAAAACTGCAAAGTTAAAAATTGGTGCACTCTCCACGCGAGCAATGTGTGCCCATGAGGTGACGCCTGGTAAACACCCGCACGGAACAAATATTTTATCATTACCGAAATCTTTGTATAAAGCAGACAGGCACACCCAGCAATGGATAATATGCCGTTATGATATATATTTATTTATGTTTACAGCAAAATGATCTTCACAGTGTGAAACTTAGATTTCGTAAATAGTTTTATGTTTACTTAGAATCATTTCATTTTTCTTTCTTCGTTTTGAGGCACTGCTAGAACTTTTTTTACTATTATTACTTCTATTTGGGCACACTAGCATAAAACTCTTTTCTACAACCATGTTTGAGTCTTTACAAAATATAAAATATCAGTAATATGGATGGAACAAGTAGCTAATATATAATTGACAGCTGTCATGGTTGTCATTCGTTTAAATTTTGCCGGCGTCAAATGTAAGCCACTCCCTCATTGATGAATGGTTTTCTGAATCTGACAATTTTCTCATGAATAAAGAGTAATATGAAAGAAAATAAAAAATAGGGTGAAACATTTTTTCTTATTCTTTCGATTAAAGCAAATTGGACAGGCTGTTTGATGAGAAAAATTTCAGAATTAGTTCACACTTATCTGAACCGACTCGCGAAGTAGTGTAGATAGTGCAGACTAAATGTCAGATTTGACATTTGAAGCTGTTTTGGTTAACTTGAAATTTGTTATTTTTGTCTGTTTAAAATTTTACACATTTTTTTTTCATTTTATTCGTTTGTTGAAGGAAATTATCGTGTTTTTTGACCATTCAAAAAGTAGTTGAGTCTTGCTCTACAAAATAAACATCTTCGGAGCAAATTTACCCTTCGCAATCGAATGTTTGATAGTTCCTACGCCCCTAAAGTATAGTAGTGGATTCAAGTATCATTAAAAGATAAAAATCGATGCAAAAAATCCAGGTTGTTTCAATTCAGCTGTCTGCCTTTTCACGGTGGCAAATGATGGAGCACAGTCCCCGTTAACATCCTCCAACTCGGCTTTAATTCGCGCAGACGTTTTTAAACTCAAGAATTTAACCGTCACATATTTTTTTAAATTTTTTCCATTTTTATAAAAACACTGAATTTGACACAAATGACTCTCAAACAATAACTAAGCGTCCAAAATGGCTGAAATATTCAGAGGTATATTTTAAAGAATAAACAATTGTAGTACCAGAATAATTTTGATAGCAGACGGTTTGAAAGTAGCAAGAATTTGGAATAGAGTAGACGTGTGAATAATCAGAGACGTATGGATTTAATATGAAGCTGCATAATTAAAAAAAAAAATGGTGGATGACCTTATTAAAGTTGGCACGAATAACTGTCACAAAATAGTTCATTATTCTTCAAATTTTGGTATCTACCTATTGCAATTGAAATGTTTTTTGAAAAAAATGCATTATTCATTAATGTTCAATAAAAATTCTAATTGCATAAAAACATTTTATAAATATACTTAATATCTGCATTATAAAGGTCCGTAACCTTTTTAATATTCTTTATGGAGCTCGGCGTTTAAGTCAATAATGTGTATTAAATTTGAGTTATTATACAATAAACGTAAATTTATAGCAACATAAAGTATAATGAAAAGCAATAGCTTTTATATTTACTACATAATAAATACAATATCCAAAATTCCATATTTTCATCCTTGATAAATTAAAAATAGTCGAAGTTTCTAAAAATGAACTCATAGATATACTTAACTCTGCGATGTATTTTTCAGCAGCTTGTCAAAAATAAATGTAAGCATTTTTTCTTTTAAGTTCTCGTACGTAAGTTTTTATTCAAATAGAGTTGCGCAATATACCATTAGCTCTTGTTTGTTAATTTTAACAGATCGTTTTTTATCTTTATCTACTGTTTTTATTCACCTTTTAGTACCTCATAACCATTTTCAAGAGTACAGCACTTGAAGTACTTGAATGAATAAATGAATAGTGAAAAGAATCGCGCAAGAAAATCGTTTCGTTCATTTAAAAATGATTACGAATTTTAAATCAACTATTAAAATTTACAGGGTCACTCTAGTTCTACTTATGGAGAATAACAAAGACAGGATCATGTAGGACGTTTTCTATCATTTGAAATTAAGCAGGAAAAATCATGCTAAAACTTCGATAATCAATTTTTTATCGTTCTAGAGATAATATGAAAATAACTAGAGAGCATTTTCGAATCATGATTCATTATGATTTTAAAAAAGGTATAAGTGCTTATGAGTGATAAGAAAATTTAATTTCAGTTTGTAATGAACATGCGCCCTTTTTGGCTACAAATTACCGCTGTATAAAAAAAATGAACAAAAAAGGAATTCGGGTTTGGTTATACAAAGAAAGAGAAACGCCAAAATAACCAAAAAAATGCGAGCCGTAATAGTATTTTTCAGACGACCACCTACGAAAGTAGCTATAACAACACGCTAAATAACAACAGAAAGTGCAACATAACACGCTAGTGATGTTATGAATCTAACACACTAGTGCTGTTATGAGTTTTTAGTTCCATTAATCGACATCAGATGGCATTTCGACAAAAAGTTAAATAAAATATATGATAATTTACAATAACCGTCAAGTTGAACATTAATAATTATTATATTTGCTAATATTTTTGTATCATTTAGTATATATATATATATATATATATATATATATATATATATATATATATATATATATATATAATGTAGTTTTAGATTACGCGCGTGTAACGGATTGAGTTGCGCCGAACGCCGGTAGTTGAACCTAACCTCAAACGTCAGCTGGCAGCGGTTTTGCTAAATGAAAATTTATCAACACAAAACATTCCAAGATAAAAGCCCGGTTAACTTTTATAATTGTAGTAACAACACTAATAACATTACATTTGTAAATAATAAAAATAAAATAAAAATTTGCTTAAAACAGTAAGAACTGTATTAGTGTAAACACTTTTTTAAGAAATATTTTGTGGTCGTCTGAAAACTAGTGTACATAACTCGCTCGAAAGTGTATAGCATGCTCGTGTATTAAATCACTCGGCGCTACGCGCCTTGTTCTTCAATCTCTACACTCGCACGCTATTTACCACTTTCCACGCTCGTTATGTAATATACTATTTTAGGCAGCTCTTACATAAATAGTTGTTTTACGTATCCTTTATCAACCGTAAAGTATCACTCTTATTTTGATATGTCAAAGACTACTTTACGGCCGCTTTTACTTTACGGTCGCATTTGCTTTACGAACTGAACTGTCAAAATGTTTGTTTAAATAGCAAATAAATTTAGTGTTGTAGTACATGCAGCTTAATAAATTTTAAGTGGTAGTATTGGAAAAATCGTTGTTGCTATTGCTATCGCTCATTTCCTTGCTCAATAAATTAATTAAGTATTGAAGTTGTTTTATTTTCATTTTTAGGTTATATTTTTGACAGTAAACAAATCGTTTTGTGAGTTGACAACACAGCACTCTACCTACAAGTGACATGAATCAATCAGATATAAAATATATATTTTTCTTCAAACGTCATAAAAGTAGCGTCTTTTATGACTTGATTCACAAGGTAGAAGTTTAATTTCTACGCCGCCGGAGTAGAAGTAGCTAATTTCTATGCCGCCGGCGTAGAAATAAAATAAATAAATATCCATAGAAACTATACAGAATAACGAAAACACGCTAGGTAACCTAAGAATAAAGTTACTAAATACCATCAATAGCTGTCAAATTTAAATAAATAACCTATGAATTGAAATATAAACAGAGTTTACTTTTGAAGAAATACAGATTTTTTGAAATTGAGAAGAGATTGATGCTGTAAATGCTATAATACATTATTATTTCGAAATTTTAAAAGAAGATTTTAAGAAATGAAAGAGAAGAATGGTGAATTGTATTATTGATAAGGAAGCTACTTTGAACATATATTTATTCTCAATTATTCTGGCATGACCCTCGTATTAGAATGTAAAAAAATAATCTAATTTTATAATTAAGAAGCATTTGCTCTAAATATATTGCATAATTTGTTTAGCTATACAAATATAAAACAAATCATAATTCATCCAACCTATGCCATTCGTCCACCCAATTCTGTTCCGTACTGCTGGCAGCGACCACAATCCTATCCGACAAATCTGAAAAGCATTTCTTCAGTCCTCTCCAGCCTTCCAGGAAACTTCCAGCGTCGGACACACTCTCCAGACCCCCAGATCTCCTGGAGTCTGGAGATGCCGTGATATCTTCATCCGAACCAACAAGAAACGTCACCATTGCTCACAGCGCTGCTAGCGAATATTTATAGAACTAGTGTAAATACGCGCGGATTATTTGTATTTAAGGTTAGGAGGAGTTAATTAGGGTTATGATAAGTAGGGGTCAATGGACTCTAACTAGGAAATAGGATGTTTGGGATGGGAAGATCAAACGAAAGGAAACAGAACTTTCTTTGTGAAATTTACCTAAGTTTGAGTTAAATGTGGCAGTTTCGTAAGAGAAATACTTAATACAATATAAATAAATAATCATGAAAGCTAATTACCATTTCTGAGATGAGATAACGTCAACGAATTGTTACATTATTTTATGTTATAAAAAATTAATTCGTTACGTAACATTATAAATAACTTAATAAAAAACAAAATAACGTTATGTAACGTTGTAATAACGTTATTTTTGTTTCGTTATTATAACGTTTCAATAACCGTATTTTTCTCAAGTTTGTAATAATATAAAATACGAAATAAGCTGTCAGGAAATTATACTTTCAAACGGCAAAAATCTTGTAAACTTGGCTAACGTTTTAGTGAAACGTTATTATTTGTTATGTTATGCTTACATAACGTTATTTTGTAATTATGACGTTATTAAAAAAATAATAAATGTAACGTTATTATAACATTATCGGGTAACGTTTCGTTACGTTTTCCATTCATGGTCTATTTGCTTTTTATTCACAGATATGGGTAATGACGATGCCTGTAATGTAAAAGACGCTAACCAGACATAACATGATGGGATCTCAAAGCTGTCGTGGAGAGTGCACTATACTTTTATATGATTTAAAAATAAAACATATTTTCTTCAAGTTTCAACTAAAACCGACGTTTCGGACTCAATTAGTCCATCTTCAGGGTATGATGATTGTTCAACTAAGTAGGTAAACATAGCATAAATATGAAAGAGAATGAAAACATATTATCAAAGAGGATAAAATTTGTGAAAAAAGGTGCAAACATTTCAGAATTAAAGAACAAAGTTTTTGATAATATGTTTCATCGCCTGAAACGTCGGTTTTAGTTGAAACTTTAATTAAAAAAACCTTCATTGATTCTCCAATAATTTACTTTCTTAATTATACATTTACAGTCGATAAAACTTTTTATATTTTTTTCATTTGATTTCGGTACGATGCGAACCCGAGCCATCAGAATCAGAACCGACACTGTATATGTCGTAGACAGATTAGAATCTTAAAATCTATGTAGACAATTTATAATATGTGGTCAGATTGCCAAATATAAATAATAAAATATTAAAGACGAACAGATTAATTCTCTAAATATAACCCACAAAACTCGGCCCGATTTTTTCATGCGTGAGTTTTGTGTGTTAGGTTAGGTTATGTTGAGATTTATTTAAATAAATTGCAAATAAAAATGTCCAAATATGTATTTTATAATGTGACCATACACTGTTCGTCGTTTTGTAAGACGTCTAGTCAGATTGTAAAGTAACGCTAAATCAACGAAGATATGGACAATCTGGTCACGTTTTATAAAAAGACACACGCATTTTATACAAAGACGGTTTTAACAATCTGGCTACGACCAAAATATACTTTAGATAAATAATTGGCCACGTATGATAACATGTATGTTGAGAATATTTGGACATTTTTGACTTGATTTAAATTAATGAATTAAAATATAGATCACTCATCATTTATTCCAAATTTTCGTGTTTACTTTGTCGAACTGTATATAAAAACATTGAGAATGTATTGCTATACATATATTTATAGATCAAAGGATAACAATAGAATGTTATAAAAATATTACAAATCAATCGTTTTCTTTTATACAAATCTGTGAATAAAATAATATTTATGGTCCATATTTTCCTGTGTAAAATATTTTAAAATTACTTATTGAAACCTATGGCAAATTATTTTAAGAACACATTAATCTTTTGTACAACAAAAATAATTATATCGAAAATTGAAAATAACAAATTGATTTAAAAACATTGTAAATTATTTCGTGAACTCAATAACTTGCATTATATGAAAATTTATGGCGCATAAACGGAAATTCAACAATAATAAAACATTTCAAATGAAAAACTAATCAATTTTATAAAAAGCAAATCATAAAAATAAATTAACAAGTCTTTATAATACAATTTTTATATTTCTTTTCAAACAATTGATATATAATAAAAGTAATAAATGACTGTAGGTGTCTCAAAAGTGAGTCCCATGCTTTAAGATTTTATTCATGGGGTTAAAACAAAGCAATAATTAAGAGTGGATTTTTTTTATTGTGCTTTGTTATCAAGTTACTTATAAAAAACAAATATTAATATTTAAAGTTTATTAAAAACGAATAATATATTTGAAAACAACATATTTTCCACAACATTTGCACAATTTATCATGGAAGTATGAATGCTCTGTACCATATCTTGATCTATTAAAACACAGTAACGTAAATACAAACATCGCCATAGCCACCTAATTGATTTATGTAGCCTACACAATTAATTTTAGTGGCCCTGCTAAAATCTTGCTTCCATGATAAATCGTGTGAATGTTTCCCTTAAAATATTTGAACACATTTTGTAGACAACAGATGTGGAAAATGTCTTTTCTAATATTTATAATTTTTAATGAAATTTAAATATTTGCTTTTTATCAATAAGTCGACAACAAAAGACATTCAGAAAATTTTCAATTTATTTTAACCGTCTAATGCCTGGTTTCACAACATCAAATAAATCTTCGAATAACTTATTCGTCGAATAAGTGAAAAATATCGCATCAAAATATGACAGCTAGAATAAATACCGTCCTTTATATTATTGTTTCGATGCATTTTTTTCTCTTATTCGACGAATAAGCTATTTAGATATTTATTTGATGTTGGTGAAACCAACCATGAATCAAATTCAAAAACCTTGGATGTTACTCGTATTATGGAAATACCCTGTATACTTGGGCATGTTTTATATTAGAAAATATATTGAAAAACACCAGTTAACCGATATTTACAGTTTCACAGTGTGATCTTACCCATAAATTAATCAAAACAAATATAACTCGGTTTTATAAACAATTTATAAAGAGAACAAGGAAATTGAAGTATAATTTAAAAATAAACTGTGTTGATTTGATTTGCAAAATTGCAAATTTTAAGTTTAAGGACAATTTGATATTTTATATTTAAACTTTCCAGAACAAGTTTTGAATAATCTGTTTTTGAAACCGGTTAAAAACTAGTTTGGTAAACACTAAACCGGTTTTTCAATAAAAACTGAAAAATATCATTTTAAATCATCTTCACCCTGGGTAATGTAGATGTAGATACATATTTATAAATACACTAAGGGCTAAGTTATCCACTCCTGTTAAGTTGCTGTTAAATCGGTGTTAAATAATATTGTATAGCATCAAATAAACATAAGTATACCTAATTAAATAAATTTAAAAATGAAACAACGATTCTTAAGTTATTAGTTACTGAGATGTTTTCTGATATATTCTCGTTTTCGTTTAATAGTTATTTTTGCACTGATAGGGTATCCAGGACCAAGACAGTAGATTTTATTTACAAATAAGGCGGAGGCGGTAAGTAAAACAATAAAGATTAAAGCTTACTTTAAAATTGACAATTAAAAAATTTAACAGCGATAATAATAAATAAGGGTTAAATTCAGAATAGCTTCCTTTTAACACAGATATAGTTTATTACAAGCTTAACCCACAAATGTATAATAATAAACATGGAATAAGACTTTAACTCTAGAATAAACTCTCCATAAACGTCTTTTTAAATTTTAACACAGGGTTAAGAGATATTCTCGGAATACCTAATCTGAAAATAGGGAATTATTTATTATTATTGTCAAAATAATTTTCAAATCTTATTTTTTTAAATTTTATTCATCGATCGTGCAAAAAACGGATATATTGGAGATCTCGACTTCGTTTCGATCTGCAATTCTCAACCGGTAGAAGCACCTTAATACTTAAGTAAGTATTTTGCACGATCGGTTTTTTATTTATTTTAATGCCACGGATAGGGTTTCCAAAGCAGTAGGTTTTATTCTGTGATCAAGATTTGATTGCTAGATAACAAAAGCAGTAAATCGTACTTAATTATTAAGAGCGGTAAGTACAATTTACCGTTAGAGGATAATGTTATCCGAAAGCGGTAAATGCACTTAACATGATGATATTAATACATTCTGTCAAGAAAATACCGGGAATTGTATATTTAAAAAGCCCGCTTAAAGAGAGTGTCGAAATTCTTTTTGTCGCTACGTTGGCACAACCGTCCTCTATGCTCACGCGGATTGGGACAGATTGGGCGCCATCTGTCATTTAGTTTGTTTACAGTGCTCCATTTGTCAGTTCATTTTAAAAGTGTTTTGTGATGTTTATATTACAGTTAAAGTATACATTTCAGTCAGTGCATACACTATGTATGCTTCCACTAGTTGTTTTAGTGAAAGTATAAATTATTGCGTTGCCCAGGCAACATGCTCACCCAAACTGCCCACCCAACAATCTAGGCGTATAAATTTTATAAAAAAAAAACAAACAGAAACAATACCTAACGCACAGGACTCGGATTTAGGCAGACAGTGAAAAGAAGGTGTATACACTAACTAGTCAATGAATACATTAACTAGATAAAGTATGCACAATATATAATAATGTATACTTTCACTAAAACAGCTACTGGAAGCATACATCAACTAGACAGTGTATGCACTGACTAAGTTGATACTTTAAATGTAACATTTACAATGGATAAAAATATCGAACAAAGAATCTGTCTCAAATTTTGCATTGCAAATGGAATTTCGTGTGCCGAAGCGCTGAAATTGTTACATAAGGCTTACGGTGAATCGACTTTATCAAAAACACGTGCGAATGAGTGGTACAGTGCATTCAAAAGCGGTCGAGATGTGTGGTGATGTTGACAGTTTTTTTTTATTATAGCGGTGTAGTGCACTCGGAATTGTTGCCAGAAGGTGAGACAGTAACTAAAGAATATTAGCTGAGCGTTATGCGGCGTTTGAGAGAGCAAATTCGTCGAAAAAGGCCAGATTTGTGGAAAGAAACCTCATGGATTTTGCACCACGATAACGCACCATCTCACAAGGCTATCATTGTGAACGAATTTCTGGCCAAAAACTCAACAAATCTTATCGAACAACCACCGTATTCCCCTGATATGGCTCCGGCCGACTTATTCCATTTTCCAATACTCAAATTACCACTTTGAGGCACCCGTTTTCAGTCGATAAAAGACATAAAAGAGAATTCGCGGCGAGTACTGAAGTCGATTCGTGAAAATGCGTTTAAAAAATGTTTTGATGATTGGATTATTCGTTGGCATAAGTGTATTATTTCAGAAGAGGCCTACTTTGAAGGCGGTAAAATAAATTTGGATGAGTAATGCATATTTTGTGTTTTATTGACCAATTCCCCATACATTTTTGACATAGTAGTATTTATTGCATGACCGGACATTTTTATACAATTGATCAAATAAAATTTAAAAATGTCAAAATTAACACTATATATGAGTCTTACTAAAGGCACAAATTATTTATGCATTTACAGCCCGTGGGCTTTTAGTACGATTTACTATCTTTGTTGTCTTAATCAGTATATAAAACCTGCATAGGCAAACATTTAAAAAATCGATCGTGCAAAAATGATTTTAAAATGATAATATAAATAAACAACTTCAAGTATATTATCAATAAATATTATTTAAACAAAACTGCCAATTTTCATTTAAACACCAAAGGTATGTCATGATCTCCATGGTAACACTTACTACGTTTACAAAATAATTATTTATGTTTTATTATACAAGGTGCCCCGCCTGAAATTTTAATAATAGGGAAAACAGAACACATTTCATAAGCTACTTGATAAATATTAGTACTTTAAATCAAATAATCACAGTAAGTATAAGAGAAAAACAGATAAAATGGGATGGGCACCCTGTATGATGACAGCTATTGGCATGCCAACATTTGTAAACGAAGCACATGTCACTATTACCATGGAAGTGGAGTAAATATCTGATTGGATATTTATTCATGACGTATTATTATGACCTCCATTCTCATACTTGAGCGACCATATTTGTGTGCAATATTGAGCCCACTTACTTTGCGAAATTTCAACTAATTTTTAAACCTTCAATTTGCTAAATATTCGCTAGCAGTCGCCATGAAACAATTTGTACAACCACCCACTAAATATTTACGGTATTGAATCACACTTAAACTATGAACTTTGTTATGAATTAGAAATATACATCACTCGCACGAATATTTATAAAACACAACACTGCACTAAAACTGACATAGCCAACTGATTTTTTTGAAACAAACATTTGCGAAACGCATCAAGAGACGACTGGGAGACACAAACTCAGAGTAATTTAAACTATTCAAAAAACATTTGCCGGGTAAAGAGACTAGTAAATGAAAGAGATTTCTTTTTGGAAAAGAGCCATAAGCTTGACGTCACCTGATCTCATTAATTAACTAATAATAAGTTAAGGTTATCTTTTTATTTTCTTGCCAAAAATTATATTCTGGCTTTCTTATCAAATACATATCTTATGGGCTGTAAATAATGTTTTATGCAACTAAAAACATATGCAAGTGACGAAGTGACTCACTTATTTTGCCAAATACAATTCAGAAATTGTTTTCCAATTTATAATTAGCTAAGGAGTTATTATTAAATATAGGCAAAGCCAAAAATGTCAACATTACAACTAAACAAGAAAATACATATTTATAGTGTATATATGTTTTCTTTAAAAATTAAAAAAAATATATAATTACTACGGTGCAGATACGTACTCATGTACGAGATACGAGGCGGGTATCCAAAAATAACGAGAATTATATTTTGGCGGGTGGTAGGGCGCTAGTTCCGTCTTCTCCCGCTAGGTGTCTGTAATAGATACCCTTTGTCATCCTTGGGGAAACATTTGAGCGATCATTATGATTTTTACCTCCCGCCATACCGTAGGTAACGGAGGTAATGTTTTCGGTTCAAAAATTAGATAGTAAATTTTCAGTGAATAAGCACGAATTAGGGTCCCCACAACATGTTTTATTTTTTACTATTTTTACAATGATGGCTGTCTGTCTGTCTGTGTGTGTGTGTGTGTGTGTGTGTGTGTGTGTGTGCGTGTGTGTGTATGTGTGTGTGTGTGTGTGTGTGTGTGTGTGTGTGTGTGTGTGCGACGATTTTTTCTTCCACCATATTATTAAACAACGAATGGATGGTATACTAATGGGGAATCTTCTCCTGCATAGTCCACCATGATATGCAGTATGTCCAATGTAGAGCTGCCACCATTGGCATCTCTAGAACTATAAGAGATACAATGTCCATTAAATGGAACAATTTACCTATAGGGGGCTATCTCAGTTGTGCTTTTATTCGAAAAATTCTCATTGGGCACTGGATAATGAGGAAAAATTTAATTTAGTAGTAATGATCAAGAAAAATGTTCTAATTAAAGAAGTTACATACTATTGTCTAACTAGTGGCGTACGAAATAAATTTTTATATCCGTAAATTTACATATAAAAAAAGTTATATGTTACATACATGTTTTTCAATGATGTAAATGTTATTATGCTTTGTATTTTATTTAATCCTTATTTTATAGCACATTTCATCTTATTTTGGAAATATTGGTTAGAATTAAGAATTCTATTAAAATATATTCGTTTTATCTAAATAATTTATTTCCTTAGAAAATTTTGCAAAAGAATCAATCAAATTCAAATCAAAAAAATATTTTTGTCAGGTCGGCCCTGACATGTTATAGTGTAATTGGTATGAGTTGAAAATAAATATATTGAGTAAGAAAGTCATAAAATGAATTATATCAATCAAATAGAATATAATTTATAAAAATAATTGTTTTTTATGAAATAAATACAGAATTCGGGGAAAATAACATGAAAAATTAAATTTTCGAGGTAAAACAA
Organism: Harpalus rufipes; assembly: GCA_951394225.1. Classification (NCBI taxonomy): domain Eukaryota; kingdom Metazoa; phylum Arthropoda; class Insecta; order Coleoptera; family Carabidae; genus Harpalus; species Harpalus rufipes. The sequence continues at coordinate 51,555,282 of OX596275.1, forward strand.
ATACGAAACACAAAAATCCTTACATTATTAAAAACAGAAAACAATAAGTATTTTTTAAGACTATAATCAGATATAGGTTCCATGGTTACATTTAAAAAATATAACTTTGTGTTACATATCGGAAATTTAAGGATATAAAAATTAATTTCGTACGCCAATTATTAGGCAATAAAAATATCTAGCTTCGTTATTTAGAACATTTTTCTCAATTACTAATTATTTATAAGTTACTTGATAAAGAAAAAATCAACAAAATTCAGTTTTTCGTCATTATCTAATGCCCTATAAGAATTATTGGAAAAACAAAAGCACATCTGAGATGCCCCCCTAGAGGTGCACAAAGGTGCACATATAACCGACATTGTATCTGTTGCAGTTCTCGAGATTCCAATGGTGGCAGCTCTAAATGGGACAAACTGTATAGTCAGAAAAATTGACTCTGTCGGATTCAGCAATAAAACTATAAATATCATAATTATGCTAAAGCGGCATATCGCTCACTGCTTACATTATAACATTAGATGCCAGCGGGCCATTATTTGCGCCGCTCTATTGAAATGAAGACTTGCATTGCATGGTACTTCTACCTACTCCGAATGCTCTATTATAATAAAATAATCTTACTGATCCTTTAACATAAAAGCTATTTTTGTTTGAAATAATTTTTGAAAATACAGTTTTCATTCACATAAATTATTTCAAACAAAAATAATACCTATTGATATTAAAGGAACAGTAAAATTATTTTTATATATTTATACAGAGCATGTCTTCATTTCAACAGAGCGGCGCAAATAATGGCTCGTTAGCTAACATCGACTACGTTGATCTCGCATTAGTTTATCCTCTTAAATGCTAAGTTAAGCGGGTTAAACGTGCGAAATAAACAGGTTAGTTTAGCGCTAAGTCACTTAAATATTGGGTTGCGTCACAGACGCAATATATATTGCGTCTGTGGATTTTTAAGCGGCTTATGCCACTGCGAGATAAACGTAGTCATAATTTTATAATGCATAAGCAGTAAGCGTTATGCCGCTTTGTCATAATTACGATATTTATAATTTTATTGCTGGACCCGGCAGTCATTTTTTCTGACACTATCGAAGTGGTTTTAAAAATGTGATGGACGACAACCTGCTCCACAGAAGTGTAAATATAATTGTCACTGATGCAGGTAAAATTCCTCAGTTCCTCATATAAGAAAAATGACCATATTCGGTCGAAGAGTGAAAGTGCTCGTACAACTTTCCGCCATCGCTGTCAATCAAAAATCGAAACGAAAACAAATATTTTGCGAGACATTAAAGTGTGTTCACTTTTATTTTCGATGTAGTGTTGACATTAACCGTCTGGCGACAAAACAAATCTAAAAAAAATCTGGGACATTTGTTTTAGAACAGGGGTTAATCGTGTGTAATTATTCCTCACTGTTGCCAAATTGTGAACTATTTTAAGTTAAGCGACGGTTTATTTCAGCCACAACAGCTTCCAATTTTCAGAAATGGGATAATGGAGTTAATATTGGCTATAATTCAGCCAATAAACAAATGTAGGTTAGTGGATGACACATATAAATTTTCACGGGATTTTGGGCTAATGCGGTTCTGTGGTGTTAGACAATAAATGATGTATGGTTAAGGGACACAGGTCAAGAGGTTAAAGGTGATAGAAAGCCGATTTAAGGACTTAAATTTGAAGGTTAATTCTGCTGTTCATAAATAAATTTATGGAAATTTTAATAAAGTACATGATTGTGTCTGACAGCCAAAATTCGAAACGGACAAGAGTGAAGCACTCTTCATAGGCAGTGGATAGTGGATCCGGATTTATCAATATACCTAAAACTCCCAGCACCCTAATGACGGAAAATATTTGCAAATCAAGAACATAAACAACAAAATAAGAACCATTTTTCAAATCCCATTTCTGAAACTAATTTGTAACTGAATTATCACTTGTAGAAAGAGTTTTAAGCACTTTTCATAAGAATAAGACAACAACTGTATGGAAATACCGGGATTTACCAATATATGTAAAAGTCCCGGTAGTTGACGAACAGCTTACTTAGTTATCTAAAAACAACAATAACTTAACATGAGGATATTTATAGGGTGCAGACGACCAAGAACAACTCTAGAATTGACGGAACAAGAAAACGCATAAAGATGATGAAATCACAATACATGTTCAAAATGGCTACCGTCATTGTCAATGACTGAAGGCGTCGACGAAATGATGTAACTGTTTCTTTGAATATCCTCCAAATTATCATATGTGACACTGTGTTGTAATGCTATTCTTCGAGTACAAGACCCTGGCGCTCAGAAACCCATTCAATATTCTCTATGTGATCAAGGCGTATTCTACCACGATCTTGAGCAGCAGGCTTAAAGGACTCATTATCTCGGACTCGGAGATTTATTTATTTTATTTACATACATGTACAAAGATACGAACGTGTAGAAGATGACGATTCGGAAAACGTGGTACATAAATTTGGTGGGCTTCGGCAACGTTTCCCTGAGTTTCAGCATAGGCCAGCACAAGTCTGTATACTCGCTATACGTAAAGGTACGCATTTTTTACTGATTATAACTTTTATAATAATTATTAATCAATGTATTTGTAATAATTTATTTGAATAAGTTGACAACTCGCTTTTGTCAAAAACAATTGTTTCATTGTTATTGCTTCTTCATTAAATTATTTTGAAAATACCTAAACGACACATTAAAATATAGGAGGGTAAAAATGCTAAAAAAAATGAGATTTCGAAAAAAAGTTATTAAGAAATATTGTTGCTCTCGGCGAGTTCTATCACTGGTTAAATGTACTTATTTCTGTTACAGCATATATAAATATGAGGACCACGCTAAAATGATTGAAAATAAGAAAATCAGGTAGGCCGTGCAAAACAAAATTTTGCACCATTTTAAACAGTTATTTGAAATTAAGTTGCAAAAATTAAGTTAGTTCGAGTTAGAACATAGTGTAACGTTATGGGTGAAATGTAAAAATCAGAGAAATATTATTAATTAAAATAATACGTTTATTAAACGATAAATAATGAGGATAAATATTAAAAAGATAACAAAAATAATTAATACTATGATTAAATAATTATAAACACTAAGAATATTATTAAATACTTAAACACTAAGATTATTTATTTAACCAATATTTATACCACTAAATTTATTTATATAACTACATTTACTACAACTTGTAGACTGTTTATTTATATCACCCCGTATTCATTGCTCGTTGCTTCTATATATCAGAGAATATAATTCCTTAGTCACGTGATATGTTTTCCGCCAATCAACATTCACAATCTCCCTAGCTACAAGTTATCACAGCGATGATAAAAAACAAAGAAATAAACACCTCTTTATAGTCGTTACTAAGGGATTTGTTTTCTTTATTTATGACATTGACAGTTAATTTTGAGTATAAAAATAAATAATAACAATAATTCAAACTCCGAAATATTAAATAAAACTAGTATCATGTTTTAATACAATATGAATATATATATATCAAAAGTTAGGTTAGGTTATATTGCAAAAATTCATTATATTCTCTCATTAAATATAAGCTCGTGATATGATTAATAATCGAAGATATTGCTCGTGAAACCGAAGCAGCACATTTCAACTCGTCCTTCGGATTCGTGAAATCTGCAGCTCGGTTTCACTCGAGAATATCATCGATGATAATCATATCACTTGTTATATTACGTATGACTATATTTCCGCTATCGTTCGGACGGTATTTATACAGCCCAGCGTCCTTCTGAAACCCTCTAACGCCACAGTGATACCGAGCACAATAGATTTAGGTCATCGGTGTAATCAACACGTCTCAGCGCGTATGGGTTATTCCGTCGCCGGGATTACGACATCGCTCAGGAACATTCCACCAGTGGCGGCACCCGAATACTCTTCAGTCAGTGGCGCACGTTACAATAGTTAATATTTTTTTTATATAGTATCGAGTTCAAACTCTGACAGTATTTAAGTAAGGCGACAGTTTTAAATCGCCTAATATTTTCCGATAGAAGATTGTTTAGGAGCTTTTATAAATTGGAAGGAAAGAATGGTGAAGTGTATTATTATTAAAGGTCACCACTTTGAACATATTTAAAATAAAATTCTAAAAAATATCAACCATGTGCCTTAGTCTCAATAATTCTAGTGTAACCCTCGTAGCATTAACGTTAAATAATACTAGTTCGTCTGGAGTTTAAAAAGTAAAAATTGTCGTCCAAATCAGTTTATAATTGCAATTTCTTTTCATACCGTTATGATTGGCAACATCAACGCCAATGTGACCTTTTTATGTATTCTATTATAGAAGAATACAATTATAAGAAACGCTAAGGTGCGAAGGATTTTCCAAGTACCCAGTCAAATACTGGATTTCAAAATCCAAGAAAAACATTATCATACCCATACTTGCATATTAATACAGCACTAAAAAAAAAAACAACAACATTGAACGCTGATAGTTCTTAGAAATAATAAATGAATTTATCGGTATTTAATTAAATATTCTATGAACAGGAAAATTCTAATTGATATTATTTTTAAATATATGCACTTCAAACTAAAAACTTGAATTCCAGGTAATTCCAACAAAAAATATATTATTCCGAGAACGTGAGTACGATTTCGATTTTTACAGAACAAATTAAGAATGGTGGTTTGTGGTACACACTCGTCAACAGTTTTATGTCTGATAAATGCCAATATGTTAACATTGAGGAATTGTTGTATGATGTACGAATAGTAAGAATGTTGTTGAAAGAGTGAGTGACTATTGTAGTTGTTATTATTGTTTTCGGGTTTGTGCTAACCCACTAAGTGGGACATGCCGTGATTTTATGTATGTATGTATAAATGGTTCTGTTGGATCTATAGCTACTGCCTAGTACAGAGGGGGGCAACCTACGGGCCGCATGCGGCCCGCACCGTTGTGTTATGCGCCCCCACGGGTTACAATGGCCGCTAGTGTGAACAAGTGATTAAAGGTGATTAGCGAGCATTTAACTAGCATTTTTTTTTTATCTCTGTCAATTGTTTATTTATTATTTTAGAGAAAAATACTTCAAATAAAAGTTATAGAAAAATTAATTGTATACATCTTTTATTTGAAATATTTTTCTCTGAAATAATCTATAAACGATTGACACAGATAAAACAATGCTAGTCAAATGCTCGCTAATCACCCTTAATCGCTGTTCATACTAGCGGTCAATGTGTTTAATTTTTAATACGAATTAAAAATAGATAAAAAAACACCATTTTCCATGATCTTTCATATCCTTTTCACGTCAATTTGTGTGTTATATTAGCAAGATTATTATTTTTTTCTTTGGGAGACCTTTTCTTAGTCCTTGCGGCCCGCTGGTCATGTTACAAACATTCATGTGGCCCGCGGGCAAATTAGTTTGCCCACCCCTGGCTTGGCAGCTAGTGACATCTATCTGCTACAATTTCCATTATTTATAATTTTTAATGTTACCTTTTATAAAAATAAAAAAATAAACACGCATTGCTTAGAATAACAATAATAATGTACTACTGCTTTGCCAACTATATAGCAGCGTTTCATCAAAGTAATGTCAAATAATGACGTCATTCTGTAGCGCCATTACGCAGACCGTTTCACAACTAAAACCATGCAAATTTTAATGGGGGCCTATGATTTTAGAATTTTACTGTTACCATCTACTGTGTTCTGAAGTAACTTCTCAGATAAACACGACAAGCTTGAAGAAACAGACAGTAAAGCACTACCATGACCTATTAGATAGAATTTAAAACAGTATCGAAATGTGTTGGATAATTTTATATTTTGGTATTATTTTTTTTTTCTTTTAACAATATACCTATTAAACTATATACCGCTAACAGGCATACAGGAAATGTCCGGAACATTTTGCACTCTTCAAGTGTGAACACGGCCCCTTATGGGCATGCGCCAACTGCATTTGTAGACGCATGTCCGAGCGCTAGACAAGGTTGAATAGCTTAATATTGCGGACACTTTCCATTTATACGAGATATATGGGTTGAGCGGTATATAGTTTAATAGGTATATTGTTATAACAAAATTGATACCTCGTATATACAACACCACGGCAAAAAAAAAACTGTTGTAGCCATTACAATACCTCTCGCACCCTTTCCATTGTGGTATATAAAAGTATTGTAGGTATTTAACATTTCTTGTACACACAAAAAAAATCTAATTACACCTAATCTTTATATTTACGTATTTTCTATAATTTTAAATTCATTCTATGAGCAAGTTTTCCCCTTCTCTTCTTGTTCGAGGTTTTTCCAATTCAGTACAGGATTGGCGGTATTTCTGAATGGTGTATTGTGATATACCTATAATTTTAAATATATAATTAACAATACAATAAGAAATATTAAATATCATTCCCAGAAAAAACCTTTAGTACTTTTTTTAATTTTTGATACTGACATTAGTAACAATTATTTGTTAATTACAGACATTTAGTTACATGGAGATGATTGGGCTGTGAGATTTACTACAACAGATTATTTTATAGATTATATATCTATATCTTTAAATCTATAGAAATGATTCTTTGCCTTTTACCTTTAATGAACTATAATTTTTTTGAAAATAACGACATAAAACACACATAATTCCTGAGAGCAGTCGAGATTATCCACAATGAAAACAGGTGTAGTTAGCAAGAAATTCAATCCCCTTTTACGTAAGTGTATCATAGTAGTGCGGATATATGACACCATACCGGATATTTCCAATATTTAGATTAATGTAAATGTATGTGCAATTTAAATCTCCATTTTACACACATAAAACAATAGAGTAAAATACTCTCAATTTATTGTACGTTTTTTGAATGCATAAAAGTTTCATTACTGGTAATGAGGAAGACACTTTATTGTAGAAATTTTGAATTAGACAAAAATGAAAAATTTCCAGAGGAATATGTATACGTATTTATATTTTGCAAATTAAAGTTATTTATCAAAATTTGTACTTATTTATTTCAATCCAAAAATTAAAGATACATAAGCTATCAAAAATCGAAATTAGTTGATTGTGTTATGACACTTTTTTTTTCTTCAAACGTACATATTTAAAGAAAATATCTGCTACTTGACGATACAATAATTAAAAACATCTTAGTACGCTTGCGGATTTCAATTGCCGTGTTGCTATGGAACAGTGAAGTGAAAATGTTCACGTTTAAATAAAAACGTGACTGTTTCATTCATAAATTTATAAGCCAATCTAAATTGAGGATTCTACCAAGTTACCAAGTTTTATTTTGACAAAACACCGTAACAAAAAAATAAGATGCTGTATTTTTGCAAGTAAATGAGTTTTGATAAGCGAATTTTTTTTTTGATGTTTTAAGAGTACCTAGAAACATATTGTTTATATACCTGTCAAAGTGCGTATATTTTCATTCTTTTCGGTTCTTATTAAAAGTCAGTTCGGACAGGATTTTTTTCAGAACATTAAAAAAGCGATCTTAAATATAACACCTAAAAATACAATAAAAATTAAAAAGATTTTGGTCAAAAAACTAAATTATTAACTCATTTTTATTTTGTAAATAGTCATTCGAATATCATTCGTGGTTAAATTTTATCCTGGCAAAATTTTCCGATTGCTTTAATCGAGCCTGTTGCAAATTTATCTCTCGTGACATTGATCAAAAATCATTCGATTGACAGCTCGTGATATTTTTGTCAATGCCACTCGATAAATTGCTAGTCAACCAGCTCTCGTAACAATCTGAAAAATTTTCCGGCAAAAATTTACCACTTATGATATTATACATGATAAAACCTGTGCAATTTTATATCCTCCTTGTGTGCAATTATATCGGAATTTGAAGTATTATAATGTATGCCTCCTGAAGTTGTTCAATTGCATGGAAAGCTAACAGTATGACTGAAGGATTTGTCCAGGAACTACTGCAAAACAATATACTTATCTTATCACTTTCATTCTTAGTATTCATACGTTCATTATCCTCCATGTAATTGCAATCTGTAAGTCTGCTAATCTTTAACATGCTATTTCTTTAAAAATGAACTCTATTTATATTTCAACTTATAGGTTATTCATTTAAATTTGACAGCTGTTGATGGTATTTAGTAACTTTATTTTTAGGTTATCTAATGTATTATAGTAACACTTATGGCGATATTACAGGTTTCTATTGTACACGTAACTTATTCGTTGATTCTATATAGTTTTTATGGATATGTATTTATTTAATTTCTACTTAGTGGGTGCGTTCGGTATTTAAATCAGTCGAACACTCTGAGCAATCTGATCACGTGACAGATTCAGCTGCGATTTCCGATCTGTAGCTTAAATAACCCAACGGATAGAGCGTTTAGCTGCCATTTTGACACTTATTAATTTGTGCCAGAATAAAAACGGAAAATAAAGAACTGTTAACATGTGTACCGTGCGCGAGTTATGAGCGTTTTTTTGATTATACTGATTAAGAATGTGGAAACGATTATGGACAACTTAAAGCTGAAAATTATGTTGAAAAATTTATACATTTCAAACATTTTTGATTGATATACGAAAACGACCACATTCATTCATAGAATAGACACTGTTTGCATTGCCGGCGACAAACATTTTAAATTTGCGCTTAAATATGCATGCGCCAGACAACTACTCAAGATGCTCCATGGTTAGAGAACGAGCGAACAGATCGGGCTCGTGCGCTCCGTGAGCTAATAACCGAACGTAGAGTTGAGCAAAAAAATCGCTGAAATATAATTACCGAAAGGCATCGAGCGCACAGACCGTTCAGAGCGTAAAACCGAACGCAGCCTATGAATCAAGTAACAAAAGATGCTACTTTTATGACGTTTGAAGAAAAAAAATATTTTCAAAAATTTTACAGGATCAATTTTTTTCTATATAGTTCCCGTTAATTTCATTCACCTTCTGTAAGGGAGGCACGAGATTTTTATACTGTTGTCGAGCAAGCTTGTCGCCTGCCCCCTTACATTTGAATAAAGAAGAAAATATTTTTTAAAACTAGTAGTTCTCTAGTGACAACACAAAGTTATATTTTTTTTAAATGGGATGATACATATTTTTTAGACCTATTCGATACAGTATTTTTTTTCTGAATTCAACCATGTAATCATTTTATATCCTAACATAGCAAACATATTGAGAAAAATTCAATTGAAATTTAAATAAATTTGATTTTTAGAGCTATTTTTGAGTAGGCTATGTATGAAAAACAAAAACTAGGATCTGTCAAATTGAATTATTTAAGATGGAAATCAAATAAAACACTATTTATAATGTTATTACAAATATCTATGTATCATTTTAATTTAAGTTCAATTGTTTTTCACACATAGCCTACTAAAAAATTACTATAAAAGTGAAATTTATTTAAATTTCAAATGAATTTTTCTCAATATTTATATATGTTAGGATATAAAATTAATGTATGGTTGAATTAAAAAAAAACCCTCTATCGAATAAGCGTAAAAAATATATTCCATCCAATTTTAAAAAAATATAACTTTGTGTTGTAACTTCAGACCACTGGTTAAAAAAAATCTTCTCTATTCGGATGTCCCCGTTGGTCTTCTATAAGGTTGTCTTACAGTACTTTATTGTATCTTTAATAATATAGAAATTATTTAAGGTAGCTGGTTTAGATGTTACACTTTATATACATACGATCTCTATCAAATTCAGTCTTTCGACTATCCCGTAGCAAATATTTTTTGGCGCGCAACTGAAATATCTTTCACGGACTGATTAATTACTCAAACACATTTTGAAACGAAGTATATAAATTTATGTACTCGTCTGAAACATGTATAGTACCTGGAACTTATATTAATTATACAAATTATATAGTTAAATATACTCTGTTCCAAAATATTTATATACTGTGTCAAAAGAAAATATGTTTACTATGTTCCAAAATAGTTTAATTTACTTTACACAATCTAAAATAACTAATTCAATATTTTGATGCTGCTAATTTGCCAATTTCAAAATATATTAAGAACATATAAATTTAATTATAGTCCTCGAGGCAATTTCTCAGAACTGCCCCTATAAATCTTTGAAAAAGAAAGTGATGAATATGTGCAATAGTATTATTCACGGTTACAGGTGTATCTATAATTAGTTTATCGAGGCTAAACCGGATTTTCTAGAGTTAAGTAACCTATAAGCAATAAATTTTAACATTTTTCATGACGAACCATTCATTTATCTATTTGTTTACTACAAGTACTTTACTGGTATACACTTAAAAATCCCACGACATTGGAATATAAATAAGCCATTACTTTTACCATACTATAACTATACCCGTATGTAGTATGTTTCACGGAAAAGTAGATTGACTTTACGAGAAATTGACACACAGCAAACATTTATTTAGAAGATTATAAGGGTTATGGAACAAAACCGTACAAGAATTATTCAACAATATTTATTTAAGTATTTGTGGCTTTTATTTTTATTGTCCATATATTTTGATCTACCTTGGTTCTAGATCTATTTATTTTAAGTAAATTATAACCAGAAATTAAATCTACAATATGGTACTACAAGCCCAACCTCAAATGTATTCGTACCCTCTGAAAAAAATATATTAACAGCAAGAAGAAATAAATTTTTAGATTACAATAGTTAAGACTATATTTGGGCATTTTTTTGTTTTATGTATTAGTACTGAATTTAAATATAATATTATTATCTAAATTTATCATTTTAGCAATAATCTACAAGCAATTTTTAGTTCCAACAGTAAATAATATAATATTTATGTTAGTTTTATTCATAAAACTGAAGGTAAAGAAAACTAAAAATATATCCAATTAATTACTATATTAATTTTTTTTTTTTGTAAAATTATTTGCAAAGTGATATTTATTTATTAAAGTACCACCTACAATTATGCTAAAAACAAGAATAAATAAACTTCTTGATGCTATGATTATTACTCCAATTCAACAAATTTTGATATGGTGTATTAATAGAATAGAACTTGAATACATTGCTTATAATAAAATTTCTTAGGTTTAATAATAATTTATTTGCAAATAAACCATTGTCTGCATGTGACAATGTTTTCGTCCTTAATAATTCGCAAATGATTTTTATTAAAGTAATAAAATTTAAGATGGCAATTAATTGAGCATATTGTCAGTTATCTTTACCCTCAGTTTTATAGATAATACTAACATAAATATTATATTATTTACTATTGGAACGAAAAATTTTGGGACTTGTCTTTTGTCGTATATTTGCCCGTAGATTATTGTTTAAATGAGAAATTTAGTTAATAAACATTGTATTTAGCCAGTGACACGAAAACCCAAATTAAAAACAAAATTAATGAAGAATGGAGTAAAATATGGGCACTACAAACAAGTTAAGAAATGTACAACACCACATAGAAAAACGCCAACCCAAGAAATTGAACAGACGCGATCAGATACTACTGACCAGACTGAAAATAAAGCACTCCAGACTGACACACTCATACCTTTTTGAAAGAAACAATCCAACCATATGTGAAGAATGCACAAATACATTAACAATACAGCACGTTATAGTAGAATGCAGGAAATACGACCAGGAAAGACAAAGATTGCACCATTACTACATCACTAAAACAGGCCTTCTTAAACGAAGACAACATCCAAAACACATTAAAATACATTAAAAACATAGATATAGCAAACAAACTATAATTGTATACCACATATATACCCTTAAATATATAAGCTAACATGTAATAACCAATACCGATGTACATACATAGGTGCTAATACCTAACAGGTGAAGCACATTCTCAAATTTAAAAAAAAACATTGTATTTAAATATAAAAATGCCCAAATATAGTCTTAACTATTGTAACCTAAAAATTTATTTTTTATTGCTGTTAATATATTTATTTCAGAGGGTACGAATACATTTGGGGTTGGGACCAATTTTCTTTTATTTATTACTAACAATTTTAGTTTAAAGTAATTTTTTATTGAATAACTTTAAAACATAAAAATTCATTAAAATCCCGATACTCATTTATTACAGTTTCATTTTTTAAAGATGTCTGATCAAGGTCTTCTACGAATTGTATGAATTAAGATTTTAGTTCCGCCCATTCTGTCAAATTCAGTAATGTCGTTTGTGTAATTCAAAAATAAGACAACTGGTAAGTTTATTAGCCAATCTGGAACCAAATATGTGAAAAACAAGATAATGATACAGTACAGTGTCAGCGTCAGTGACTGAATCTATTAACACTATACGCACGGCTATGAATCTATGTAATAGATCTCAATTAATATTAGAATTTAAGTACGGACAACACAGGGAAAATATTGTCAACAAGAAGGACCATTTTAAAATGAAATGTCCTAATTTAGTCGAAACAATATGAATTTTTGAAAGACAAGCGTGTTTTATCCATCCTTATCGCACATGCTTCTTGTCATTGCAAATGAGAGAGATAAATATATGTCAATTTGTTAATTCGTTCATGATACAGGTGGCAATACCTTGATCGGACTTTTTACCTTTCGTCACCTTTAGGTAAGGAAGGTATTGTCTTTGGTCAAAAAATTCAATGATGAATTTTTAGTGATTAAGCATGTTTTAGGGTCCCTATAATACGATTTTACCATTTTTACGATGATGTTTGTATGTATGTTTGTGTGTCTGTGTGTGTGTGACGAAAGTTTCGTATCGCATAACTTCAATACCACAATTCCAAAAATTATATTTTTTTCGTATTCCTCAAGTTTACATCGAGAAGAACAAGTGATTAGATTTTGGTTATAATTGGTGAACCGGAAGTACCCTCTTTTGAAGATTTTAACAGTTAAATATGATTTATTGACATTTAACGTTATTATAACTTAAAGAATATACTATTCTCTATACGATTTGATTGCATTTTATACTTCATATTCAATAGATATAAAGTTAAAGAATTATAAAGATATTAAATTTCATAAATCAGCCAGCTATGCTAATCATGGGAACTGCTAATATATGCAGATAATTCAAATTGACGGATGTCAGTATCAATGAAAAGTAAATGAATGTTGGGGAAGACAAGGAAAGATACGGTAACTCTAAGTTTCTAGAAAGATACAAGAGAGACGATTACATTGGTTTGAACATGTCATGAGGAGAGATGAAGAATATATTGGAAGAAGAATGAATAGCTTAGTAATAGAAGGATGAAGAAATAGAGAAATCCCAAAGATAAGATGGAAGAACTGTATTGCGGTTGCGGAAGACTTGAGAGAAAAGGAACTGAATGAGAACGACACGCAAAACAGAAATGAATTGAAGAAGAAAATAAAAAATAGCGACCCCTAACGAATGGGAAAAGCTAGAGAAGAAGATGTCAGTGTAAAGTACAATTTGCAGTTAGTTTATGAAATAATTTTACTTGAAATTGAGAATATTTTGCAAGAAAATTTATGCATGGAATTTATACATAATACACAGGATTGACGGAAGGCATTGTGCTGGCCACATTCGATTTTTTATATATTAAACTGTCAATAAACTTATTAAATGTTTTTTTTTTTTTATTTAATAAATCTTATGATTAGCATTTGCTGAAACTAAAATTAATACAGCGCCGAACGGCGAATGGAAACGTACAACCCTGTGTGAACCTTGGGAAACAAATGACCGTATTTACATTTTTATTTATTGAGGGCAATAACCTATATTATTAATACCTATTGAAAGTTTCTTGTTGATTCTAAATCACCAATTCTCAAAAATCCTAAATGTCGACATTGGTTGTATAAAAGGTTTATTAGCAGCAAAACGAAACATACCTTTCATTACGAATCATTCTTCTTCAATTTGTTAATAAAGTTACGATCATCTCAAACGATATTTATATTTGTTAGCCAAAAGTAAAATTTATTAGTCCAAGGTGCTTTTTATTTTTATGTTCTCAAATATGTTATTGTTACATTAAATTCAACTAGGTTAGTATTTTAGTACTACTTATAGTACTTATTGCAAAACACAAAATAAATTATTTGGCATAATATTCACAATAACAAATATCTTAAAATACCTCAATTTTAAAATAAAATAATGAAATGTTTTATAACAACAATATCTTTATTCTCATTTTATAATTTGTACTACTTATACTCTTTTTTATACACCATTAAAAATACTTATTCAAGGTTTATCACCAGCAAAACATTTAACACATTTTTATTGCATGTTTACAAGTAAAATATTATAGTAAAAGTGCATCCAAACTTTTTTCCGACAGGAAATGCAACTATGCTGTAACCTTCATCCTTCCTAGAACTTGAAACACTTGAAACAATGACAGCATTGTCGACCCGGTTTCTATTTCCAACTCCCGCGGTTTAAAATAACCTCTCGTGACAGTTTGAGTGCCACTGGAACGAGTAAAATCATCCTCTCTACAGGAGACATTGATTAAGGAATATCTAGAAAGTCGTTGAACAATCGAAGTAAACAGATGAAGTGTTAAATGAATTATTTGATGTTTGTCGGTTGTTATTTTTGACTTTTTCATCATAATTCAACAGGATATAAAGATAATCAATTTGACACAGTATTAAGAGTTCTATTTCAGGGTTGTTGCTTACTCCTACCGATTTGTAATTGCAAGAAATGATTTATTGAGGACTCGTTTTTTTCTAACTGGTACAAGGTGCACTTCTGAATATGACGGAAAATTTTTCAAGATTATACTTGGAAAGAAAATGTTTCTTTTTGTAGAAAATGATATATGTACATAAATGCAAATAATATATCTGTCAGTAATAATAATATATTCATAGTAAAAAACTAATAAAAATGTTTAATTCTATACATTCACATTTATTAGAAAAATATAAATATATGTTTATGTATAGCAATAAAGGAATGAGTTAAAAAACAATTATAGTATTTATAGAAATAATACATATATTCTGTAACAAGTAAGATGCGAGGCCCGGTTTCACGAGGGTGGAAGTGCCATTCCTATACTTTTTCTACGACTATGAATCATAGAATTTTTGTGTCTCGTTTTGTGCTTTTTAAAAATGGGAAATAGTTTTTAAGTTTCAAGTTTGACGCCAGTCGGAATCAAACCCAAGCCGTACAAATCACAACCGGTCATTTAACGCACATAGCGAAACGGCAGTAATTTATTTATTTATGAATGTCTAAAAGGTGAAGGACAATTTAGAAATACGAACACAAATTTATTAGCAAGTGTTAAAAGTTAAATAATGAAGAAAGATTCATTGAACACTACATTAAAATATGATATTACGTTTTGCTGTGAATAAATGAAGCCAAAAATGGGGTCCCCCATCAAAAATGTTCGTTTGTATTAAAAATAGACCTTAAAGCTGTAAAGACTATCAAAGTTTGAAAAAGTTTTTAGTTTTTAAATATTCAAGTTTTTAATGCACTTAACATCTACGGCACACATCTACTCTATTCTAAATTTTTACCACTTTCAAGCCTTCAGCTATCGCCGGTTTGAATCCATTTTCAAGTAAATAAATAATAAATAAAAAAATATATATCATCACGGCATATTACCCATTGCTGGGTGTGCCAATCTGCTTTGTACACAGATTTCGGTAATAATGAAGACATATTTGAACTGATCAGGCGTTTCCCGGCGTCACCTAACGGGCACTCATTGCTGGCGTGGAGTGTGCACTACAGGGGTCAATTTTCTGCCCTTTAAAATTCAACACCCATGCACGCGGCCACGAGACTCCATATGAAAAGTAAACAAATGCAGAAAATAACGAAACAACGAAAGTTAACCAAATGGGAATCAAAATTTTAACTGTGCTGTAATACAGTATTTTTTTTAAAGATGTCCGATCAAGGTCATCTGTATCATGAATAAACAATAAACAAATTGACAAATTTATCTCTCTCATTTGCAATAACTACAAGCGTTGTGCGATATGGATGAATATACGATGTTCGTCTTTCAAAAATTCCTATTGTTCAGTTAGGACATTCCATTTTAAAACGATGCCCGTTGTAAGCAATACTTTCGCTGTAACGTAATTTTATTTATTAATTCAGATATATTATCTTGATTCATAGCCGCACGAATATTTTCTGTCAGTGTTACTGACACTGACACTGTGTCAGTATATTATTTTTTGTATATTTGGTTTTACATTTGCTAATAAACTTTCCATTTGACTTAGTTTCATAAAAACTAAGTAAACGACACTACTGAATTTAACAGAATGGGCGGAGCTAAAATCTTAATTCATACAATTCATAGATGACCTTGATCAGACATCTTTAAAAACGTTTACTGAACGTAGTTTTTTAATAATTTTTTTTATGTAATTTTATAAGTGTTGAAATGAGAATAACTTCCTAGAATATTAAAAAAATATATATTACTGCTTAATGAAAAACAATTAAAACTTTCTATAATCTAGTACTACAGAACACATCGCTTTCAATTTAGATAGTTTCTAAAAAAATAAAATAAACAATAGTAAAGGACCTTATTCACCGGGATTTTTATTTTTTAAAGTTATAGGGTTGTGTTCACAAACCACTTTTGCTGAAATGGTGATCTTTTGTCATGTACTTGTTAATGTAATAATTAACATCCTTATTTGAGCCAACATTCAACAGGTGGTCTTTCATTAATATTCTTATGCATCTTGTTTAGTAAACTCTAATATGCAAAAAATTTATACGAGTCAAAATATTTTAATACTTATATTTGTTAACCTATAGGCAATACATCTTTGGTTTTACATTTCAACTAAGTTTGAAATTTTATGACTCTTCTTGTAGCATTTGAAATCGTCACTAAAGTGCACAAAATCGTCATTAAAAGTTCAAAAATCGGCACTAAAGTAATCCATTATTCGACGATTTCATGCAAATGCAATGTTGCCAACCTTAACAATTGTTACACATGTAAGATAATTTGGGCAGGTGTACGATGTACAACAGTAAATTTGTAAAATGACAAAAAATATGTGCAAGAAGACCGAAATAAATAATTTTGATGAAGAAGTTTGAAATAAAACACATAATTTTAAGTGTTCTTTACAATAAATTCAATGTCCGAAATTAGCAACATTGAGTGTCAGGCCGACAGATATGTAAACATAACCTATAAAAATAAATATTGCCTTAATGTACACAATTTTTCGTTTTCAAATAAAATTTAAAATGCACCTTGACACTTAAGTTCCTTTTTATCACTCATATGGTTTATTTTCATCAACCCTACGGGTTATTAAATTAAATTCCACTTTCGAGATAAAAAGTAGTACCTCAGTGCCATGATACATAAATAACTATGGCTGCAAAACTTCTTGACTGGAAAGGTGATGGAAGGAAGAAAAATTACTGGAGTTCAGTCAAAATTTATTTATTTTCCGCCTCTACCGGTTTCGACACCTCATGTGTCTTCTTCAGGAGGTGAAAATGAAGAATTTAAAAAACATGGATAAATACATAAAACAATTAATAAATGCAAATTATGTTATTTATTAATTGTTTTATGTATTTATCCATGTTTTTTAAATTCTTCATTTTCACCTCCTGAAGAAGACACATGAGGTGTCGAAACCGGTAGAGGCGGAAAATAAATAAATTTTGACTGAACTCCAGTAATTTTTCTTCCTTCCATAAATAACTATATTTTTTGGCACTTAGATCGTTAGATCCCTTTGAATTTAATTGTTGCAATTGCTAAAAAGCAAGATTGGCATGATAATACGATATACCATCAGTAGTTTAAATATAGGTAAATTGTTTTTGTATTGAAACATTTCCAAAATTAAAACCTATCATCTCCTTAAATCTTTGTTTGCGGGAACAAAGATATAACATATAAAAATTTAAAAAAAAAACATTGTAATATAATCCATAGTTTGTTGTTGTTAGTCGCCCACTATTGAAATTCGACACTGGGCGAGAGTTTGATAAGGCAGTGACCAGCCCAACCAAACAGACATACCATTTTTTGTTTTATTAGCAGTAGCTGTTTGGAAACAATGCCCTGGTGAATTTCCATATCAATTATCGCACTCGCTTTAGCATGATTCATTATTTAAGTACGCGGCAATGATTTGTATTGTTTTTGAATTGATCTAATTATTTTTCTCATATTACAATGGAATATTTCCGATCAAATTAGGCAATTTTTGCGGGTTAATTTCATTAAAACCCTAGATTATGTAAAATTTGAAAAGAACATTTGTTATTCAAACGAATATAGATATTGACACCTGTTGGTATAGACATAAAATAGCGATTTGTGAGGTATTGAAAATATATAAAATAAAAGTCATAATAATAATATTCAAAGAGCTATATATCTTTGTATTTTGACTTTTATTAGAAAATATGTAAACACGATAAAATCTTGTAAATATTATTCTGCTATTAAAAATAATATGTTTATTATTCCCATTTTTAAAGGTGCATTGTTTTAAAATGATTGTGAATAAGACACATAGTCCATATTCTTTAAATTTTATTATAAATATGTTCAAAGCAAGAAGGCTGTCATAAAATTAAAGATACAAAGACACTGGTGACCCGGGAAATTTTGTTTCGGAAAGTTGGTACCACTGTCGTGTAAAGGGACTCCTCTTTCAAACGGGTGATCCAGCAGCTTTCTAGGGCGAACAGTTTGGCGGTAAACAGGGAGTAGAACCGGATCCGAACCCAAACTTTAAAACTCAAATTAACCAAAAATATTCTAAAACCGGAACCCGAATTCGAATCTTAATTTTCAATTTTAACAGAGCTGAACCCGAATCCGAACCGATATTTCTTAACGGGTTACCCGAAATACATAAGGGTTCACACCATGGTAAACATTGGCAATAGCCAACTTTTCAATTCTTTACAAGATTAAAATCATAATATAGAAACATTTAACATAAAAGCATTGGTAAAATAACAAATGTAATAAGTGAGTGTTGAACAATTATTTTCATTACTATATTTTATTTTGTCCCTATAAAAAAAAACAATAAAGGAAAGAATATTGGAAGACATTTTATTATTCCGAAATAACAATTATTTGGGCGTCCATATTTAGATTTACAATCATTGCAGTTTAACCGTGCACTATTGTCAAAGGTAGGTCTTTCTCGATATAATAACAATACATCATTAAATATTTTCCTATAGAATTTTTTTAACCCGAACCGATATTAACCGTTATTTTAAACGGTTAACCGGAGCATATTTTTTTACGTTTTGAAAACCGGAGCAATAACCCTAACCTTTATTTTGTTTGGATACGAAACCAAACCCATCTCACTGGCGGTAACATATATTTGCAATAAAGCATCTCCTTCACTCTTCCGCCATTATGTGAAATCCGCTCGATCATACGTTTTCTGCATGGGTCTACTGTAAATGCGGATCACTACTGTAAAATCCGAAATAAAGGTCAATGGGCGATTCAAAATCGAATACAGGGAATGTTGACTCGGCGCATGTCCTCACAGCCTCAAACAGCGCGAATCCCCAAAACTTTACTGGGTGATTTTGGATGGGATCTTGTGGATCATCCACTACTCAACTCCGATCTGGTACCGTTTGATTTTCATCTCCTACTTCATTTATATAAGAATTTGACAGGAAAAAAATTAAAGCCCAAGATAAGGTAAAGGAGGACATTGAACATTGGATGAGAGAGTATGCAGCAACCTTGTTGGACACTAGCATAAAAAATCTCGTACCCCACCTATAGTAGGTGTAAGATTTGTGAAAATAATTTCTTTTTTTTAAATCGTTAGAGCCGAACTTAACTTATTAAAAAGACAAAATTAATTCAAAACAATAAAGTTAAAACCAATTTATACTATAATAAAAATGCTTCAAAACGACCAAGTTACAATATTGGACAAAAAGTTATGTTCAAAAAGGATAGTAAACGTTCTATTTGATTACATGGTATAATTAAATATATATTTATGTGCAGAACCTAGATCTTACATTATAGCTGATTATGGGGGTAAAGAATATAGAAGAAATGAAATACACATTTCACCTATTAAAAAATTTAAGTATTCAGATGAAATAATTAATGCTGAAATTGATGAAAGTGAATCAATAAAGAAATTAAAAAGTGGTGAACAAGAATTTCTTAAATATTTAAATAATTATAAAACAAGGAGTGGTCGATAAATTAGTTTAATAAAAAATATTTGTAGTATAGGATTGTTAATTTATAGTTATAAATTTGTAAAAGAGGGAAATGTTGTATGTTTAAGTAGAATATGTTATATAAATAATAAAATAGACTATGAATAAGATTAGAATAGAACAGTTTTTGTTTATAAAAATAATAATCTAATGTCAGAAAAACATGTTATAATAAAATCTATTTATAAAATATATAATTAGTTAATTTAATTATATGCATAATACTACAAAAACTCTTAAATTTGTCAAATTAACTTCTGGTGTCTTCAAAATCTGCCAAAGCTGTGAAACTGTTGGCTACTAACGGAGCAACTTTGCCGTAATTTAACCAAATTCGTAAATCTTTATAATTTCCGAGATTCTAATTGTGGAGCCTCAAAAAACAGGCACTTGTATGACAGTAAAGCTATTAATAATCATTAGTTTCAAATGATCTTTGTAAAATACTAATCTATTTTTTGTATATATAATTATTCTTGCACAAGTGTTCCATATTCTATATTGCCAATAAAATCTCATAATTAACTAGAACTAATTACCTCGTCCTAAAAATTTACGAGTTTGCAATGTCGCAAAACATAAAAGCAACTCCCAAATGTCAAATAAATACAGTAAACTGGGACCAGATGTGCTGATGACACACAAAAATAGTTCAGAAACTTAGGATTCGTCTCAAATCACAACCAAAACACATGGTTGCAAAATAAATCGAGATTTTGCCAAAAGTAGGTATAATGAAACCAGTTAAATTTGGAACCCACGATTTATGACTCTTAAATCTGAACAATACTTAAGCCTGCTTTGTACTATACTGGGCTAAATTCTAAACTATAGTCAGAAAAATTAACTTTGTCGGATCCAGCAATAAAACTATAAATATCATAATGAGGTGTTGCAAAAAAAATTAACATACCTTTTTTCTTCTGAAATTCAAATAAGTACATTCTACAGTATCATTAAATATGATTTTCTGTTCATATTTCTGTATATATTAAGTGCAGTAGCAATTTAAAAGTATACTTTTTGAATTGGCGCCAAATTACTCTGCCTGGTGATGTTTAAAAGTTACTAACCAATAATAGAACTTATAAGATGATGAAAAAAAAAACAAAAACATCAACCTCAATGATTGCTTTAATGACAACTGTGTGACATAAGGTCTGACAAAGTGTTGCGTGATTTTTAGTTCCTTAGCGTAATTCTTAGTTATTATTATTATTATATTATTAAATGCAATTTAATATAAATGTCTGGAATGAAATCTATGAAAGTACGGTTTAAAAATTAACACAAGAAAGACTAAGGTAGGTAAGGATAAATTCACAAAAATAGTCCAAATTGAAAATAATGGATTACAAGAGGCTAACATAAACGTCAACTGGGATAAGGTTATACCGAAAATCTTGAAGAAGAATACGACTATTCAAGATACTAGGAATATAGCAAGGAATAAGAAGCTATGGGCGAAATTTGAACACTATTAAATGTTTGTACATCCTATACTTTATGATAAAAGGGTTTCTGACAATACTTAGAAAGAATAAAAGTTTTTCACTATTCTCTTTCTAAATCTTTTTTTATTTATGTAAGATTAAAAACAAAACAAAATATTTTTCAATATATTCTTCTTAGCGTTATTCCTCTGGTGCAGGATCCACAGTTTTGATATATGCACGCCATTTCACACGGCATCATCCATAGGCAATGCCTGATGTCTGTGCTGATGATGTCTTGCCAAAGTTGCTTAGATCTTCCATGTGAACACTAGCCATCAACTTGAAAACTCAAGAACTTCTTCTTAATCATTATTATTATATAACCTTCTAACCCAGATAATTAGTTATTCAGCGACACTATAATCACGAAGCGAATACCAAATTAGCTGGTCAGGCACACGATCAAAGGCCTTTTCTAGCTCCCCCGGCATCATTTTCCACCTAAAAATTAAAAAATATTCATTAGTTCTTATTTAATTATAAAAATATTTATACTTACAACAAAATGATCTTCACAACAAAGAATTATGAAAATATTTTTATCGTTACTTGTGACAACCATTACATTCTTCTTTCTTCGCTTTGAGGCACTACTAGAAATATATTTTCACTATTATCAGTTTTATTTGAACACACAGGCACAAAACATTTTTTTACAAATATATTTGTTTATTTCCAAATACAAACATCCAGTTGTAATAGTTGACAGCTGTCATGACTGTCACTCGTTTAAATTCCGTTAGCGGCAAATGTAAGCCACACCTTCATTGGTTAGTGACTTAGTTTCGTCATCAGGCGAAAGGAGAGCGGGAAATTTAAACATTATATTTACATCGACATTTTTCTCATGAATAAAGGGTAATATGAATAAAATAAAAAATACGGGTAAAATATTTTTTCTTATTCTTTCGATTAAAGCAAAGAAAAAAAAATCGTGCAACACCTCATTATGACAAAGCGGCATATCGCTCACTGTTTGCTTTATAATATTGGATGCCAACGTACAATTATTTGCGCCGCTCTATTCATACATTAAAACGTTTCTCTACCTGACTTCCTTACTACATGCTCTATATTTTATTTAATAAACTAATCTTAATGTTCATTTAACATAAATACTATTTTTGTTTGAATTAAGTTCTAATGGAAATGAAAATTGTCAACAAAATTTCAAACAAAAATAGCAATTATGTTAAAGGAACAGTAAAATTATTTTACTACATTGTGACGTGTGCCCCGGAGAGAAAAGTATACGTACGCCGCTGAAAGAATGTACTAGAGCGATGACGTAATCCCGGAATTTCCCAGATGTTGAAATACTCGCGATGCGCCGGCTAGAGGTTAATTACGCCGTGATCTCATTCTTTTATATACATGTCATTGTCGCTTCGAAGGCTTCTAGAATGATATGAGCTGTATAAATACCGGCCGAAAGAAAGCGGAGGGACAGTCTGTAATATACAAGCAACGAGGAATGAACTTGGTGATATAAATATACAGTTTATCAGTTGTTAACATAAATAAATGTAGTTATATTTATAAATAACTGTAGTGATATAAATATTGCTTAGATAAATAATCGTAGCGTTTAATCATTTAATAATATTCTTAGTGTTTATAATTATTTAATCATAGTGTTAGTTGCTTTTATTATCTTTTAATATTTAATCCTTATTTATATATCGTTTAATAAACGTATTCTTTTAGTTAATAATATTTGTCTGTCTTTTACACTTCACCCATATAAATAAAAACGTTACAATATAGAGCAGATAGAGGAACCGGGGTATCAAACCTGAACCTGAACCGAACCAAAACCGGAACCAAACCTAATATTTTAGCGAACCCAAACCCAGAACCGAACCCCAAATATATTTTTCAATTGAAGCCAAGTCAGAACCGGACCAGGTATTAAAATTCGGATTCAGGGTTTAGCTTCGGTTCAGGTTCATTTTTAGTTCGAAACGTGAACGTAATTGTAATACTTACAGCCGATCATCGACGCCTTCTGCGTCTGCGTTACTGTCTGTGTTGACTGTTCGTGAAAATTGTATTTGCGTGTTCTTGTCTTGCGTTGCATTATAAATTCCGGCTCGCATTTTAAATTATTTCTATACATATAATCGCAAATTTTAGTAATGCTTGAATCAAAACCGCACCCGAACCCATCTCTCAAAAAACAAATTAACCTGAACCTGAACGAACCCAGTTTTCGGTGGGGCAAATAATGGACCGTTCGCATCCAATATTATAAACTATAAACAAAGCAAACAATGCGCAATATGCCGCTTTGTCATATTGTTTTATTGCTCGACCCGATAGTCAATTTTTTTGACTATATCTGCAAATAAAAGTTCTTAATCAAAATTTATATTTAAGGTGACTTCAGCTGATCTAAAAAACAAAACTAAAAACTGAAATGGTCTATGATCTCTTCCGAATTCATTCTTTCCGACTATCCCTTAGCAAAAAATTATGGACACGCCACTGGAATATCTTTGACGGACTGATTTATTACTGCAAACTAATTTTGAAACGAAATACATTTGGCTAGAAGACATTTTAGTTATTTTCTAGACAAAACATGCCATATACTTCACTATTGCAGTAGAGCAGTACAGTAGAAGGAACAACGTTCGCATCTTTGGACTGTCTGAAGACAAGGATAAGACTGAAAATACTGAGAACTTGGTATGTGATCTTATTAATAACAAACTAAAGTTACGTGTGAAACCGGAACAAATTGATCGTTGTCACCGTATAGGCAAAAAAATAATTAATTCCACTAAACCCCGACCTGTGATTGTGAAATTTATATCATATAAGACCCGTGAAAGTGTTATTAAATCTCGCAAACTTTTAAAAGGTACAAACATCACGATTAAAGAAGATCTAACTACGTCTCGAGTTCAACTTTTAAATGAATCCTCGAAAAAGTTCGGATATAAAAATGTGTGGACACAGGACGGAAATATTTTTGTTAAATCGGGTACCGATAATAAAATCAGAAAAATATCTCATATCAGTGATCTCAATAATGTAATGTCATAAACACTTCTCACTTTATATTTCTTATAGCTGCATATTGCCATATGTATAGTTTCTTTATATATTTTTTGAACTTTGCTTTGTGTATTCAAATTTTGGTGTCTTTCACTATCATTCATAATTAATCATATTTACACCTGTCTTTGAGGTTTGTTGACCCGAAGTTCAATACACTTGCTTTTGCAAGAATTTATTTACTTTTTTACTTTATATATTGTTGTACTCCGTCATATGTTTTTATACTATCAAAATGTTCGTGGGTTAAACACCAAGTTATCTGATCTATATAACAACTCTTCAGCTTCTGATTTCGATTGTATAATACTGAGTGAAACTTGGTTAAACGATACAGTATACAACTCTGAAATTTTTTAATCATAATTATAATGTTTTTAGAAGTGACCGAGATTTTTCGAAAACAGATAAATGCAGTGGTGGTGGAGTATTATGCGCTGTTAATAATAAATTCAATTCTAATATTATTAATATAAATCTAGATCCTTCATCAGTTGCAGATATAGTTTGTGTACGAGTTCAAATATCCAAAAATAAATCCATATTTATCGTAGCACTCTATTCTCCTCCCCCAACTTCCATTATTCAACTTAATTACATTTACGAATGCATTGAATCCATCCCTGAAATCTTGTATAATGATTTTTTAATAGTTGGTGATTTTAATATTAGTAAATTATCAGACTATTATACTCATGCCTATACTAATAATATCATTTCATCTTTCTTAAACTTTCACTCTTACCTTTCTGCTTCACAACATAATTTCATTCATAATTCAGATAATAGACTTCTTGATGTGGTTATTTCCAATCTAAAGTGTACAATAGTCCGTGATTCTTGTCCATTTGTTCCCGAAGATAAGTATCATCCCACACTTAACATCACTCTAGAATATCCTACTAATTTTCAAAATTCATCATTAAATTCTACACCCTCATATAATTTTCGAGCTGCAAATTTTGAACAATTGTATCAGCTATTAAACAATACTGATTGGGATACATTGTTAACTTTCACTGACATAAATGAAGCATTTAATGAATTTTATAAGATCTTATACTCTATTTACGATAAATGTATTCCGAAAACTGTCAAGAAAATGTCTGCATATCCTCCATGGTTTTCTAAAGATATTATCAAAGATATAAAACTTAAAGAAAAAAATCATAAATTATTCAAACAATCACATGACTTACACTATCTCAATTTGTACAAACAATTAAGAGCAAAAATAAAAAAAAATATAAAATTAGCTTACTTCTCGTACATACCTATCAGACGTTGAGAATAATATTTCGAAAGATCCTAGGAAAATATGGAGTCATTTAAACAATCTAAAAAGGAATACTCGTGTGCCAGGTACAATGTATATTAATGATAAACATTTAAGTTCCACGCAAACTATTGTACAAGGCTTCGCGGACTACTTTTCTTCTGTCTATACTGTTCCAAGCTCTTCTACTCTTTGTCCACATACTCCATGCACTTCCTTCTTAGAACCTGTCACCATTAAATCTTTATCTGAAGATGACATACGCATTTCAATTAACAAATTAAAACCTTCGCGTAATCCCGGCCCTGATCTCCTGCCTGCGTACATTATTAAAGGATGCCGGGAACTATTTATCAAGCCCTTATTTATTCTTTTTAACCTATCTATTTCCACAAACACTTTTCCTTCTATCCTAAAAACTACTTACATCACGCCCATATTAAAATCAGGTGATATAGACAATATAAAAAATTACCGTCCTATTGCCATTTTATCCAATATTTCAAAAGTATTTGAAAAAATACTTTTCAAATACATGTATATGGCAGTGGGTAATAATATTTCTGATAAACAACACGGATTTATGCAAGGGAGATCCACAACCACCAATCTCGTCACCTTCACAGAATTTACCATAAACTCTCTGCGTAGTAATTACCAGATTGATGTCATTTATACAGATTTCGCTAAGGCATTCGATAAAGTTGATCATTATGAACTCGTTCAGAAACTTATATCAAACTTCAATTTTTCACATGAATTGTCAGCCTTCATTACTTCATATTTATCAAATCGTAAATCATACGTTTTTTACAATAATTACAAATCAAATTATTTTATTCCAACATCCGGTGTCCCTCAAGGAAGTAATCTTGGGCCACTTCTATTTAACTTATTCATCAATGATATAACTAACCATGTTTCTTTCTCAAACTGTTTACTTTATGCAGATGATATAAAAATTTATAAATTAGTCAATTCTGTCGGAGATTGTACTCTATTACAAGAAGATATTAACAATATTTTAACTTGGTCTTTAACTTACAAATTGCCATTTAACATTGATAAATGTAAAATAATGTCTTACACAATGAAAAGCCAACCCATAGTGTACAATTATGTGATGGATAATAGTAATCTGTCTAGGATTACGAATTGTAAAGATTTGGGAATATTATTTGATCAGAAATGTAATTTGATTACACATTTGAATGACTGTGTTCGATCATCACATAAAAAACTTGGATTTATTATTAGGAACTCACGTCACTTCCGTAATCACAATACTGTAATAGCACTATACAATTGTTTTATTCGCGCCAAGCTTGAATATTGTTTTTTAGTTTGGAATCCTTTATATAAAAACTCAATAAGAGCAATAGAGAGAGTACAAAAAAAATTCTTACGATACTGTTGGTATAAATTCAAACTGAATATCCAATTAAATGATCATTTTCACTACTCTACTGCTCTTATTGAATATAATATGATGTCGTTAGAAAATCGCAGAATTCTGCAGTCATGCATATTTCTTTTCAAACTAATTAACAATAATATTAGAGACTGCAATCTGCTATCTCTCATAAATTTCCATGTTCCTCGTACAAGTAATCCTAGACAGAAACCCTTTTTTCATGTTACAATGGCAAAGGTAAATTACGAATTAAAATGCCCTGTAAGGCGCGTATGCTCGTATTACAATGATATTTGTAAGTCTGTAGATATTGATATTTTCAATGACAAATTTAATGTCTACAAACGTAAATTAATTCATTATTTTAAAACAATTGTGAATTGATGTTCTTCATATTTTCAATCTTGTTATTATTTCAATTTGTTTACAATGTACTACTTTGTTACCATTAGAATACTTTTTTTGTGTATATTATATTTTGTAATATTACCCTCTGTAACTGGGACGCAAGTCCTGTTGAGTGGTTTAAATAAATAAATAAATAAATTGTTTATGTTCTCGGCTGGACAGAAAGAGACAACTAGAGAGAGATATATATAAAGTCTACTCTAAAGTTTGTCGAGAGATGTCTCTACGGTCATTATAATATATTTGTAACATTTTGCTCCTTTGTTTGGATTTTGGTAGTTGTGAAGTTCTGTTTTGTTTTTTTTTTTTTTTTTGTTTTTCGGTGTTATTAATCTATAAACATACCTTTTTCAAGTATGTGCATAGTTCTAAAAACTCGTCACGTTCTTATTCATTTTGTACGGCAATTTACAGCAGGCATCTGATTTTGTATTAGACGTGTGCAGTGCTGCAGAAAAATGCATAAGACATGTAAAAGCAAACGGTAACATTTTTAGAAATAATATAAAAAATAATTAATTAATATTACCATGAGAAATTTACCCATACGGGTATTTTTGACTGTCTTCATAATCGATATTATTCTGGATCGGGATAAATAAATAAATATATCATCCGGTACATTACCCATTGCTGGGTGTGCCAATCTACTTTGTGTACAGATTTCGGTAATGATGATAACATATTTGTACCGTGTGTTGTGGAGAGCGCATCACAGGGGCCAATTTTGTGCCATTTAAAATTCGAATTATTTGGCGTCGGTCGGGATCGAACCCGATTCCCCAGATTCACGACCAGACACTCAGGCACGCGGCTATTAAATAATCATGGCATTCAATTACTCAATTTAAATTTAGACATTTATATTAAAATCTGGATTCACCATAAAACGTCCGTAAATTAATACAAACATCATATTATTTAAAAATCAATAGAATAAAATAAATAATTTTTAATTGGTTTTCGTTAATAATAATTCAAATGTTTCAAATATTTATAGTACAAGAACAAGCAGTGACATCTAACGATTACTCCAGGAGGTGAAACAATATATCTCTATCCTTAGTTGTCTCTTTCTGTCCAGCCGAAAACATAACAAATGCTATGAAAATTTATCTAGTGTATTTTTGTGATCATGGTTATTTTAACTAATCAGCTGATACATAAAAACAATGAAGCCAAATATTTGTTTCATTTTGTTTGACAGAATTTTTTAACACTTGTGAAAAAAATGTACAAGGAAGCAAATTTACGTAAATTTTTAGACGATAATCGAAAATATACATAATTCACTTAACAAGTATATAAACTCGCATATACGTTATATTCGAACTAAATATTTTGACGTTTATATCTACGAGGAAGCTTCCAAAATTTCCTGCTTTACCTACACAAAGTCCCATTACTTTAATACAGTTTTCACCTCGCTTTTCACATCTTTAAACTAACATTTCTAAGATATTGGAACAATAATCTAAACTATTGAATTGGGGGCCATAAATCTAGGGTCCCTAATTTAACTGTGTTTGCTGTAAACGAGAAAAAAAAATATAAAAGATAATGATAGGTTCAGCGTTATGGAATTGAACCCTGAAATTATTTTCAGATTAACGAGACAAGATTACATCGTATAACCGTTAATACAATATAGGAATTTAAATTGTAATTATACAAGTATGTAGATTGCAAATGAAAGAAAAAAGGTTTAAAGAATGTTTCATCCGTTTCATCCTTTTATTTCTTTGACGATATAAATAAATTTGATAAAAAAGATAAAATTTTCGTGAATCATTTCTGATGATTAAGACCAGATATTTTTTGTATCAGTACTCATGTTTATTCAATAATTTTTCTAATAAATACATAAAAACCGGCACAAAAAGTTCTGTTAGTATTCAAAAATTTTCAGGAGGAATTCCAAGTAAACATATATAAAAAATTCTATGTGCCGGAGTGCCAGAGTTCATATATTATAATGCAAATTATATGTAAATTTATAAAGTACTAACAAAAAATTACTATGTTTATAGTTAATTACAATACAACGCATATATTCATTCATATGTCATACTTTTTGTTGACTAAAATATTCTATTGTACAAATAAACTTTCACCATTACCATACACCCATTCGTGTGAAAATTTTGGTGGGCGACTGTATTGTGTAATTTCTAACGAAAATTTAATGTTATATCAGTTATATAAATAAAATAAGATTAGATAGAAAATTTCCGGTTGTTTTTATACAAATTTTCATTTACATATTTTATTTACTAAAAAGTTATATTTCTATGATAAACTAAATAATGTTTAAAGCATCTGTATAAACATAGCATCCTCATTAAAGAGTTGCATATGCATTAATTAGATAGTTTTTATATGTAAAGTACAATTACTATTCTAGGATATTTAAAAAACAAACAGTCGCATTTATGTGGCATTACATAGTCAGATATGGAACAGTAATTTTGACGTGCAATAATTATTTTATTTACATATAAACAATGGATCAAATTCCTCAAATAGACAATAGACAAATAACCTATAAATTAAAAGTGAAATTATTATTATAATAAGTAAAATTTTGACCTAATTCTAAATAGGAATAAAATATATTAAATGTTTTTTCTCTAAGCTGATAGAGAAGTACCTACAGTATAAATTTTGAAGGATGTCCGATCAAGGTCATCTGTATCATGAACGAATTAACAAATTGGCATACAAAAACTAAGCGTGTGCAATAAGGATGAATATAACACGCTTGTGTTTCAAAAATTCATATTGTTTCGACTAAGTTAGGACATTCAATTTTAAAACGATGCTCGTTGCTGACTTTGGCTGTAACGTAAGTTTATTTAGTAATTTATATATATATATATATATATATATATATATATATATATATATATATATATATATATTACTATAATGTATGCCATATGAATAACGCTATTTACTGTCAGTGTCACTGACACTGTCAGTATCTTATTTTTTACATATCTGGTTTTATATTTGCTAATAAACTTACTATTTGACCTGGTGTTGGATTTTGTATGCTTTTACTTAAACATAAAGTCGAGCATAAAGTGGACATAGAAATAAGACACTCTCCCTCTTTAAATTTTTTGCCGGGCAAGTTTGAAATATTGACTACATACACAAAACCAACATCGCTGTGCATGTTTCAACTTTTAAATTAATTTTGTTAAACAGTAAATGTTTCAGTATGAATGTGACTTTGTTGAAAGTCGCTACAAAAATATATCTCCATGATATTTACATCTGGTCACAGACATAAGACACTTTTCAGTTTATTTAAATTTTCTTATATCATAAAGACTGTTTTGCTATTTATGGATGAATCTTTAAGGGATGAAATGGTACTACAGTTAAAAAGTTATAAGTAGCAAGTCCAAATCTCAAAAACAAAATCAGCCAAAAATCAGCTGAGAAATTTTTGGAAAATTAAAAACACATACGAGAAGCCCTGTTAAATATAAACAAAATAAGATACGATGGAAAAAGACGAAAAATAAATTAATTAGATGATCTATATCTCGGAAACAGTTGAGAATTGAACTTTGCGGATTAAACTTTTCGGCCTACTTTTAACTGTATTATCATCCCTTAAAATTTGATCCATAAGTGTAGAAACACCTGTATACACGTAATCGAGCAGGTAATAATTAAACACATTTGATTTATATTATTGTTAGTTATAATAAAAATATGTTTAGCTAATTTAGTTCTATATGTGAACAATATTGTTTGTGTTTTATTTGTAGGTTTGAATGAAAGTGTATTAAAAAAAGTTTTTTTCTACAGTCTACATAGAAAGTAGCCATTTGCGCTCTCTTTTGTCAACGCAAAATGCCACTTTGCCGCTCTAGCGCGACAAAGTAGAAAAAACGCTTGCTGTCTAAATTTCTAACTATACAATGTTGAGAAAAATCACTTGTCTACATTCTTGATGGAAACGTTTAGTCAGGAACTAATGGCACTGTGGTGACACATTTACCACCTTTACTAAATATGATACAATAAAATTTCAAAATTCTTTACTCTTGTAAAAATACGTTTTCATCTCCTAGTAATAGAAAAAATAGTATGTGCCTCTAGATTATCTGGAAATGGATACAACTCGAATTACTTTTGAGTTTTTTATTTTAAATATTATTTCATTTTATATTAAAACAATAATAGTATTTTATGTACCTAGGACGAAAAATTAATCTTTAAGATATGAGCAAGTAATACTTGTGAATATCTTAAAAACACTTTTTATCTGAGGTACATACATAATATAGTTATTAAATTATTAAAAGAAACATGTAACAATTTGTAGCAGTATGAATTTTGCATAAGTAGGCTAAGTCGCAATTGTTCGAAAATCCTACCAAATTTTGACAGATTGACAGATTGAAATTGAATTTTTCTGGTTTCATTAACATTCTTATTCGCTATAATTGATGAAAAATACATTGCTCGAGATATTTTGGATGAAGCTATTGAGGCGAAGAACAATTTAATGCCGCATAAATAAAGGATTCAGTATGAAGGTAAAATTTAAAGTCCTAGAACTTTAATTCAGTTCTAGGACTTTTTGTTTCATTAATCATTCAAAAAACGTTGCTTTAGAAACCAGAATGACATAAAATATTTTAGAAAACATATCTTGTTGTCATTAGAACCACAAATGTCCGTAATATTAATAAAAATCGGCAATAATTATGTGGGTTATTTTTTGTATCATAAATAAACTAAGTGAAATGATATTAAAGCGGGTGGGCCAACTGATGTGGGACGAGGCTCGTATGTTATAAAATATTTTAGGCACTAAAGACTTTATATGCCCCTTTTCCATTTAAAGTTACAAAATTATAAAGTAATATTTATAAATCTTGAAGGCTATATTCATAGGAAAACATAATTTAAAATAAAAATGCAATTGGAGGGGTGTAATGTCTTTAACACGTGAGATTTTTTAAAATTTTACTATTAAAGTTATGGTTCTATATATTTTCAGGGGAAAATTAAAACAGTAAAAGTGGGATGAACCCATTT
The DNA here is from genome assembly GCA_951394225.1 of Harpalus rufipes. Lineage (NCBI taxonomy): Eukaryota > Metazoa > Arthropoda > Insecta > Coleoptera > Carabidae > Harpalus > Harpalus rufipes. Next base: position 51,588,275 of record OX596275.1, read on the forward strand.
TTGCTATAGAATCCTTCTCAAATTCACAAAACCATTCATCAAACAATCAATTTTGTCTAAAAAAAATCTCTACCTGCTAAACACATGCTGAGGGTCCTTTCCACCTACTGACAATTTGAAACTTCTTTGGAAGCTGCTGAGGAATCCGGAATCTGCCTTAACTTGCTTTTCCCCTCCGTTGGGGGTGGAAGTGTGGCCAACGGGCACCACCACTGGAGCGGCGCCGTCACCACCTAGAAGTCTATCCCACGGTGCGGAGGTGCTGCCTTCTGTCGCCGTCTCTTCAGGCATAATTGATGTCAAAAGGTGGGCATTGTAGAGACTGTTTATATTGGCACTTTAATGTTATTGTTTGTATTGGTACTGCTTGTATATATACACACGTACACGCACTATAAAGAATAGGAATTGTGTAACTGTATGGATTAACTGTTTTAAATAACTTTCAGAAGTCGTAACTAATAAATATAACAACTTTTCTGGAAAGTTTTGTATTTTGAATGGAAAATCAACGTTTAAACAAGGCCCGGTATATTCAACTCCGGTTAAACCAGTCCGTTAACTTAACTCTCAGTTAAAATAAAAATATAACATCAATGTTCTAGTAACGTATTGTATGTAACAAAAGTTTTGAGAAAAATCTCTTCATCAAATAGAAAGTTTTTTTTTTGTTGATACTAAGGAGATAAGTAATCTAATTTTACAACAATGGTAGGTGACCCTTATCTTGAATACAACGCAGTTTTTTAATACCTTAGCTCATTTGTCTCTGGATGATGTTTAATTCTACTTCCCGGATCATCAGAAATATTCTTGTTTGTAACTGTTGATAGTTTTGAAATTCCCTACCATTATTGTGTACTCTTCTGCTAAGAAATGCCCAAAAGTCTTCAATCAATTGCGTTTGAGAAACATTTGGGGGATTACGAGGTGTGTTCAAAAACTATCGCGAATTTTGAATTTTCGCGGGTTACGTATATTCGAATTTCGATCTTTTTGTGGCTTTATGTTGGTACTCATGTCTCTCACTTATGTCGACAAGCTCGGCCATTTTGAATGTTCACTTACTTGTTGACAGCTGCTTTGCTTGCACGTGTTTTGGATCGTCTTCGATTTTTACCTAATGTGCTTATTCGTTAAAAACTGACTATGAATTTTTTGACCAAGACAATATCTTTCTTATCTAAAGGCGACGGAACGTAGAAAAAAATAATTCATTTAAAATTTGTCATTGTCATAAAATGTTTTTATCAAAGAAGTTATTTCATTTCTACGAGTAGAAATGAAATAACTTCTTTGATAAAAACATTTTATGACAATGACAAATTTTAAATGAATTATTTTTTTCTACGTTCCGTCGCCTTTAGATAAGAAAGATATTGTCTTGGTCAAAAAATTCATAGTCAGTTTTTAACGAATAAGCACAATAGGTAAAAATCGAAGACGATCCAAAACACGTGCAAGCAAAGCAGCTGTCAACAAGTAAGTGAACATTCAAAATGGCCGAGCTTGTCGACATAAGTGAGAGACATGAGTACCAACATAAAGCCACAAAAAGATCGAAATTCGAATATACGTAACCCGCGAAAATTCAAAATTCGCGATAGTTTTTGAACACACCTCGTATACTCTCTCTGTTTTCCATAAAATGTTGACTCCTTAATGCTCTGCAGCATCTGGAGATTCGCTCAAGCTGGGCCGTAGTCTAGTTACATTTTACATTATTTCTTTTTCGAAATTTTAAATCATTTCTGACCAAAGTTCTTCTAACAATCGTTTTCAAATTCTACCTTTATATTAAGCATTTTGAATGAGTCTGCTGATTCGATTAGGGGGCAAAAGTTCGGATCGTCCATTTTTTGGTAAACTAATACATATAGCACACTTTCTTCAGTCTTCACTTTTCCTTATACTTCGGTAAATAATCGTCTGTCCAATATATTGATGCCCAAAAACGTTAACAATTCGGCTATCTGACCAACTAACCTATAAATTAATTTGCTTATTTCAAGTTTGTAACACACCTTTCAAAACTTTTTCCGGCAATTTCAAAATGGTATAATATAAAACAATTATTATGTATTTATGTCCAATGACAACTAGATTACACCTTATTTAGTAATAAAATTTGGAGCGCAAAATGTTTCTCAAAACTTTTGTTACATACGTTATAAAGACTACACATGTGTCAAGTTTCCGATGCCATACAGACAAATAACAGATAGTTTCAGTTTAACCAGATGTGAAAATACCGAACCTTAGGATCAAATTGACTTTATTGATGATTCGGTAACCCCCGACTCAACAAACGCAAATGCGAGTGTGTAAAAAATACTTCACGCATGTGTTGCACACTACACGTTTCTACAATCGATTCAATAAAACAATAAATGTATTTAAATTTGATATTTTACCTATGCTGTCAAATTACTGTTAAATTCAGTTGTCAAAAAACAGTCACAGCAATCTATAAAACTTTTTATTCGTGTTAAAAAGTATAGGAGCATGCATAAAATAAAATCATAAAAAATGAATCGCATTTTACGTATCGCTATTAAAAAGTAGTCAGACTTTACGTACAACTATACCAAGTCTTATAATCTCAAAAAAATGCCTACTGTGAAAGTCAATTCACTATAAATTGATACATACTATACGCAAATTTTATTGTTTATTACGGATTATGTATTTACTTTAAATCACTAGTCAGTAAAGAAATTTTTACTCATCGTCATCATTAAAGTGATGCTGTAACTTAATTTCAAAAGATAAAGTCAATTTAAAAATAAGCGTTGCAAATTATTTTAGAAAGTATAGTTTATTTGTTTTTAAATCAAGGATCGGCATGAAACGATTAAACGTCGTTGGACTAGGGAATTATAAAATTAGCACCCTTGTACAAACACTCAGGGTTGGATTATACGAAAATTGTTCTCTTTTTAGCGACGTAAATCAGTTTTAACTATAATTATTATTTACATAGAAATAAAATTTAATGTTATCATTATTATTATACATACAAAACATTAACTTGAAATTGTTATATTTATTACTACAAAGATTGTTATAAGTTATTTTGATTATAATTGCAAAATAAAATATATTTATTTATGCAAAACTGAAAATTTAAATATTAAATAAAAGTACTGTTTATTTAAATATAATTGCAATATAATTTACATACTGTAAACAAAAATTCCTGCATTTTCATCCCAGTTTTTAACCGTATCCATCATTGCTTGCGTTAGAAATAAGTATAATAGGATGATGCACAAAATTTTGACAAATTAATAACCTTTTAAATGCATTAGCACAAAAAATATTGCAATTATTACTGAATATAAATATGTTTATTAATTTATAGTTTCATATTTCAAACACCTATTCAATATGTTGTGTTAATTCTACATGAAATGCATTTCTTTTGGAATATTTAAACAATTATTGTTTAAACATAAATACTAGTTGTTAAAGAAAATGATTGTAACAAGAGCAACTATTTAAAAACAAATGTCGCGTTTTTCAAAAAAGTAAAACAATACACTATTTTTACAAAATAAATAACCGTATTGTATTTGTCAAAATGGGATGCATCTTCCATGTGTCACAAAATAAAAATAAAATATCTCAAATGTCAAAGACAAACTGAGATATGAATGAAAGGTTTTTTCTTTGATGCATACTATACAATTTTTTAACCATATTTAAATTTCAAATGTCACAATAAAAAAAAATGTAAATACAAGCACTGCCAAAAGCGTAGTACAAAAGAAAGGAAAGATTCAAAACAAACAGTATGATATTTCAAAAATTTAGATTTAAATATCTGTCAATTTTAACAGGACAAAGAAAAAAGGAGAAAATAGAAAATGAAAATAAAAAATTGTGACGAGAAACTGATATTATTTTAGGGTATCAATTAAATTTAGCTTTTTCATAACAATATTAATAATAATATATGTAGTAAAATTATAATAGGAAATCAAAATTATGTCAAGGGAACAACCAAATTTTGATTTGCCTGAGACATGTCAATATTTATACTCTAGTATTATTAAAAATAAGACACAGGGTTCATATTTGTTACAATTTTATTTTAAATATTTTGAAAATAGTTCCCTTTTAACAATAATACACTTCACCATTCTTTCCTTCCACTACTTAAAAACTTCCTACCAATTTTGTTTTGGAATGCGCATTAATTGCACTAATATAGTATTAATCTCTTTTTCAAACAAAAACCTTCTATAGCCTAAATTTTAACTAATTCCAAAATACAGTGAATTTATTTTAACATCCAACATATGGTCAATCACTTACATGCTCACACACTAGTGTCAAAAAATTACAGCAATGTAATAAATGTCCATTTTAAAATGCAACATACAAAATTTGTAGGTATGTATTATCAATATTATGGGTCGATTCTGTTCAAATCTGTAAGTCTTACTAATCTATAAATCTGTGAAAACGTGACAAAAATACATCTATTCTTGTTGATTAATATAAAATTATACATACGAGTGCCAGCTTTCGTTGCGATTTTGTTCATTATTTACAGTTTTACAAATCTGTATGACTTTCAGATGTGAACAGAATAGACCCATTAATTTCCAATAAATTAGCCTACAAACGATTAACAAAATATCAAAACTTTAATGTAGTACACCTAAACAAAATTTAGCTAACAAAAAATCATAATTTTAATGTAATAGATGTTCAAAAATACCCCCATTCATTCACACCTTAGTGAGTACATTGTAATAGAATTAACTTTGTAAACTGTAAACTGTAATATTGGATTAAGAATAGTCCCCGGCGGTAGATACGGAAAGGGCGGTACACCGAGCAGACTATGTTCTTAAATATTTTTTTTTATTAAAAATTTGAAATAAAGCAAATTATTAACTAATTACAATAGAAGTATATCGAAAAATAATGGAATTCAGTATTATTTCCTTGTTCCGAAGATGATCACTACGGTACGCTGCTATCTTGAGAGAGGACGAAAAGGATACCCTATCTCTTTTGTCTTTTTCTATGCAGTTGAAGTGGTCTATTGCTCTACTCATATTTCACGTTATGATTTCAATAAAATTTTATTTAAAAAATATGATTTTTAATCAAATTTTTTTCTTAGTTGACTTTATATAGTGTTTATAATTTAAAACAGTTTGATGTTAGAAAAACGATTTTTTTCTTTGTCAAGAATGACGGTTTCAAAAATTATCCCCGGGCAGCAAAATATCTTAGTCGGCACTGACTTTTCTTATTTTTAATAATTATTCTAGTATGACCCACGTATATTATTTAATAAACAACATTATTTAATAATAGGGAAATCTAAATAAAATTAATTAAAAACTGTTATCAATGTTATCATTTACGTTTTATCAATATGAATGTATTTTATATAAAGTATAAATAAATACTTTAGTATACTTCACGGTAAGTTACTGTTATTCACCGTTTCCTGTTAATAGTAATATATTTATTTGTATTTAAAATAAATTCATAATAATTACTATATCAACAGTCACCAATTCAATAATAATAATAATAAAAATAGAATACATTCATTGTGTACAATTAATTGGTTATTAGTACATACAGTATGTGCGACAAATTGACACATACTTGTAAAATAACTTAAAACAAAACAAGGATTTTAAAAGTATACTTCAAGTAGTCTAATGTAAACTAACCTAACTTTATCGGGCCGAGCATGTATGTGTATGTATATGTATGCATTTGTGTAAATTGTCAACTATTCGTAAAAATAGCACATTTTCTAAAAAAGTAATCAAATTTAAATAAGAATATTAAGAAAAAAGAAAAAACAACCACTTTTATTCAATATTAATCAATTTAGATATAAAATTTTGTATCAAACCGGTTCCAACGATATATGTGCAAATAACGAATAATTTGCACATACTCTATATTCTAATAGGTCCTTTCATAAATAATAATCCAATTTAAATACATATTATGAATAAAAACAACCCTTTTCATACATAATTCTTCAATTAAACCATAAATTTACATGTCAAATTTGCAATTATAACACCGAATTTAAACTAACCACTTTCCTGCACTCAAAATACCTTATAAATTTTTCCAGCATCCCAAACCACCCCAAACTATATTTTCTGATCACTTTTCATTCACTCGCACCTGTCACTTCACTGTTTACATCACGTGTTCGTGGCAAAACGAGATAGAGGCAACTGGATCACGCATGCAATAACCGCGGTCTCGAGCCAGAAGCCAGACTGACGGAGTAGGCTCCTGGCTGCTGAGACCACGGTACGGCAGCGGCGGCGTCTCAGCGTGACGCATACGAGTGCAGTGGAACTGGCAGTGGCGTAGGATGAAGAAGGACATGGGGGGGAGTAGAAGAAATATTAAAATGAGATCATGGGAATGAGAAATGTTTTGGTGTTGTGGATTGGAAGCAAATATATGGTGATTCTTAAATCAGATGATAATTGACTCAAGCCAGAGTGAGTGTGGTTGATTTTTGGATGAATAACCGTCGATTCAATCAAATAAATATAGATATTTGTCGAAATGCCATAAGCCTTATGAACTAGGTTAATAGTGGAATTAAAATAAATGCCTTGAGCTAAAAGAAATCTCTTATGAATGCTTATTATAAATGAAAATAAAATAAAGACTAATACAATAATTATACCAGGAGTTTATTTTATCAGTTAACATAGGGTATATCATTATCATATTTATATCATTATTATGTATTAAAGAAATGAGAAATTATTTATTTATGTTAAGAACCACATTAAACTAGTGAGGAATTTTAATTTTAACTTATCAAATACTTAAAATTGGAACCATTAACTTCTACACAATATCCTAACCTGAACGATTATAAAAAGAATTAATAGCATTCACTGGGGTGTATTATTTTGTGAAGCTGTACTAATTCTATTTTTTAATTGTTCAATGTTTATTCTGTCACCATTTTTTAAGTGTCCACAAAGAAATAATAATAATTTTGTGCAAGTTATAATTATTATAGATTTTTCGAATTGTTGCTGGGCAATGGGCAGGGCCTGGGTCGATTATTAAATGTAGCAGCAAATACATCTGAAATTTGATTATTTGAATTATACCATGGTATAATCTGCACTTTTTCTTTAATTGTATGAATATAACAGTTTAACGAGTCCGATAACTATTCCTTATGTTTACTCATAAAATAAACGCTCCAATACATTGCTGTCATATTGTAACTATGGTAATGAAACTACTATGTGTACTGATAAAAGAAAAACTGTCTGTATAGTAATCTTCGTCTTTTACTTTTTTGGCTAATTTCGATACTAGTTTTTAAAAGCTTTTTTGGCTAGAAAGCGTAATAGTTTTAATCCAAATTAATATGGCGTCGTTTTAACTAATCAGCTGATACTTGAATACAGTTTGGCCAACTATTTTGATATTGTTAAGTTTTGAGTACAAAAAAAGTTTAGATTCAGTTTTTAATGAACAAGCGCGTTCTTTCACAAAGAATGTACCCGATGAGGTTGGTAGATTAATCCTCTTCAAAACAGGCCCCTTCCGTTTCCACACATTTAGTTCACCGATACTTCCACCGCTGGAAACACTTCTGGAAGCCTTCTTTTGGACTGGACTGCAGCTTCGTCGTCGCGTTCCGTATTTTCTCTTCTCTACTACGCTCAGAACGGGATTCTTCAGCGGCCTCTTTAACTTCAGAATCAACCAGGAGACGCAAGAAGTCATGTTTAGAGGGAAATCAAGCTTTTAACAAAATATGATGCAGCTTGCTCAACACGTTCAGTCATTTCGAACGAAACGGAAATCCGGCGAATACCTGGAATAACACCTCACACATCAGCTACCAAGCAAGGAATGACGCACCCGATGACGAAGCAAAAACTCAGGCATGCGCATGAAGGTGTCTCCCTCTACTGTAGAAAGTGGCGCCGCCCTACCGTCATGTATTTTGCACGGGAAAATTGAAGGTAAGTTTCAACATTTCAGTTTTTGACAAAAAAAAGTAATAATAAAACATCCACCAATTCATGATTATATTGAATGCATTCAGCATTCCAAAGAAAATTGGTTAAGAGCTTTTAAGTAGTGGGAGGAAAAAATGGTGAAGTGTATTATTGTTGAAGGTAACTACTTTGAACATATTGAAACTATAAATACAAACCATGTGTCTTATCCTCAATTATTCTAGCGTGACGCTCGTAAATAAAGAACTTTTGTAACTAATACACGTCTAATTTAATTTACTTCAGTAATTCCGCATTTAGATTTAGAATATAATATTTTTAAAATTTGGCCAATAATATACTTGAAAAATATTAGCAAAAATGTCCATCTACGCCACTGACTTTAGGACAACAAAGGAACTTAACTCAAACCCAAAATTGAATTGTGTATTTGAAGAATGTTATACCTAAATAACGACGCCCACAAAAAAAAATACTGTTATTTTACGAAATAGGTAATTTGAATATAATTTTCTCAAATCACCAATCATATGAAAACATTTAAAAATAAAATGAGTAAAATTTTTCCAGGTAAATATACTTTTCAACAAGATCATTAAATCATTTTAGACACGTAAGAATTAAGTAAAAAAGTGCTTAGATTCTAAAAAAACATAATTATAATAAACAATAAAATTACCCACAGTGTCATTTTATACAGAAATATGAAACTAGTTCTCAAATTACTTTTGCATGAAAGCCTTTATCGAAAAATTTGCAGTTCTTCAAATTCTATGACTGATCAGCAAATAATAAATAATAAACAAATATTAAATTTTGAAATATATATAATTTTTTTAAAGAATATGTGAAAAAATCTTTACTACGCCTATGATTGGTTAGGGTAGCACTTCAGGATGGTAATAAGAAGATTTGTATTACTCTTTTCACACATAAAACCGGATGTTCATTTAATTTAATCAAGGAGGTATAAATATAGATAATTTTCTCATTGATAAGATTTGATACACGTATGTATGTATACACCAATTAGGTTCTTAGAAAAATATACTTACTAATAATAAAATATGTGACAAATTATTACTTATAATTATTAAATTAATTTGTTAATTATTAACTAAAATATGTCACCTCATCTTTTTCCACGATAATGAGTGTCAAACTATATATTTCTAAATACATTTTTTTGCATACTTTTGAGAGCGAAAATTATCAATGCAATATAGCTTTTCAATTTAACCGTTATCTCTTTCTATCTCTGCAAATAGTAAGTAAAATGGCTCCTGCAACTGCCAGCTGGGCTGTTAAACGAAACGTCAATAATAATGCAGTCCCTAAATTCATGTATTCATTGTGAAAATTTGCATCGTTTGACATTTTAGCTGCAATAAAATGTTTTGTAATTTTTTTAGCCAAAGGCTTTCCTCACATTTTACGTCCAATAGGTCAATTCTGAACACATCTGTAAGTCTTACAGATTGCAAAACTGTAAAAAACTGATAAAAACGCATGTATATTTGTTGATTAATATAAAATTATACATCAGAGTGGCAGCTTTGGTTTCGATTTTGTTCATAATTTACAGACTTGCGCATTTGTTCAAAATAGAGCCATATATTTTGAAAAAACAAATGCCATGGATCTTATGTGACAAGCACGTAACTATGCCTACCGCCATTTGTTGGCTTTCTATGTGCAGATCCCATTGCATTTATTTCAAAAGACTTATTTTTTGAACAAAATTAAACGTGACCCTTATATTAACAGTACATGATGCCCACAGTCACTTTAATATATGAACAATATTACCTTCTAGTTTTATGGCAAAACAAAATATGTTTGACTTATACAGGATGTAACAGAAATAAGTACATTAAATTTAACCAGTGTTAGAACTCATCGAGAGCAATATTTTTTCTTAATAACTTTTTTCGAAATCTCTTTTTTTAGCATTTTTACCATCATTTTTTATTTGGAGTATATTGAAAGAAAAACAGTTAATCGTTGAAAATGCAGCTACAAGCATACTCAACAACAGGCAGATGTTGGAAATAGTACAGGATTCATTTCGTCGTCGCCTTCATTGACAATAACGGTGGCCATTTTGAACATTTATTGTGATTTCATTTATGCCTGCATCACTTTTAATCATCTTTATGCGTTTTCTTGTTCCGTTAATTGTAGAGTTGTTTTTGGTCGACTACATCCTATAAGTATCCTACCATTTTTGGATTGTCCACCGGTTCAACCTGTTGTAACATAAAAATTTGACGCATGATATTTATGTTACCTTAGTCGAGGTATTCTATTCTATCTTTTATTTTCTCCGATTTGTGTATAGTTTCATCTTCTTGTGTATCTGTCAATTTATTCAACAGTTTCTAATCATTGTACTCAGTCGCAATTCATGGCGCATAACGCTCGTCACAAGTCACAACCACAACGGACGCAGCTGTTTGTAGACGCACGCGCAGAATAGTCCCAGTTTCAATTTTGACATTATGCAACGCGCTCTACTTTTTTTAAAATATCTAGAAGGTTTATAAGAAAAAGTTGTTAAGACAGGCGATGAGTTCTATCACTGGTTAAATTTAATGTACTTATTTCTGTTACACCCTGCAATGATTTAAAACAAAATTGCACTGATTATAAGTAGTTAATAAATATGTGGAATTTACTAGAAAACATTTTTAGTTTTACGATGTACGATTGGTTGGGAGCTTTTAAGAAGTGGAAGGAAAGAATGGTGACGAGTATTGTTGAAAGGAAATACTTAGAACATATTGAAAATAAAAAAAATAAAAATATTAACTATGTGTCTTATTCTCACTAATTCTAGACTTTAGTTTCATATATGACATATATACAATTTTGAAGAGCAAAGATTGATTCATTGTTGAAAGTTTTCATATATTAAAGAATTCGCCTTTCAATTTTTATCTATTTAAAGAGATGTTCATTAAACCATATTAGAATCAGAGTAGTCTAGAATTATATTGAATGAATCATAGTCAATAAACTAAATTTTATTGTTATAGCATACCAAAAAAAGTTTAAAGTTTCTCCAAAATAATATTTGTACGTATTGAATTCTTGGAATGCTAATTTAAATAATCACTATGTGTATAATTCCCAAACATTTAAATTCAGACGATATTCTATATGGTGTTAAGACAGTAAAATTATAGAAATAATATTCAAATTAGTATAATGACATCGATAAAACTGTAGAAATCGTCCCACACCCATCCTACTTCTCATTTCGAATATTTCCGTAATCAAAAAATCTGAGAAACAACAAACTACGTCAGATAACCAGCCAACGTAGATTAGGAAACTCTTATTTTACTAAATGTGACGTTTCCTCACTACCAGAAGATTATTCAAATTTTAGTTAATACTATAATTAAATAATTGAACTCGTATAAAGAAGATATTGTTGAAAAATAAGGTGAATGACCGAACGATTATGTTAAAAGACAAACTTTACAAAAATAAATACAATTTCCTTGAAATTTTATTTTTAACTATTATAGTACGAACTATTAATATTGTCAAATAAATTTAACAAGACCTGTTTTATTATTATAGTACTAATAAAGCTCATTGCCAATAGTTTTCGCAATTTTGCGTGATTGACGAGCTATGAACGAACACATGGTCTGATACCACAAGCCTTTTTTAACAAAAACGCTGTTTTAAGAAATATCAAATTTCATTATCTAATAATAATAAATAATATCATATTTATCAAAATATGATTTTAAAGCAGAACATTGTGTTCAGATTATTTTTAATCGTTCTTTAAACATAACGGTGAAATTAAATATTGAAATTTGAATTTGACATTTTAATTAAAACAAGGCTTGTGGTACCAGCCATTGGCTATATAACTATTTCTATAAAATTATCATTTTGAAAAGAAACCAAATAATTGTATATTATACTCGTACATCAAGGGAGAGAAATGCATAATTTTACTCGCGGTGCAATTTGACGTCCGAGAGCATCCGTGGGCAAAATAACATCTTCTGAGGTATATATACATTTATTTATTTTTTTCACCATTGGGAATAGAAATAAATAAATATATCATATTACCCATTGCTGGATGTGCCAATCTAGTCCAGTGAACGAAGGGTTTCCCTTCAAAAGGTCGGGTAATTCTAGTTCTGAATTTTTGGTATGTTATACGAGTATAGAATGGTTAGCTAGTGAGAAATCCACATTTCCAAAATTCCCCCTCCTCCGACCCCTCCCCCGTCTTGTGGAAACAACTGAAAATCGGCACTTTTTCTATTTTTACCTTCCGTCACCTCTAGGTAAGGAAGGTATTGTCTTTGGTCAAAAAAATCGGTGGTGAGTTTTCATTGAATAAGCACGTTTTAGGGTCTTTACAATACGATTTTACTATTTTTACGATGATGTCTGTATGTGTGTGTGTGTGTTCGTGTGTGTGTATGTGTGTGTGTGTGTGGACCGCCGTTTCGTCCACGATATCTTCAATACTAGAATTCCAAAAATTTCAATTCTTGCGTATTCCTCTTCCTTACAACCATATGCAGACTCGATTAGATTTTGGTTATAATTGGTCAACCGGAAGTACCCTCATTTGAAGATTTTAACAGTTATTCTTAAAAAACTCAGTTAAATGTTATTATAACTTAAAGAATATATTATTCTCCATACGATTTGATTGCATTTTATAAATTATAGAATTATAAAGATTATAAAAATTTACAAATCAGCCAGCTGTGCTAACTTAACCATGGAAACTGCTAATATATTCAGATAATTCAAATTGACAGATGTCAATATCAATAAAAAGTAAATGATGAAAGAATAAGGGAAATAACTCTAGTGCGTTTCTAGAAAGATATAAGAGAGACGATTACATTGGTTTGAATATGTCATGAGGAGAGATGAGTATATTGGAAGAATGAATAGCTTATAACAGAAGTTGGAAGAAACATAGGAAGACCAAATATAATATGAAAGGAGAGAAAAGGAACTGAATGAGGACGACATAGAAAACAAAAATTAATGGAAGAAGAAAATAAAAAATAGCGACCCCCTAACGAATGGGAAAAACTAAAGAAGAAGAAGATGGTAGTGTCAAGTGCAATTCGAATAGTTTGTTTATGAAATAATTTAACTGGAAATATAGGATCTTTTGCAAAAAAAATTATGTGTAGGGCGAGTGCAGTGACGTGACTTTGCTGACTTTGGCAAGCTCTAATGATGGTGTTGTACTTCTTTTACCAACGATGACCACTTGTTCTAACTGGTGGACGCTGGATGTTCGCCCACCGCTTGATTATACAGGACGGAACACAGACACTATTTCACTTAATTTTGATGGTTGATGAACACACTTTACATTATTATGTTGAGTATAGAGTAAGGCCTTGGTGATCCAGATTTTTAATATTCTTTATTTATTTTAGAACATCGGACGTTTCGAACCAAAGTGGTTCATCTTCAGCATTAATAAAATTTGTATGGAAAAATCCAACGTCGGTTAACATTTTGTCATAACTATTAGAAGTTATAAATATAAAAAAGTAATAAAGCAATATAAGCTTAAGATGGGTGCGGTTTTTATCAAATTGTATTGCATTTTCGACCTTTATTATATTGCTTTATTACTTTTTTATATTTATAACTTCTAATAGTTATGACAAAATGTTAACCGACGTTGGATTTTTCCATACAAATTTTATTAATGCTGAAGATGAACCACTTTGGTTCGATGTTCTGAAATAAATAAAGAATCTGGATCACCAAGGCCTTACTCTATACTCAACGAAATTTCCAACTGATCCTTCTCGACTCAACAAATTTACATTATTGTGGATATAGACATTATTGGATTTTAACTAACTAACTTTATTTATTTACATGATTATTAATATTTACACTAAACTTATTATTGATTATACTAAACATATTATTACTGATTACACTAAACCTAATTAGACACATAAACTAAATAGTTACATTTTACATAGTAACTCTGCGTAGCAGCGTCTACTACGCGCTCAAACTAAAAACTCAAACTACATGTCTAGTCGACATGAGTATCTAAGACCGACTCCATGTCTTGTCAACATGAATATCTAAAACCGACTATCTAAAACAAAGCGTTACTTTCGTGAGAGGCTTACCTCCGAGGGGTTGAAGGGGATATCATATGACACCCATACCATAAACCATAATATCAGCCCTGCACGTAAGCTTGCAATAACTTCTGCACTTAATTGTCAACAAACAACTGTTCAATGTTTCTGACAGCTAGTCTAAATAGTCAGTTAATAAAAGATGATAGCTATTTCTAAACAGAATTTTGACTAACAAAGATAACAAGTTGAGATATTATTTCTGAAAGTATAATTTAGAAAAGATTATAAATAGTTACTTATTTGTTATTGCTTGCCTTTTTACAATACACAGAATTGACGGAAGGTATTGTGCTGGCCACATCAGATTTTTTACCTATAACTTATTTCTTGTGAATTGTGACTTGGACAAAAATTTCTGTAAATTAGTTTTTTGAATTTTTTTATAAGATTAATAGCGACGGAGCTATGAAGCTCCCAAAATGGCTAAAATTACGTTTTGAGTTTTTTTCCACTTTGCATTGTAAGAACTCCGCAACACTTCATCTTGTAGACAGAGGATTAGTGCAAAAACTCTGGTTGGTTCATTATTTCTAATTATAACGGTATTATTTGAAACAGTATAGTCTGCATAAATGCCAATTCTTTCTACTACTCTGCTTTGGCATATTATGTCTTTTGTGAAACCAATATCGATGAAGCTGGGCCGCTCCCAACAAGGCAAAAGTGGCAAAAGTAGCGATCTTAGAAAAATATTGAGTTTTACGGAATAGAGGAAATATACAATACACAGATTACCGTGATATATCCATTTTGATTTTTTTTTATTAACATGAATTTTATACGTAATTATGAAGACTTTTCGCTAAAATGAAGTGTTACGGAATTATTGCAATGTAAAGTGGAAACAAACTCAAAATTTTGCTAAGTAAGTAATTTTAGCCTTTTTTTGGAGCTTCATAGAACGTTGCTATTAATCGTACAAAAAACTTCAAATAACAAATTTGAAGGAAATTTTATCCTCTACAAGTCAGCAAATATTTTTATTCGCTAAAATGCACCAGAAAAAATCTGATGTGGCCAGCACATAACCTCTCGCCGTATATTTTACCTGGCTGTATGCATAAAGCAAAGAATATTTTTAGAAATACAAATAATATATTCATATAACGACATATAAAATTTACAAAATCTATAGGATATTTTACCATAAATTATGTACAGTAAATTACAAGGTAGAGTTTCCCATATATAAATTTTAGGCTGGTAACAGGGATTTTCAATTCGAACAACGTTCTTGTTTACTTTATCTTTATATTCTTCTAGTAAAAACATTAATTTTGGGCGGTCTAAAATGTATATATCTGGATTGTGAATCTATTCTTACATATCTTCTTTTACATTTTACTTTTTCATACATGATGTATCTAAATAACACATTAATTCCCTTTAATAAAGTGATGGATAGATTGCACTCCGATTATTCTTATAACGATGTGTAATTTTGTCAATATTTACAACTTACTTGAGAAGAATTTGATAGCTTTTTTGCAGTTCAATGTTACTCTAGTCTACAGTGCTGGTGTACATTGCCCGATAATGTTTGAAACAAATTTAAGTCCTTCAACCTAGACTTGTCACCTCCATAATAGTCACAGATCAAGAATTAAGGGATTCTCCAAGTACATTTTTCTTTCATTACTCATTATTTCTGACACTGACATTTATCTGTCAGTTACAAATAATTTTAATTTTATATATTATATTCCTTTTATCTCTAAATCTATAAAATATGTATAAAAATATTTAAATGTATCAGATAGAGAATTTAATTTTCTTTAATATTATCAAGAAAAATTTTCAAAAAATAATATTTAGAAGATTTTTTTTCAAGAATCTTCTACTTCCGGTTGTCCAATTGTTACCAAAACCTTTTCAGATCTTCCCATGAATGTCCGATTGGGAAATACGTTGTTAAACAAATTTTAAGTCTTATAGTTTTTGAGTAACCGTCCTTCCAACATCCCACACACACACATCCACACACACACACACACACACACACACACACACACACACACACACACACACAGACATCATCGTAAAAATGTTAAAATCGGATTGTAGGGACCTTAAAACGTGCTTATTCAATAAAATCTGGATATGCGATTTTTAGCATGAATCCAATACCTCTCTTAGCGAGAGGTAAAAAACGAAATCGTTATTATGAAAATCGTGATATCTACTTAATAATCGTAATCTTCGTATCCGTATTCTGTAGTACAATTTAAAAAATAAGTTAAGAACTTTATTTCCGAAAATCAAATTATAATTTTACATGAAATATCTAAAATAATTCAATATCACTCACAAAACTTCTAAGTTAGATTAGTTCTGGTGGCAGTCAGATGTCAGACTCTTTCTTCTTCTTGTTGTGGGCTAGGCTAGAGCTACTAATACCATCTGTAGACAAATTGGGAAGCTTGCGCTAGGCGCTAGGAATAAAAACTTATTAAATTATTTTAATATTACCCTGCAACAGACTATAATATGACATAATAGCAATTATATTTTGACACGAATAAAAATACTGAATTACGCCCGGTTCCAGAATCATATTGAAGTCTCCTTTAAAGCGAAAAGGAGCCTTTTTGTGATAAACCTGTTCCATAATCGTTTTTTAAAGAGCACTTTACAAAAAAGTCTTCTTTATTGTGACGTCCCGAATTTTGTCCTTTATCTTGTCTTTACAAACTATTATGGAACAAAAGCAATTAGAGTCTACTTTCAAATTCGACTTTTCTAAAAAGTAAGCTTTAAAAATGAGATTTTTATGTGATATTATGAAACCGGGTGTTACTGACAAAAAGGTTATGGAACGTTATCGTTTTTTTTTCGTTATGTAGAATTAAATTATTGTTTACAGAATACCACTTTATCAATTATCGTTACAATAACGATATAACAATGCATAATGCCATAACGAACGTTTACAGAATAAGCCTATTAAACGATTTTCGTTATTATACTGTTTTAACGATTCGTTATGTCTTAACTATGCTTACAGAATAGCCCTATAATCTGCTTTGTACGCTATGTACACAATGATGATGAGATGAGATGACATTATTTGTACTGTGCGGGCGCTTACCAGACGTCACTTGACGGGCGTCGGTCGGGATCGAACCCGGGTCACCAGATTCGCGACTAGACACTAAGGCACACGGCCAGAAGACCCCAGGGGAGTACACATAATCCCGTTTTAAAAATTAAAAGCATATGGCAAATTTAACAGTCATCTCTGATAATTCCATGAATTTAAGAAATTATTAGTAAAATTCACCCCTTGACTTTTGTTATAAAAAATTGAATTTTTCAAATTTCATTTCGAGAATTTTTTTTGTAAAATGGAATACTAAAAGAATACAACGAAAAACACACACCAAGAAATATTAATGCTGTTTCTGCAGCTGATCTACGAACCCAAACTTATAATAGTTCAAAAAAACTTTAAATATAAAATTAAAACTAAAAAAAAAACTGTGGGGCAAATGATGGGTGATAATAGTTCGACCGGTATTTTACGGGTCATCATCTATTCCAGACTTAGCTTCTACCGAGACCCTTTACTTCTAGTACAATGAAAAACAACTTCGAAAAAATACAGTGCGTACAGTAAAACCTACTTTGCAAGACATATGGGACAATACTCGCAGAATAATTTGCAGAGATTGAATAATATTCAGTATTTATAGAAATTTCTCACCATTTGCGTATAGGTTTTATAATTTGTTTGTTGAAAATGTTAACCGACCGAAATATTATGGTTTTGGGCTCGTAAACTTATTACCAACAAAAGCTGTCAAAATAATATAAACTCCCTAGAGTTTATTTTTAGCATATTTTCTCCCAAGAGGCAAAATATTTTCCATATATGCAGCCGGCGCCAGCTAAATTAAAAAATGAAAGCTGTGTGCCTGAGTGTCTGGTCGCGAATCAAAAATTACTTCGAATTTTAATGGCACTAAATTGACCTCTGTGATGCACTCTCCACGCCAGCAATGAGTATCCGTGAGGTGACGCCTGGTAAGCGCCCGCACGGTACAAATATTTCATCATTACCGATATCTGTGTATGAAAGCAGATTGGCAAACCCAGCAATGGGTAATATGCCGTGATGATATATTTTTTTATTTTATTTTAATAATTATTGTCCTATGCGCAGACATGTACCCCATTATTATAATTGCACAAAATTGTAAAAGGAAGAATTTGAACTTGGCCATTTCTCTAATAATATAACAGTTTAACCTATGGCTCTATTCTGACACTTCCATATTATTATAATTTATTTTTTTATTTGTCTATACTTCCAATATACAGTTATCATTACCACGGATGTCTTGGTCAAATAAATAATGGTAAGAGATAAATATACATATGCCGCAAACTAGCAACATTTTTTATGATTAAATTTGTGACGTGACAAAATTCCTGAATTAGATTTATGAATAAATCCTGCTTAACAAATTTGTTTTCCTCGCTTGTTAATAAATTTATGACGTTTATGACGGGCTTTAGAAATATGTATCATCAATTATTTTAATTTATACCTATGTATTAAAATTGTGAAATTGTAAAGTAGGTATGTAAAATAAATTTTATTTTTATAGTTTTTAATTATTGAATTCTATCATTTCTATACGCAAACTAATTGATAATTTACATTTCACATGTAATTCTTTACAACAAAATAATAAAATTTGAATTTAAACTTATGCATCCCACATAACACTGCAGAAAACCTGTTCCAACTTGTAGGCGTACTAAAATTCCTTTTCTGAAAATATTTCAGTCATCATTTCGTCATCAACCTCCTGAGTGCGTCTCTGTGATGAAAATGATGACAAAAGCATTGAAAGTAAATGACGATCGCAAAATCCGGTTTTGAATCAAAAGTTCGAGTGGTGTAACCCGTTAAGTAACTCTTTGCAAATAAACGAACATCTGCACAGATGTCGCAGTTGTTTTAAGCTTCTGATTTCATCCGCTAGACGTCAGCGGAATATGTGAACTTGGAGCCTGATTCGCATTTTTATTCAATGTCAATACAGGCGACACAATAGCACATAAATAAATATTAATTGTTAAAATGGATGAGATTGCTCAGTTATTTAGTGCTATCAAGGTCAAACATAGACAGTGAAAACTAATAATAACAAATATGTAGTAGCCTTAGTTTTTGAATAGCTTAAAAATGTTAATTTTTCCCATTATTAAGTGTACTTGAATATAATGCATATATTTAATCATAATAAAATTTGACATATATTCAAAATATTTTGTATTTATTAGTACGAGGGTCACGCTAAAATTAAAGAGGATTACTTAAATACAAGCTTCATATTTTTTAAAATTTTATTTTAAATATAGTCAAGATAGTTACACTTAACAATAATAATAATAATATACTTTATTGAGGTAATTCCAATGGCGAGGTTCAGCCAAGGCTGATCTTCCACCTAACCAGTACAAAATAATAATAATACACTTAACCATTCTTTCTTTATATTTCTTAAAACTTAAAAGCTCCCACTCATCTTCTTTTGGGATGTTTTCAAAATAATTATGAATACATCTTTTCAATTTAAAGAAATAGAAAACACGATAGAAAATATGCGCAATGGAATCTACAGATAGTAAGCCAACAAACAGCGGGAGTCATGGTTACGTCCTTGTCATATGAGATCTATGACGTTTGTCTTTTTCAAAATTTGGACGTAAAATGGGAGGAAAGTCTTTGACAACTTTAAAAACTTCTCAAAAGAAGTTACAAAAACTTTTATTGAAAGTAACATGTCAAACGATGCAAATTTTCATCAAGAATAGGTATTTTAGAAACTGCAATTTTTTTGACGTTTCATTTGACTGCCCAGCTGGCAGTTGCAGGCGCTATTTTACTTATACGTACTATCATTTAATAAGTAATATTAATTATTAAATGGTACTATGAAAATACATAGAGATTAAAAAGATAGCTGTTAAAAGGTAGCATCAATTTTTTTCAGACGAAAACCTTCTACCGCCTTTTTTTTAAATCGAAAAATAGCCAACTACACATATTTTTACCTCTCGCATATCAGCATTTTATTGAATAAGCACGTTTTAAGGTCCCTAGAATACGATTTTAACATTTTACTATGATGTCTGTGTGTGTGTGTGTGTGTGTGTGTTTGTGTATGTATGTGTGTGTGTGTGTTTGTGTATGTATGTGTGTGGGTTATACAACTAATGATCTGTTTAACTATGAATTCCTCAATTTAACATTAATGGAAGTAGTAGTTTCTTAAAAAAAATCTTCTAAATATTATTTTTTGAAAATTTATGTTAATACAATAATAAAGATCTTTAAATTCTCAATCTGATACATTTAATTTTTTATTATATATGCTAAAGATTTAGATATATATAATAACACAAAATAATAGTATGTAATAAATCTCGCTGCCCAAAAAACTCCATGGAAACCAGTTGAAATATTTAAATGTTTATAATTGACAGATAAATGCAAAATGTCTGTGTCAAAAATCAACAGTTTTATTAAAATTATAGAAAGCGAAGGATGATTGTTTCCTAACTATTATTGTGATCCGGATGCGGTATTTCGCTACCGAAAATCGGTCACTTTAATATGTTTAAGAGTAAGGATTTGTTGTATGATGTTGATGTTGTTCTTATTGTTATCGGGTTTGTGCGAACCCACTAAGTGGGACACGCGTGATTTTATGTATGTATGTATGTATGTATGAAAGCTTTTCCTGGGAAGTAAGTACATTTAAAATTTCTTATAGTATTATTAATTTAATTCCTAAAGAAATACCGCCAATACCGTCAGTTAATATAAAGAATTTTGAATGTATTAGAAGTGTAGGAGAAAATTCCTCATAGAACGAAAAAATAGATACAATTTGAATTATTTGTGTGTACAAGAAATGTTAAATTCGTTAATTATAACCCGAGTTTGATCCCGACCAACACAAAATTAACCCCTGTGGTGCACTTTGCACGACAGTAATGAGTGCCCATGAAGTGACGCCTGGTATGCGCCCACACGGTACAAATATTTCATCATTTACCGATATCTGCGTGCAACGCAGATTGGCACAGCACCCGTGATGATATATTTATTTATTTATTATTTATTTATGTAACATAAAACGGAAATGGCGACAGGTCATGTGTTGGGCACATCAGATTTTTTGTATCAAAAACTGAAGAAAATGCTCTGGTTTATTTCATATATTCACTCACGACGAAACTTAAAAAAAATGATTAGGTAACTAAGTTCTAACTTAAATTTTGCAACTTAATTTCAAATGACATATAAACAACTGTTTAAAATAACAATAATATAACCCTTAAATCTTTAAAAAAAAATCAGCAAAACTACGATGTAAAGCGGGTGGCATATAAAAAAAATCTGTTGTGGCCAGCACAATACCTCTCGCCATTTTCATTTTATGTTGCAAAGGGCGCGAGCAGTTATGTGACTTTGTTGGCCTTGGCAAGTAGATATGGGGTCCGTGTCATAATAAGAGCTAGTAATATACATAGGTGTCAAGTATCATAAGTTATCATTCGAAACATTATGATTTTCCAAATCCATGTGGATTATTTTCCTCGACAAGTATATTCCATACTAATGGATGACAAATAAACATCAGAATATTTTGAAATTTTGAATGAAAAATTATGACATATGACAATTGTGACATCTATGTAAATAACTACTAGCCGTCATTCTGACACGGATCCT
Source organism: Harpalus rufipes (assembly GCA_951394225.1). NCBI lineage: Eukaryota > Metazoa > Arthropoda > Insecta > Coleoptera > Carabidae > Harpalus > Harpalus rufipes. Next base: position 51,610,213 of record OX596275.1, read on the forward strand.
CATCTGCTTGCCAGAGCCTATAAGTAACGAATTTAACATTTCTTGTACACACAAATAATTAAAATTTTATATCTTCTTTCGTTCTATGAGCAATTTTGTCCTATTCTCATATGTTCAAAATTCTTCAAATTCATTGACGATATTAGCGGTATTTCTTAAGAATATGTAATATTAAAATACCTGTAATTTAAATACATATTTAATTAGTAATACAATAATATAAATTAAATGTACTCATACCTCCCAGAAAAATCTGACACTGACATTTTGCAATTATTTGTCAATTACAAAAATTTAAATATCGCAACTGTTTTTCGGGCAACGAGATTTATTACAACAAATTATTCTATATTATTATATACTATATCGCCAAACCTATACGAGATATAATAAAAAAATTAAATGTGTCAGATTGAGAATTTAATTATCTTTAATATTTGTAGTAACAAATTTTCAAAAAATAATATTTAGAAATTTTTTTTTTTTAGAAACTACCACTTCCGGTTGTCCAATTGTTACCAGAACCTATTCAACTCTTCCCATTACTGTTAGATTTAGGAATCCGTAGTCAAACAGGTCTTTAGTCTTATAGAATTTGAGAAATCGTCTCTCCAACAACCTCACACACGCACACACACACACACACATCCACACACACACACACACACACACACACACACACATACACACACACACACACACACACACACACACACACACACACACACACACACACACACAGAGACATCATTGTAAAAATGTTAAAATCGGATTCAATGGACCTTAAATCGTGCTTATTCAATAAAATCTGGATATGCGATTTTAAGCATGAATCCAATACCTCTCTTAGCGAGAGGTAAAAAATTAAATTACAACGTTTACATATACGTAGTATTTAAGGTTAAATATGGAAAATTAAACGTAATAACTAATAATAGTAATAGTTAAGAAGAAATTATAGACAATAAATGTCACTTAAATGTAAATTTAATTCTATGCCGTATAATTGTACGTAAGTAAAAACCATTTATGAAGTAATAATAAAAAATAAAAATATGTGTGACATTGAAAAATGCGAAATTCTCAAAACTTTTAATTTTTACTACGTATTGAACTTGTAATTATATACAAACATTAGTAATAAAACTCTGATTTACAGACATTTTGTTTAACATTAACATGTTTAGGTTAAATAGTTAAACGCACAATAAATCAGATGTTAACATATTTACAAATATATTTAGATATTTAATGGCAAATATGTACGTGGAAATGTTTTAGAGGTCGAAAATATTAACAAATGGTATATAATTTTCTTATTTATTATATTTAGCAGCTAAGGAGAAAACACTGTTTAAAAAACTTTTAAAGTAGTATATTAAAAAAATAAGTTTCATAAGGCAATCTATTAACACAGAAGTCCAAATTTGGAAAACAAGGCGCCCCGCGGCGAGTTTTACAAAAAACGAGGGTGATAACAGGCCTTCTGAAAGATGTTTTTACCTCTCGCTAAGAGAGGTATTGGATTCATGCTAAAAATCGCATATCCAGATTTTAATGATTAAGCATGTTTTAAGGCCCCTACAATCCGATTATAATATTTTTATGATGATGTCTGTGCCTGTGTATGTATGTATGTGTGTGTGTATATGTATGTATGTGTGTGTGTATGTGTGTATGTGGGTCGGTTGGAAGGACGATTTCTCAAAAACTATAATACTTAATATCTGTTTAACTACGTATATCTCAATCGGACATTACTAGGAAGAGCTGAAAAGGTTTTGGTAATAATTAGACAACAGGAAGTAGCAGATTCTTAAAAAAAATCTTCTAAATATTATTTTTTGATAATTTTTGTTCTTGATAGTAAAAGAAGAGTAAAATATCTGATACATATAAATATTATATTATATATTTTATAGATTTAGAGACTATAGAAATATAAGGTATATAATAATCTGTTGAAATAAATTTCACAGCACAAATGTCATGGAAACCAATTGAAAAAAATTAAAATATTTGTAACTGACAGATGTCAGTGTCAAAAAACCAGAGACATTACTGATTTTTTTTTTCTGGGAAGTACATATATTATATTATTTCTTAATTGTATTCATAGTTAAATATTTAAAATTATAGGTATATTACCCTTCTAAAATACTGTCAATCCCGACAATGAATTGGAAACATTTCGAAAAATTAGAAGAATAGGACAAAATTTCTTCATAGAATGAATTTAAAAATAAAAAAATCTAAATATAAAGAATAGATGTAAGTAGAATTTTTGGTGTAGAGTACAAGAAATAAGAAATGTTAAATACAATAGGGCGGAGCAGTCATGTCACTTTGTTGGCCTTGACAAGTAGATCTGAGGGTCCGTGTCAGAATGATAGCTAGTAATTATGTACATAGATGTCACATATTATAATTTTTCATTCTAAATTTAGTGAGTTTCCAATTCCAGTGGTTTATTTTCCTCGACAAGTAAATTTCACAATATCCTGATGACAAAATAACTATGTGAATTTAGAAAATCTTGAAATTTTTAATGAAAAATTCTGACATTTGACATCTATGTACATAATTACTAATTGTCATTCTGGCACGGGCCCTCATATCTGCTTGTCTAGGCCAACAATGTCACATGGCTGCTCGCACCCTATACTTATGTAACCAAAAACGGAAGTGGCGAGATGTATTTTGCTGGCCACAACAGATTTTTTTTATACTATTCTTTCTACTGAGATAATTTTATAATTGGGTTAGATTTAAAAAATACGACTTGGTTTTATCAGTTGTGTTGGTAGCGCTTTCAACTAACAATTTTAACTTCACAGATGAAAATTCATTGTTGATTGACAACAATTTGAGGTTACCTGTCAGTTATGAAAGCAGTCATGCCACCTTCAGAAAACGATAAGCACAATAAACAGTGCGTATATAGATCTTCTTAACGACGTGTTTTCAGCGCGTTTATTGACTCAAAAAGACACCGGAATAGAAAAAAAGATGTTATATACTTTGTTTTTTTTTTAATTCCATGGAATAGTAATAGATATTTTATATAATGTCGGTAAATTTCTCGACTGTGGTGGGTGACATATGAGCAAGATACACTATCATATTTTACAGCAAAATTATGGTGTAAGCAATTTCGATGTACCCGGGTATGAAGGATGAAGGAAACATCAATTAACATTTATTTGTACAGGGTATACTTATCATTATTCAATTCAAAAGTCAAGTTGTCAAAATTGATCTTGAAATATCATTACTAACTCCATAGCAACAACTATAAGTAGCTGTTTATTTGCTAGTGAATAAAAAAAAATAAGTCACTCTCACAGAATTTTAACTCACTCTGCCACAAATAAAGCATTGAAAATAACATAAGGCACTAAAATAAAACTCACCACAGTCTTTATTAGACAGATTAACAATATTCATTATTTTTCACGACACAAATGATAGAAAATACAGCTTGTTTATAATTTATAAACAACTTATTGTCATGCACAGCATACTAATTTATTAATTTTTTGTTTTGTCAAAATTAAATATTATAATGGTTTTTCTCATTATTTCGTCAAAATTGAATGAAATATTGTATAAACCACGTGAGTTAAGAATGTTTATTCACTCAAAGAATTTAACCCTTAAGCTAATAATAATACTTTTCTATTGAAATCTATTAAAGAAATTGATATATTTTACATATTAATTACTTTAAAACTAATTAATACATTTTTTTATTGATTGTATTAAATCATTTATTTTAAATAAATGCCTTTTAATTTCTCATAAATATATTACATATTATTTATAACACAATTATTACGTTATGTTTATAATATTTTTCCTTTTTAGTGCATAATAATAAAGATTTTTCTCGTGTAATATGTTTTTCTCTTAAGATATTCTAATTAAATTAGTAAGTACATATGAAATTTATTTGCTTTTTTTTCAGTGGGAAGGAAGAAAAAACACTAGACAATTGTCTGTTCATTCAAATTAACGACATAGCAAATGTATTTTTGTTCTGTAATCTACCTATAAATATAGGAAATATTGCCACAATTGTCCTTCAAATTGTGAATCAACAACACGCAGAAACAATTGAAGAAACAGGCGGAAAAGCGGTTTAGTAATTGAAAGAAACCACAAAGGAGTTTTCTTATTTCAAAGAAATTTTAATAAAAACGTTATATAAACTAAATAGATAGTACTGTAATGTTTATTTATTTGGGTGAAGTGTAAAAATCAAAGAAATATTATTAATTAAAATCAAAATTTATTAAACAATGAATAATTAAGGATAAATATTTAAAAAATTATAAAAATAACTAACATCAAATACTTAAAAACTAATATTATTTATTTAAACAATATTTAGGTATATCACTACATTTATTTATATAACTACATTTATTTATGTTCACAACTCGTAGATTATTTATATCACCAACTGTTCATTGCTAGTTGCTTCCATATAACAGACTGTGTTGGCTGGATATGGCGACGAGTTTATATAGCGCAATGTCCTTCTACAACTTTCCATGCGACAATGACATCGAATACAAAGAATCAGCCCACCGGATGTAATTAAACCAGTCTAGACGTATGGGATTTTACCCCGCCAGGGATTCCGTCATCGCTCGAGAACATTCTACCAGTGGACGCGGTCGCATTCGGATGCGTCGAGTGGGCGCGCGCTACAGTACTACTGCTTCCGAAACTGATTTTATTTCTAGATATATAAATACAAATTGTATTAATTAGAAATTTTGAAAGAAGCAATGTTAAATAGTTTGTTTAATTGTTATGTTTGCCGTAAAATAAGTATCGAGTGGAAATTTCTACATTGTTGCCAATTCATAAGTAATGTTGAAAATGATGTAAGTTATGAAGAAGCGGCAACACCGCACGGTAAGGAATAGGGTGCGGAGAAGGGATACAGTTGAGCATCAATCCAATCACTCCATACTTGTTTTACGACGACTATTAGCGTTTTTGATTCTACTGTGCTCGGGCAGTGCAAATTACGTCATTACACTACACGCGTGTTGTGCTTCGTTTTCTCAGTGCAAACTTAGTGCACTTTTATACATACATTGGAAAAATCAGAAGTTTAATAAACAAAAATAAGTGTATGCAATAAACAGAATATTCTTAATAATATATTAGCCCCTGGCAGTACAAACCTTATGTATTTTCTGATGGAACAGTATTTTGTAGGTTATGTTTACATAAATAAATGTTTTATGTTGAAACGGCAGCAATTTATCTGGATTAGGCTATAGTATTTTATTAACAGTACCAGAGCAAACGAGTAAAAGACATGTTATTACTACGAGCCCAACCCCAAATGTATTCGTACCCTCTGAAATAAACATATAAACAGCAATAAAAAATAAACTTTTAGGTTACAATAGTTAAGACTATATTTGGGCATTTTTTTATTTTATATATTAATAAAGTGAATTGGGTTTAAATACAATATTATTAAATAAATTTCTCATTTAAACAATAATCTCCGGGCAAATATATGACAAAAGACAAGTCCCAAAATTTTTCGTTCCATCAGTAAATAATACAATATTTATGTTAGTATTATATATAAAACTGAGGGTAAAGATAACTGACAATATAATCAATTAATTGCCATCTTAAATTTTATTACTTTAATAAAAATTATTTTATTTGCGAATTATTAAAGACGAAAACATTTGTTACATGCAGACAATGGTTTATTTGCAAATAAATTATTATTAAACTTAAGAAATTTTATTATAAGCAATGTATTCAAGTTCTATACACTCTATTAATACACCATATCAAAATTTGTTTAATTGGAGTACTAATTATAGCATCCAGAAGTTTACTTATTCTTGTTACTGGTACTTTAATAAATAAATATCACTTTGCAAACAATTTTACTAGAAAAAAAAAATGTAATATAGTAATTAATTGAATATATTGTCAGTTTCCTTTACCTTCAGTTTTATAAATAATACTAACATAACTATTGTATTATTTACTGTTGAAACTAAAAATAATAGCACGTGTCTGTTGTCATATATTTGTCCGTAGATTATTGTTAAAATGATAAATGTAGGTAATCACATTATATTTAAATCCAGTACACTTTATTAATACATAGAATAAAAAATTGCCAAATATAGTCTTAACTATTGTAATCAAAAAAATTATTTCTTCTTGTTGTTAATATATTTATTTCAGAAGGTATAAATACATTTTGGGTTGAGCTCGTATACACTTCTTGTACAGTGTATTTTCAACGAACTTGAAAATAGTATATTTATCAATATTACTGTATTACCATATTACCAATAATATTCATATAATATATACTTTAAAAAAGTTAGAATTTGTATTGTCTCAGAAATTTGTTCCTCTCCACCAATATTTTGTTATTATAACATGGAGAATTTTTAAACAATTTTATAATTAAATTTACTGTTGACTATAATATTCTTTAATTTTAAGTAAATAATGTAATGTGGATGTGTAATAATTAATAATTTAATTTTCCTTGTGCATATATTTTTTTAAATTTATACTACCAGTGCACCCTTTGCACTTCCGTCTGGAGTCAGTGCAGAAAATCGGCACGTGTACACTGAGTTGGACCGTGCAGTTTAAATCGAACACGTTTTCAGTTGCACTTGTGCGATGCAACAGAGCAATCGAACACAATATTTGCACTCAGTGCGCACTAGTGCAGTGAATCGAAAACGCTGTATAATAAAGTATAGCCTACTTATTAGCCACAAGGGCGATTAAAATCCAGACGTTTATGGTTTAGATTATTAATTGCCAATTAACAAACGTAGATCGTATTTAATTAAATTTGTAAAATTTCATTACAATTTTTTTATGTTAGTAACTTATACTTATATTATTCATTAAGAGGAAATCACATATTAATAGGAGTTATTAATAAACGATTTTATATACATTAATGAAACCCATAAATAAATGAACATCGGGAAAATCTACGTCACACCCACAATACTTAAAAATTGTAGTAATTATAAAAAAATACATCTCGTTTAAATAAAATAAATAACACCTTAATATGTATTTAATTGTGGGTAATTTCTCGATCGTGATGTGAATTAGGTATTAACAATTACTCGAAAGTTCAGTCAAACAGCATTTATTCTTACTATACCAATGTTTCGGTGCACCCTTGCACCTTCTTCGGGGTAGTAAAATCTTACAGATTATTCCAATTCATGTACATTCGTGCAAAACATTCAGTTAATTTATTAAACATCGTACAAAAAATTCAAAGAGCATACACACATCCATTTGCTCTAAAAAACAACAACCCTTTAATATTTATGATTCAAGTAAGATGTAATCAAATATTTGAAAACATGTTTTTAAAGTTATTACATTTTATGAGAAAATAAAATTATAAGTTCTTTTATTAATGTATTACTTCCAAAGAAAATATTATTTCTATATATTTTATGTATTATTCATATGCATTTGAAACTGATATGCGTTTCGACATACTGAACAGAAAATGCAAAAATAGATTAGAATTATTATTCCAGAACACGTATGGTAAGCAAAAATGACGTAATTACAATTAACATAACATTTTAATCTCAAATATCTAATATAAATACAATAAACTATTAAATCTTTATCAGAAACTATACTTCTAAACTTCTCAAATTTGAATTGTTGATTTCAATATTAACAACTTTTTTCTGTGAGAATATTCTAGCTTTTATGATTCATCTTTATTTTAATACCATCTAAAGTTAAGTATATAATCAAAACTAATAACAAAAAATTATTCGGCGATTAGATGATGATTAAAAATAACTTTTGGAAGTATGTTGTTATTGTAATTGCGAATAAATATTATGATATAAATTTCTTTTGGTTTAACGAATTGTTGTAGAGATAAGTATATTGTTGTATAAATATCGAACTTGTAAAAAAATAAAACATCATCCATACTTAATGTCCTGGCGAATAAATTAAATATGAGGTAATTAGTAACTAATGACGCATCTTCTCGTTTTGCTAGAGGACATATGTTAAGAGTTAAGTAATTGTCATTCAAAGTATGTGAGCAAATATTTACTCTAAAAGCATGAATTATTGTCACTTTCAGACAAACAACAATATTTCTTGTTTATTTTTTAATAACATTTACTATTGCAAGAAAAATGCAATTTTGAGAAAAACGTAATAAATTTTGTAACGTTTAATTTATATGGGCTAAGTGTAAAAAATAAGAGAAATATTGTTAATTAAAATAATACGTTTATTAAACGATAAATACAGTAAATATTAAAAAACTGATAAAAGTAACTAACACTGCGATTAAATAATTAAAAACTCTAAGAATATTATTAAATACTTAAACACTGAGATTATTTATTTTAACAATGTTTATGTATATAACTACTCGTAGAATGTTTATTTATATCACGCCGTGTTCATTTATCGTTGCTTGTATATATCAGACTATTTTTCCGCTGTCATTCAGACGTTATTCTAGAACCCTCCGACGCCACAGTGATACCGAGTACAAAATAATTAGGTCAACGGTGCAATTAACACGTCTAGGCGGTCCGTCGCCGGGGATTGCATCACCTGGGTCATAGCTCTGGTACATTCTTTCAGTAGAGGCGCTCGTATACTCTTAACTCAGGGGCGCACGTCACAATGGCGCGTACTACGATCACGGTTTTAACTAAAACGCTGTTTTAAGAAGTGTCAGATATCATTATTTAATAACAATAATAAATAATATCGAATTTATCAAAATATGTTTTAAAAGCAGAACATAGTTTGTATTCAAACAAATATTTTTAAAAAAATCGATCTTCAAACATACGTGCAAAATTAAATGTTGAAATTTGAATTTGACATTTTTTAAAACAGCGTTTTAATTAGAACCGTGATCGTAGTACGGGCCAATATGTTTATATTTAGGGCCGGTATTTCAATTTCCTAACAACTTCCTAATAATTTTTTATTTACCTAACAACCATTTTTTGCGTATTTCAATGTTCAAACAAGTTATTAGGTACTCTTTAATTTGTTTATTCGCTATCAAATTTGAGAGGAACTTACAGTATGTATTAAATTTGTTAGCTACCTAATAAAATTTCAATTTTAAATAAAAAATAAAGTAAATGGAAATGTATTGATGAAATTTATTATTTGGGAAGAGATTTTTTACCTTCCGTCACCTTTAGGTAAGGAAGGTATTGTCTTTGGTCAAAAAATTCAATGATGAGTTTTTAGTGTATAAGCATGTTTTAGGGTTCCTATAATAAGATTTTACCATTTTTACGATGATGTTTGTATGTATGTGTGTCTGTGTGTGTGTGACAAAAGTTCCGGATCCCATAACTTCAATACCACGATTCCAAAAATTATAATTTTTTCGTATTCCTCAAGTTTACATCCAGAAGAACAAGTGATTAGATTTTGGTTATAATTGGTTAACCGAAAGTACCCTCACTTGAAGATTTAACAGTTAAATTTGATTTATTGACATTTAACGTTATTATAACTTAAAGAATATATTATTCTCTATACGATTTCATTACATTTTATACTTCATATTCAACAGATACAGAGTTAAAGAATTTTAAAGAAATTAAATTTTATAATTCAGCCAGCTATGCTAAACATGGAAACTATTAATATTTATATAATTCAAATTGACAGATGTCAGTATCAATAAAAAGTAAATTAATGTGGCAGAGATGAGGATGTTGAAGTAGATGTTGGGGAAAACACGGAAAGATACGGTAAGAAAATAACTCTAGTATTACAAGTTTCTAGAAAGATACAAGAAATATGATTACATTGGTTTGAAAATGTCATGAGGAGAAATGAAGAATTATATTGGAACAAGAATGAATAGTTTAATAATAGGATGTTGAAGAAACAGAGGAAGACCAAAGATGGAAGGACTGTATTGCGGAAGACTTGAGAGAAAAGGAATTGAATGATAACGACACGCAAAAATAGCGACCGGTAACGAATGGGAAAAGTTAAAGAAGAAGATGTCAGTGTCAAGTGCAATTTGAATATTTTTTTTTATGAAATAATTTTACTGGAAATTTAGAATCTTTTGCAAGAAAAATTATGTATGGAATTTATACATTATACACAGGATTGACGGAAGGTATTATGCTGGCCACAACAGATTTTTTTTTAAATACTTGATAATATTAATACGGAAAATTTATTCTATACGATACAGACCTAATAATTTTGATGGAATGAATTTTTTTTCAAAGATTTAGACAGTGTCAGAATAATGATTGTAATAAATACTAATAATTTGACGTATAAAACGTTACACTTTGGTTCGTCTCTTGTTTCTAATTCCATGGCTAATCGGCTAATACTATTAAATTGTAATTCCGTGAATTTTCAAATTTTATTTCTGCAGTTATGAAGTAGCCAAAATGATTTTTTTTTATTGATTCAGATGTAGAAATTTTTGCTTTACAATATCCATTTGAAACAATTTGTCTAAAATAATTAGGGGAGCAATGTGCACGGAAAAATTGATTTCCCATGTTAAACGCCTATGTTTAACTTACAGTGATACTCCCTGTATAACCTTGCATTGATGAACCGGGGCATCATCATTTTGCTATGAGTTATGACATTTGTATCATCTTTGTTTGAAGAAATATTTGTTTTTGATTATTTTGTACAAAAAAAAAAATTGAAAGTAAAAAATAAATATAAACATTCAGTGTACTTTTTCAATAAACGTCTTTACATTCTAAATATTGTTCATTTAATTTTCAAATGACGTACAAACTTCTTCAAGCATTTTTAAATGAACAATATGATAATGAAGCAAAAAATTACAATTAATACATTTTTTAAATATTTATTCTATAATAATTATGTTTCTTATTTACAATTTTTTTGTGATTATAGTTATAGTGCGAAGTTTATGTTTACGTCCTGAATTACGTAGTTCAGGGCCATAAAGGCTAGTTACATTCACGGTGCAAATCTTTTAAAAAAGAATATAAGTATTCATAATTATTTTTTTTAAACTAATTAAATTACAATCCAATACATAGAAGATAAGTATGAATCTATAATTTACATATATTAGTAAAAAATATTAACAAACTATAAAATACATAACCATAATTAATTTTATGAAGGGCTGAATACGATGATCGACTGGTAATGGGAAATAAATAATTTTACACAGACTGCATGTCCGATTATTTCCCAATTTTCATAATTAATTTTGTTGAATATTTATACGCATTAACATAAATACAAACTACTCACACTTAGTAATCCTATATGCGAGACATTCGCATAACAACACACATGTGCTATAGAATAGAGGACATCTTCTGCAATGTCACGGGCAATAAGCCAGTCTTAGATCACTGTCACCTTGCTGTTTTCTTTACGAGGATATGATATAAAAATAGAACTGGTTAAATTTCCCTCAAGGAAAAGACGATACTTAAAATTATCTATATTTGTTGTGGCCTATTTACATTGCCAATGGATGAACCAAATCAGGAAAATTTGTTGAACTCGAAAGGAATTGTTTTTTATCGATTAAAAATAATAGGTTATTTAATGGCAGGATGAGAAATTTTAAAGAATTAATTTGATTGTTTTTGTGAGCATGGTGAGAATTTCACCTATAAATTATGTCGGCGTAGAATTTTAAATAAGATGAATCTTTAATGTTTAAATTTAAATACAAAAAATCTTATGTAGCCAGTACATTATCTTCTGTTAGATGTATGTATTTTGTTCAAATTCCATACAAATCGTTTCTAGCAAAAGATCTTGAATAAAAACAACTGCGTAAAAATCCAGTGCGTATAATAAAATTTACCTTGCAAGATATGATGTAACCCAATACTGGCGGAATACTTGAATAACATATTCAGTTTTAGGAATTTTAAAATCTATATTTTAAACTGGTCGAAAGAAATTTGTTAGGTTGTATAATTTGTTTGTTGAAAATGTAAATCGGGTGCAATAATACAATAGGGGTTTCCAAGTTGTTTTTTTTTTAATATTTTGTAATATATGTTAATCTGTACATGAAAATAAGTATTAGACCCGTATTTTGTATTTTCGCCGAAAAAAATCTAATACGTCAGAAAAAAAAATATTGAAGTTTCAATGAAGCCCGAGAAAAAGACGGCGCGGGTGACGTTGACATCATCTACACCGAGAATATAAGTTTTTAGAGATGAACATGGCGGAGGCGTTCGAACAGTTATTAGCCAATAGCATTTGCCAGGGTCCATCACATAACAAACATGAGTCATGTTTCGTCGGGCTGTGATTGTGATTTTGTAAATCCTGATTAGATTAATCGTGATCCTTTTGAATCATAATTTAAAAATTATATCAAGAAAACAACTTGAAAAATATAAACACCATCTAGCGTCAAATATCATATGCAGACCAATGCAAACTAATTTATTTTATAAATAATCTACTGTCAAGTGTTATAGTCAGCATATTAAAAATTGATCATAAGAAGTAAAAAAAATATTCTTGGTAACATATGAAGTATGTTTACTTAAAACAAATCTTTTATGGTTTTATGTAACATATTTTCTTTGTTTTCAAAAGTATGCTTTTGTAGGAAAATCATATTTCCTTTGATGTAACAAACTCCACATTGATAAATTTCTACGCTCGAAAACCTATTGTCGTCGGCCATTTTTAAACTTGTTCTGAAATGAATCCGTCAGATCACTCAAAAAGGATGATTCAGAAGGGGAAGGTTGTCTAGTGATCACAAAATGAGAAAGTGGGGTTAACGAATAGGAAACGAAAAAACATATTTCTTCTTAATCATGATCATTTTGATGATTTATATTGCGAATCACAGTCCGAAGGAACACGGCTATGGTTGATACTGAATTTTATGCTCTCGATTTAAATGTATTAAATTTTCATTTTGATATTCGGGTTATAAAAATCCGAAAATTAACGATTATATTCACCTTAATATTACTTATACTTATACATGATGAATATTTATATCCAATAAGTATTTTTTTAAAAGCCGTAGACTTGGTAACCCCTATTTATAATTATTTTGAAAATATTCCAAAAGAAGATTTGTTCGGAGCTTTTAAGAAGTGGAAGTATGGAAGGAGAGAATGGTGGAGAAAATATGAACCATGTGTCTTATTCTTAATAATTCTAACGTGACCCTCGTATGCCTGTAATAATAAATATGATAACAAAAGAAAATTTATATTTGTTGCTATTACTTCTAGCTTGTTTAAAAAGTATAAATTTTGTCCATCCATCCATGAAAATTGAAATCTCCCACATTACGTTAGAAATTCTACATGCAATTATTACACAACATAAAATTTATATTTACACTTCTTGATGACCACTACCGGATCTTTATCGCTCTCGGTATAGTTGTAATGAATACAAAGATCGTGTAACCTTAGCGAGATATACGAGGTTGGCCTCGAGAACTAGAGAACTCTAGATCGAACAGGGACGTTTGTTTGGGTCTAATTTCACCTACTGTAAGTGTATTCATAGTTCACTCTTACTTTTCCCAGAGCATGGGCATGGGCGATGCACCCACCCAGCAAGGCCACGCCCCAGCAAAGGTGAGAGGTGAGACTGAGAATCGTAGTTTGCAACATTAAACGGGAATATTAATTGAATTGCTTTTAAAATAAATCATAATATATTTAAATGTTAACGTTTTAAACTTAAAGAAACTTGTTGCAAATTTCTAAGGCTTAATGCAACAATAACCAATGTCAATGTTTCGTAATTGTTGGAATGAGTGATTTAAAATCAACAAGGAACTTTCAATGTTACCGAGAGTATCTTTCATATTCTGCACGCACAGTGGATGCCGAACGTTTGGGCGATAATATAAAAGATGTGTAAAATTACAAAATTATGCGTTAGGTTAGGATACGTTTAGAAAAATTAGAGCGCCACTTATAACTACGTTTCCGGTTGCTCAAATGATGGCATAATATAATTCTTCGAAATTAAGTTTTTCAAATGATCAATTTTTAAGTTTCTGTTGCTTCAGATGATCGTCGCTCACTTGACTATCTGGGTCGATGACTTTTGAGTGTTTTACCTCCCACCAACCTATCTACATAGAGATAAGGGAGGTAATGTTTTCGGTCAAAAATTGAGATAGTGGTACTTTATTTGAAGCCCATGACAGTTTTTAATGAAAAACTATTAAAATATAATTCAAAACTTTTCAATTTTATTATTTAAGGGTCGGTTTTATAGAGAAATTTAACCTTCACTTAAAATTTGTCAAGTAATTTTAATGAAATGAGCAAATTCAAATCAGCCAAAATGATTTTTGTTGATTCGGATGTAAAAATTTTTGCTTTACAACATCCATTTGAAACATTTTGTCTAAAATAATTAGGGGAGCAATGCACACGGAAAACTGATTTCCCATGTTAAACGCCTGTTTCACTTTCCATGATACACTCTGTATATGATAAACCGGATGTGGTACTTAACTTGGAGCTCTTAACAGATTTTCAAGAAAAAACATCAAAATATAATCCTAAATTTCGTATTACTTAGTTTTCTATTTATTGGAACAATAAATTAAAATTTGTTTACAAACGATCAACCGGAAGTGATACTATACTTAAAGCGCATTGCTATTTTAAACATGAAATTGGCGGGAGGACATGTACTGGCAAAATCTTTTTTTTTAATACAAAGTGGCATTTAAGTTCATCTCAAGTTTTGTAATTTAAACTGTAGGACCAAAATTAATAATAAAGAAAATAGCCCGTTATCCCTACTTTTATACAATCACTTTGTAGACTTGTAATTACATATACGCTCTTTGCACCACAGCTTTGAAAGAATATGAGGTGACGCCTGTTAAGCGCCCTCAACGATACAGATATATTCTCATTAGGTACCGAAATCTGCGAATAAAAAAAACAACTTCGTAAAAGATAAAACAGTTTTCAGTAATGGCATAAATTTAATATTTAATATTCTTTGTGGTACTTGTAATTTATTTATATTATTCCATAGATGGTGTAAAATACTTCATGCTGTATAATATACATTTTTAGTATCATGTCACGATCGTAAATCAAGGAAAAACCTAATAACAAAAACGAACTGTAATTAAAAAAAAAGTACCAGTTAATAAATTGATGATTTATATTTCAAATCATTCAAGTGAATCATGAAGCAAATGTATATTAATTCATTTTTTTACAAATAATTACAAAGTTACACCGTGTTTTATATTTACATATCACACTGCGTATGGAGATTTCAACAGGTGATCAGAAAGCATTTTTAAGTTTAGTTGAAAATTATCACTAAAATATTAATAGAACTGTATTAATATTAATTATAAGAAATTATTAGTCTATAAATTACTAATTGCATTGTAAAAATGATTTATGGTTTATAAAACAAACGATAATGTAAAAATGTTTGACTTATCCTCATTATGTTTATTGAATTTTAAAATATGATTGGTTTAGAATACATTGTTGTGCATTTTTCTGCATTTTTATTCGTTTTTTTAATTATGAGAAATATCAACCAATAAACTGAAGATTTATTTTATATCAGAACCAAATACGATTTTATACTATACAAATATGAAACTAATTTTGCTCATATATTATTAATAAATATGAAATCTTGAAGTTATGCCTTTTAGACTTTCAGGATAAAATATATTTATTTCAATGATTTTAAACGATCTTAAATAAATAATGTCAAAAAATAATAAAATATTATTAATAAATAAGTATGTCGTCATTTGCCTTACATGTTTGAGATAGGATGTTCATTTTATAAATTGCAAAAATGGTGTGAAAAGTAAGAAAAGTAATCAGCTCGAATATTTACTTTATTATTAGATATAAAAAAGAAAATCATTCAAATAAAAGTTGTAGTAAATCAAGGGAGACATTCACTTATTGAAGATTTTTTTTAAACCAATGGTTCTGAAACTATATCATTTTATATATTTTTATGTTTTCTTAAATAGGATGGTATTTATTTTTTAGACCCATTCGATAGAGTATATTTTTCTAAATTCAACCGAGTAATCATTTTATATCCTTACATAACAAAAAAAAATAGAAAAATTTAATTGAAATTTAAATAAATTTGATTTTTATAGTTATTTTTCAGTAGGCTATGTATGAAAAACAAAAACTGCTATCTGTCAAATTGAATTATTTGTGGAATCAAATAGAACACTCGTTTTATTTTTGTCATATATGGCTTTCTGAAAAAATACTATAAAAAAAATATTTAGTTAAATTTCAGTTGAATTTTAAAATATTTTTATTATGTAAAGATATAAAATGATTACATGGTTGAATTCAGAAAAAAAATATTCTATCGAATGAACCCAAAAATATATACCATCCCATTTAAGTAGAGTGTCCAGACATCCGTCTTTTTGACAAAAATATAAATATCCGGCCGGCTTTTATATGGATCCGGCTTTTTCACGAATTAGCAAAAAAATATAATATATTATATCAGTTTCTTCATTTGTAAGTTTTAAATATAAAGATATGTTTACATAATATATAAGTTAAGTTATGTATATTATGTTAATTTTTTCGTTTTCAAATTTCAAATATGCCGAGTGTCTACTTTTTTCCGGACCATAAATAAAATGGTAAAATTTTCATATGGCTGTAATTTCTGCCTTATTTATTTTAGAGCAAAAGTGTAATTACAAAAAATGTTCACAAATATAAGTCCAAAAGTATTGCTTACATGCGTTTCGTTCGCGAGAGAGGCAAAATAAAAGTTGTAATTTTTTTTAGTTTTACAGTTTGTCATGATAAATAGAACAAAAATATTAAATAGTTGTAATGATTGAGTTTTGGCAGATGACATATATCATAAAGTCTTAATTAGGTACTGATTTGATGAAGAGATGATAAAGGATTATTGATAAATAATTTAATGAAATCAATCATTATTAAAACCTTATGACAGATATCATCTGTCAACTCAAATAATACATATTGGCTGGTCGCTGGTACCCCAAGCCCTGTTTTAACTAAAACGCTGTTTTAAGAAATGCCAAATTTACATTTCAATTTTTAATTTCACCTTTACGTTTAAAGAACGATTTTTTAAAAAATATTTGTTTGAATACAAACTATGTTCTGTTTTAAAACCATATTTTGATAAATTTGTTATAATTTATTATTATTATTAAATAATGAAATTTGGCATTTCTTAAAACATCGTTTTAGCTAAAACAAGGCTTGTGGTACCAGCCAATATGTTTAACATTTTTGTTCTATTTCTCATAATAGTCTGTATAGCTAAAAATTACAACTTTTATTTTACCTCTTTCGCGAACGAAACGCATGTAAGCAATAGATGAAGTTTTTAACATTTTTGGTATTTACACTTTGTTTTAAAATAAATAGGGCAGAAAAGTAGACACCCGGTATGTATATATTTTTGTTTAAATATCCATTTTACCAAAAATTATCCTTTTTTGTCTTCTGTGTCCTCTTTTTGTGATGTAGACGTCTGGTCACCCTAATTTAAGAAAATATAACTTTGATATATTTTCAGGACCTTAATTTTTTTTTCTTCAATAAGTAAATGTAAATGTAAACTTTTATTTGAATGATTTTCTTCTATTTCCAATAATAAAGAAAATAATCGAGCTGATCAATTTTCTTGAAACATCTTGTACTATTGTCCCGTATTAGTTGCAAGATATTTTTTACTGTACTCACTGGATTTTTACGAATTATAGGGTTTCAGTCTAATATAAATCTGGACTAGAAGTAACCCTTTAAATGCCGGTCGAAAAATTATCATCCGTCATTTGGCGCACAGTTTTAATAAAAGTAGTCGAAAGAATTTTGTAAAAATTTCTCACCATATAGGTTTTACAATTTGTTGAAAATGTAAGCTACTTTGTATGTCATTATTATTACGGATATCTGTGTACAGAGCAGATTGGCACACCCGTCAATGGTTAATATGCCGTGATGATATATTTATTTACGTAAGTAATTTACATAAAAATATAAACCAATTCATCTTTCAAACAGATTCACTAGACCAAAACACTACCTATCCGGAAATTTTGATCAAAAATCAATAAAACCATCAAAACACTTCTGGGGATTACCGATGAAACCTAACCTATTTATATTCAACGTATGAAGTGTTAAAAAAAATAAAAATGTTGAACAGGTTGTGCGCTCATCATCAGAGCATTCGACACGTCATTCGCGGCTGCACGTTCGCCATTGAGTCAGCGATTAGAAACATTAGTAAACAAATAATAGTACCCCGTACCCTTCACGATGTTCATATAAGAACCGCGGTAAAGGTGCGCGCCTTAGTCACTACGCGCGCGACCTGAAAACCAACAACAATGTTGCTGCCTAGTGTAGTTGTATTGCTGTGCACTCTCGCCTTCAACAATGCCCAAACAACAAGGTTAAAAGTTATTTTCGAATGGAATTACATCAATTATTCTTGGCCCAATGAAGAGGACTACGCGAACGCGATAAAAACAAGCAGATACATTCCAGAAAACAGTCACATTTCTGGCGTTAAAGTTTTTGAAGATTATTTATACATAACAACGCCCAGAATGAAGGAAGGTATACCGGCAACTTTAAACAGAATTCCTTTCAAAACTTACGCAAATCCAGAAACTTATGATACGTCTCCTTTATTGGAACCTTACCCAAATTGGGATATGAACCTGGAAGGTGATTGCGACGCCTTACAAAATGTCCAAAATGTGGAAATAGATCCAAACGGATTATTATGGATTTTGGATATTGGAAGAACAGGGACAATAACTCGAAACCCCAATAATAAGTGTCAACCGCGACTGGTAATCTATGATATTAAATCAAATAAATTAATCAAAAATTATATGTTTCCTCAAGAAGTCACCAACAATGGAAGCTTTTTGTATGATTTAGTTCTGGATGATGTGGATGGTGGATACGCTTATATTACCGATAACAGTGGTCCAGATCCCGCCATAATTGTATATTCTTTGAAATTGGGTAGGGCGTGGGTAATTCGCGACGAAAAATCCATGAAAGCTGAGGAAGAGGCAACACATTTCACTGTAAATGGTACAGGAGTTACTGCTAGTATCAACATCGCCGGAATCGCCTTAGGACCTAGACATACAGCTTACGGCGAACACGATATAATATACCAAGACAGAATAGTGTATTATTGTGCTCTTTCAAGTTACACATTATATTCGGTAAACAGTGCTGTTCTTCGCGATGAAAGATCTGCAGTGAATGGTATTGCTAATCACGTAAAAGTCCTAGGCAGAAAGGCTTCCCAAACTGATGGTATGATCATGGACGAAAATGGTGTTCTTTATTACGGACTCCTAGCCGACAACAGCATAGCAAAATGGGATTCCAAAACACCTTTTACCACAATGCAAAAAATTATTGCGAAAGATAAAACGTACATTCAATGGCCTGATTCGCTAACGATCGACATATCAGGAAATCTTTTAGTTGTTACAAACAAACTACAGAAATATATTTTTGGACGTATGAACCTAACCGAACCTAATTTCCGAATTTTACAAGGATTCATCGGAGCTAGAAGTTATTTATATAGTGGTTTACACTTGGACAATCATAATCACGAACCTGATCTTGTGATGATGAATCAAACAACACAAAATATTGGAACATCTACGAAAACTATTTCTGAAAGTACTAATATGCCAATGGAAATCTCTTCACACAGAGATTTATATTATGAAACTCATTCTACGCAAAATCAAGCGCATTCAGCAGTTCAATCACAAATAACAGAAGATATAAACCATTCCGTTAGTTCAGCGACAAAATACAGTTTAAATATTTTATGGTTATGTTTAGCAATTGTATTAATATTAACAAATAAATAAAACTTACCTTCATAAGTGATATTTTCAAAGACTTCATTGTTGATAGGGCTTTAACACTAACACCATCACATAAATTATTGTCAATAATGATTGTGAAATGATAAACCAAACAAAATATTATTTTACTATGTAAATACTGTTCTAAGTACTAAATAAAAATCACATTTATGTGTATATGTTGACCAAATACATTGCCATGTTGTTACTAATCATTTGTTTTGCCTTTCCTACTCGATATTTTTTAACTTGCAACAACTTGGAAAAAATATGTTTACATTTGGTTTTTATTTTGTATTGCAAATTTACATTATCTTGACCATATGGGTATTCATCAATCTTTTAAATCGCCTATAAGAGCAAAATTCAATTTTCATATTTAAGTTAATTTATACATAGTTCAAAATTATTATTTTTTGTTCATGTTAACGAAAATGGGGGGTCTCCAAGATTTTTAAATAATCATGGGCCCATCTTCAACAGTTTCCGAGATATGAGTTCCGACTTCGATTACATGCGATTTTTTGTA
The DNA here is from genome assembly GCA_951394225.1 of Harpalus rufipes. Taxonomy (NCBI): domain Eukaryota; kingdom Metazoa; phylum Arthropoda; class Insecta; order Coleoptera; family Carabidae; genus Harpalus; species Harpalus rufipes. The sequence goes on from OX596275.1 coordinate 51,630,720, forward strand.
TTTACCTAGGAGAGATCATCTTAGACGTGCTTTTGTTTTTCACTGTTAAAAGTTGACAAAAATGTTTCATATAAATCTTTATTGTATTTTTATAGTCTATTTACTGGCATATGCAAAATTTTGTTTCATCACTATTTTTGTTATTTTTTCTTGCATAGATCCTAATACAAAATGGTCTATTTCCTGGAAACGGTTGATCAGAATCAGACGTATGTAGAATATGCTTTTTTACAGTACTATATTCCCAAAGATTGTATCCGAAGTTGTGAACCACTGTATTATAATAAGAGATACGAGTTGACAAAAGTTTCCCTATTAGGTAGCCATTTTAACAGTGTTATTTATCCGAAAAAAAATGCATACGTCGAAAATGTAATTTTTACATTATGGTAACTTCTTATGGGAGGCTGAACTGCAAAGAAATTTAAGACTTTTCCCCACCTTCAGCGTCCAAACTGCCGCTGAGATATGGCAAGTCAGTGGGCGCGTCACACGTGCGACAAACATAACCATTCGTTTGATCTATTTTACGTACGTCAATCCACAAACGTCTGATTTTTGTTTCTTTAGAAGTTTAATGTCTTATTATTGAAATGATATATTTTTTTTTTTTAAATATAGTATTTTTAAAAATACGAATATGGAGGACAGTGACAAAAACTACATATCCTAGTGGAACCGATGTGGATACACCAACGGATACACCAATCACCAATGGTAGTAGGTGATGGTGATATAGTGTAACAATGGCGCCACCATAACCATGTATTTTCTATACTTTATTTCACATAAGAAAATATTGTTAATTTAGATAGGGAATGTCTTCAACGTCCGAATATTCAAAGCCATAATATGCACGCACAGAATCATTCAAATTTTGAATATTCAAAAACAGAATCGCTCATCACCAGAAAGCGCTTCGCCCGAATCATTCAATAACCGAATACGTAGGCGTGGCCAAGCGAAAATCACTATAGATTAGGTTATGTTTGAGTGGGTTTGGTTAGATTAGATTTGCTTTCGTGCAAGGCGCAATACGGTTTTTGAATATTCGGGCGTTGAGTATGCACCCATTTAGATAGATATAAATTCTGTCCTTTGATTGGTCAGAGCGCAAACCTTGTTCACAAAAACTAAAAAATATCACCTGTCAGTTGTCATCAAATAATCTTCATAATTATGTCCTATTGTAATTTTAAATATTCAGGTCTTGTAAATTTTTACAAATAAAAATATTTATTATTGACAAAGTTTGGTTTCACGAATTCAAATTATTTATTTAACATATGTAAAAACAGTCGGCTCTCAAGCACTATCTACTATTTTCTTACGTGAAATGAAGTATACAATTATGTAATAAAATTTGTGCACTTTGGTCTTTAGCAGGCGCGCACTAACCCAGGTACTCATAATGGGGTCATTTAAAAAAAATCGTTTTTTTTTTATAAAATCGTGAAATCCGTCTCATTTAATAAATATAGTAATATAAAATAACATGAAATATGCGACTTTTCATTCATAAATTTGCTAATAAACTTTCGCGGGTGTAAAATTCGTGACGTCACGGCTTGTTACTCATACAAAGACATTCCTGTCACACACACAACGGTCCACGTGGTATCCGTTTACTGTTGTAAAGAAACTAACCTAAAAATATGACAGGTGACAGCAGAGTTAAGTGAAAAGGTTTGTAAATGAAACATTTATTAAAATAAATACCAAAAGTTGTATGAAATATGTTTTTAGTTAACAATATGTTGTTGCCACAAAATAAAACTGACAAGTGATAACCCAAACAATCAAAGTTCCAAACACAACCAGTAGAGAGCACCTGCCGCATCCGACATGCCGTGACGTCAGCGTCCAAATATTTGAAATTAAAGACAACTTTTAAAAAATCATATCTCTGATTCTAAAGACTTTTTAAGTGTAAAACATACACCTACATATTTAATTTGACCTATTCTTTTAAGAAAAAAATGAATTAGAAAATGTGAAATGACCCCATTGGAGAATCCAGTATTAAAAGTGACGGATAGTTTATTACTTGGATTCTTCTTTAAAAAAATGCGTTTATTTTAAGTCCAAATATAAAACAAGTATTTGTTTGCGTATATCATTTGAGAAAAATGAATTTTTAGTTATAGAACTGATAAAATTATAATAATTAACATTGCTTAATGTGGATTTAACTTTATAATTGTACATTTAGGACAGAAATATAATAAAAAATTATCAATGTTAGTGAAATCATTCAAAATTATCCGCGGCAAAAGTACATGGCTATGATGATGTCATCTATGTTGAGCTTTGCCCCGCCTGCTCCCATCATAAAGTGAAAGAATACTATACAAAGTTATCACTTGTCGGGCGTCCCAAGATGTACATTTTTTTTTTATTTATGCACATCTTTTTCTGATTTCAAATCATGGGGAAAAATATCGTTTGATATTTGTTGTATATTTATTCTTTTAAAATTAAAATGCACAAAATAAAATAAACCACCTGGGATATTAAGATTCAGAGGTAAAATTATTTTCCCAGAAAAAAGAAACATTTTTGTAAAATATAATTTTTGTTGAAAAATACAAGAACAATGTACAATAATAATTGTAAACAATACACAAACTGGATAATAACGTTTAAATTACTGATAATAAAATTAGATAGGTATGATATTAAAACTAGAATGAAATGTAACGAACGTTGGTAGAAAAAAATGTATATACATGGAGTATTATGTTTAGTGTGGTGATCAGCAAAGCTACTTGATTCTAATTGTAATTATAAGCTTGTTGTTCCCTCCATTACAGCGTGGTGACATGACTAGCGTGAGGCACTTATGAATAACCGTAACCGTAACCGTGTTCAGCACTAAGGTAAGGTTAGGTATGTATGTGTGAAGGCACTGACCAGTCTTCTACCCTAACTAAATGCTAAAACATATATCCACCCGAAGACAAAATATGTTTTTTTTTGTAATAAAATTGTAACTGTTTTGTACCCACTCGAATAGTGTAGATCTGCCATATTCTATTTTATATATTTATTACAGGCAGAGGATGAAAATAAGGCATAAAAGTACAATGTAATTCATACTTTGCCTAGATAATGTACCAGCTTAGACTCATAATCAGGGCATCGAACCCGAACCTGAACCGAACCAAAACCGGAAACAAACCGTAACATTTTAGCGAACCCAGAACCGAACCTCTCAAATATATTTTTCAATTGAATCCGAGTCGGAACCGAACCGAGTATTAAAATTCAGGTTCAGGGTTCAGCTCTGGTTCAGGTTCATTTTGAGTTCGAAATGTACGCGTAATCGTAATACAGCCGATAATCGACGCGTGTGTTGTCTGTTTGTGAAAATTGTGTTCGTGTTCTTGTCTTGCGTAAATTCTGGCTCACATGTTAAATTATTTCTATACCTATATAGACTGTTATACCAAAAACAATTCAGTTTTCATTAGGTCGAACCGACCCTGAAACCAATATCTGAACCCGGAACAAAACCGCAAATTTTATTAATGTTTGAACCAGAACCACACTCGAACCCATCTCTCAAAAGATAATTTAACCTGAACCTGAACCGAACCCAGTTTTTGGCGGGTTCGATGCCCTGCTCATAATAGTTCGGCCGGTTTACATTTTCAACAAACAAATTATAAAACCTACGTTAATGGTTTAAAATATATATTTTTTAAATAAAGATGTACATCGCCTTTATTAGTAATAACAGCTTTAATTCTATTAGGCATTTTACCTACAAGCCCTGCACATTCTTCTGTTAGAGTCAAAAAACTTGCCCCATATGTCTAGCAAGGTAAATTTTATTGCACACTAAATTTTGAAGAAGTTTTTAATATTGTGCCAAAAGTAAAGGTAGATGATCTGGATAAAAAATGGCCTTTTAAATGCCCCTCGAACTATCATCACACATTCTTTGGCCCACAGTTTTCGAAAGTTATATTTAAAGTAGAATTGTACATAAATTTGTGCAAATTTTATAATTTGTTGAAAATGTAAGCCGGTTCAATTATTATGAGCCTGAGCTCGTACATACAACAGCGAACAGTGGCGTAGTTAGCTTTTTCAGTGCCCAGGGAAAACTTTTCTAAACACCTTAACATAAGCTAATGTAAAAACTCGCGCCCGCAAGACTGTGCGTTATGATAGGTTGTAATAAGAAAAGTTGCAAGTGAAAAAAACGATTGTAGTATAATTTTTCTGTGACCGTTTGGAAAATAGGCTTTTCAAGCTGTCAGTTTAGAAGAGAAAGTCAACATTTGCAGCTAAAGAATGATTTGTATTTTTTTCTGATAGAGTATACAATACAAAATTGCCTTGGAAAATGAAATTATTCAAAGCAAGATTTGAAACACTGTTTTTATCATCTTTTTGGTCATTATTGAACCGATGTACAAAAAGTAGTGTGTGTGTGTGTGTATGACACAAATAACTATTAAACAGTTGAATTTAATATATTGCTGATTTCATCCTCTGTCGGTAACATGTTAAAATTGCTCCAGACATTTCTAATCTAAAATGTGCACTCTTTTCAATAAATATCAGTTTAAAATAATAAATTACTTAGCAAAATAAATCTGGACCTGTGAGAACAATTTTTACACCATTATTGCATATGGCAGATCTTTTTCTTAAAACATTGCCTTCCTTATACTTAAAGACAATAACTGGAACGATAAAACTTTTTTTAACAATAATTTACATAATGCTAGTTTCGTAACTTTGCTACTTTTAATTTCATTTAAATATTATTGCGTTAAATATTTATAATAGTTAACATTTCCAAGCAATTCTAATTGACGCGTAGAAATGTATTTAATGAACACTTCATTTCTTATCTATAAGTTATTTGGTCCTTGTCAACTTTAAAAATTACTTACAACACAAATACATATATACAGTTATATGATGGAAAAAATCTTTTATATCTATGCAGTCTATAATAAAATAATCTTTAAAAATAAGGAAGACAACAATATAAGTCGAAGCCAGATTGGAAAATTCGACCTTTTATAAAACGCCTACACATTTTATAAAACGAGACCAAATTGTTAAATTTTCGTATTTCATTGTATAAAACGACAAACAACTTACGTCCAAATTGGCAAATTTATTAAGTTAAGGCCGGATCCCACTATACAACGTATTGACAATTTATTGCCGTTAATGGCAAGTTGTCCATATGTGACCAAACGTCGTGTGTTAGGCAACTTTTTCGACATAGCAATTTTCTTGAAGCAACTCGTTTGAGCGCATGCGCTAAATCACAGAAAGAACTATGCGCAGGCATCATTTATGTCAAAATCATACTTTTTTAATAACAAACGTGTCACAACTTCTTACTCGTCTTACGTATTTATAATAATGAAGATCGATATTTTAAATAATAAACATGTAAAAGAAGAATTAATTAATTTAATGAAAATTTGAAACTTTCAACAATGTAATTCCGTAGATGTTACACCCGTGGGATAGAATAATCGTCATCTTGCCAATATCGACAACCTAAAGTTGTTTGTATTTTTCATGGAGGTAGGAATAATATGGAGGGAGTATTTGCAATCACTAGTATAGTCGCTTCTCCCTCTACAATGTGATCCAAGTCATTTGGAAATTACAAGGTTATTGCAGTCAATTATGAATTGCAATATTTTTGTACGCCGACGTTTGTTGGAGAAGCGTTTGCCGTTTCCCACTTTTTGATAGAATTCGTGTTTCATATTGGTTTTTCTTTAGATGTTTGGCGAATCTGCACTACAGTGTGTACTAATACCGGACCTGCGTCCGTCCCCACCGGACTGCATTCCACTTGCCCATAGTTCAAGTTTATACTCTCTATATTATTCCTTCCTACCTCCATGGTATTTTTCATCGTGGGACTCGACCCAATTTTTCCATAAATGCGAGAGGTTATGTTAAGAGCTGTTTTTTGGCGATAGACTATTTCAGTAACTGATGCAAACGTTTGGCGTGTTCAAACCTTAGATTAGGAATAGTAGGGAGCCAGGCCATGCTATGTTTTTCGCCGTAAGAAGATTTTCAAAATCATCTTAGCGATTCTCGACCTTATTGTATCGTTAAAAACAGTTGAAATCACATAATCGACCAGAGATGTTACATACATGTACAACCGAACAAATAAGTTTTTACAACAATAAGCGTCTTACCACTATTTAGTCTTTACTGATGTTTTCAGTTTGATTAATAGTTTTCTTAGTATTTATTTGGACTTGGTCAACTGTAACAACAGTATTTAACTGGCCGACTAGCCGATTACAGCTGATTCAATAAGGTTCGAAGTCGCTCAAATGATTTGGAAACATACGCGTGAATATGCCTTGTCTCCCCTCTATTCCTGGTCTAAGGTTCAAAACAGTCTTTTAAGGTTAATCACCGCTATTCTGTAACTCAATCGATAACTTTTATCGACCGATAATAAATTGTAGCCTATAATTATTATAGTAGACACAATAAAAACTGAAATTGACATGATACTTTTTGTTTCTATTTATCAAAAATTATTATCTATCGATTGACTTACAGAATAGGGGCGAATATGTAATTAGGAAAATGTACAGTAATAAGAAACCTAATGAGCTAGTAAATGTAGAAACAGGTGATATTTTTCATCAAAAGAGAGACGAGATATATTTCCAATAAAATTTGAAATGGCGGAAAGTAAAACCGTAACTAATTAAATAAATTCACACAAAGCGTTTTGTGATGATGAATATTTTAAAACAAGAAGACGGGTAGATGGGAATCAGAAACGTGGTTACATGTTCTAAAGACGCGAAATAAACACTACATAAAGTGACAGATAACTGCGTAATTACCAGTTCGTTATTAAGAAAATTTTACCCGATAATAAAACTGTATTTGTTTTTAATAAATTGTTTTGTCTTTATTTATAATTTCTTTATAATGAAAGCCAAAATAATTTAAGTATCTGTACTGTTCAAATATTTTTTTATCAAAAACAAATGCTTGTCCTACTCATTTTACTTGAGAACATGGTCGCTCCCCATTTCTAGTTCATAAGAATTTCACTGTGACGCATTGAAAAATGACGTCACGGTGCAATAAAAATGGAAAAGGTCCATTGCTGCAGTTTATTTTAATTTTGTAAGGTTAGAAACTCAAAATGACAGATGTCGGTAGTTCAAAACATTTTATAGCGTAGTACGAATTTATAACGTCATTTATGAAACCCGTTCAAAATTGATGACGTATTAGTTCAAATTTAAAAAAAAAGCAGCTCGGAGCATTTATAAAATCTGCAAGCAAAAATGTCCAAATATTCATTTTACAAAGTGGCCGCAAGCTGTTCGTCGTTTTACGAAACGCTTTGCCTTTTTAGAAAACGTCTAGTCAGGTTATAAAAGTTTGGAAAAATTCGATAATATGGCCGCGTTTTATAAAATAAGCGATTTATAAAAAGAGGAATTTTACAATCTGGCTACGACATATACATAATATCGAATTGCTGTAATAATCTTAACAATAAAACTGTGCAGATTTACAAAAATGTGATTTCATCCAAATACCACGAATTAAAAAGTAATTACAAAAATCTTAACTATTTTTCATATACCTACCTAATTAATTTAATAAAAGTTTACCGTAATATGTTTAAAAATCACATTTTATGAACCTCTTTAAATATCGAACGTCTATAACATTATAATTAACTAATATCACTTCAGCTACCTTATAGTAATATTACACGATTACTCAACAGCAAAACCGCAGGTTTCTTCTACAGCCTGCGTTAATTTATCCAACATCTTCTGATAGGTATCATACGGAGGAATATCTATCCTATTGAAGCATGTGTGCGCCTTGGGGAGATTTTGCGGCGAGACATCCACGCAGTGTATCGTAAAAAGTCTCGGTCCCGCAGCACCTGTCGACCCCTGAAGAGCTCTAAAACCTTGTAACGGAACCCTAGAAGATCCCGTTACAAACTGCAACAACCTAGCTCGCATTTCTTCGGAATATGATTCAACAGCCTGCCAGAACCATTGAACAATAGGCGTTTCTGGGGTGCAGTGTTTTAGACGAGTATTTGAGCGCCAGTCTGCAATATCGATGGAGCTAATCCCCCCGATAACTAATTCTAGCTCGCGTTCGTCGAACGGCCGAAGAAGAGCAGGGGGGATCAGTTCAGTGAAGCCTTTTTGCAAGGCGAGGAATTGTTGCTCGATTCCGCGCATGAAGCGGTAGTTTACGTAAAGACGGACGTATTCACGTTTGTTGTCTTCTGTTACGGCTATTGCTGCACCTCCGGGTTTTAGTTCATGGACTTTTAAACACCCGAAACTGTTGTTTTCAACGGAGAAAGTTGTGTCGATGACTCCGTCAATGTTGTTTTCCCTGCGATTTTAATATGAATTTCACTCTTAAAATATTAAAGGAAAGAGAAAAATTTCGAATGGCGAGGAATAGGTGGCCTGAATTCGGTTATGAAAGTGGACGGAGCGAAAGAAGAATGTTTGGTTGAGGAATAGAAAGACTATATAAATTGAAATAAAACCCACAGAATACCAAGCGACATCAGCGGCATTTTAGGGTACTAAATTAATGCCGTGTTAAAGGACAAAGGATAGTGTTAAAGAAAATCAGAGTAGGCTAGGAACAGAGAAACGTATATCTGATCTAGACTGATCATTATTCAACATTCAATTCAAAAGTTTAGTCTTTGAATATATAATACAATACAAGAACGGCAACGTAATGTATTTAGATTAAATATTTCGAGAGACGGTGCCATCTATTTCTCCGTATACGAATTATTTCTGAGTTAGTTCAAAAAATACATAATAGGTGGATGTTGCACAGTGTTGCCACGTAGCTAGAACAACAAGAAAAGTTTTTAAAAAGCTTTTAATTTTGCTACTGTAAAACAAGTATACATGTACATTGAAGATTCAAAATATATTATCTGGTTATTATGAAACAATATTTTTGAATTATTAATTATTGAATACCTCTAACAAATACTATTTGGCAATGCTGTCAGCACGATTTATCGTAGTTCACAGTTTTGTGGTAGGAGTCACTAGCTATCTATAATAATTTTGTGAATAAAAAGAGACAGATATAGTATCTTGCTAGGCCATATGCGTTGCCGTTCTTATATGTATTATATATTCAAAGGTTTAGTTATCAAAATTGATCATGAAATGTAAATTTCCTGGTTTATTGTAACAGGCAGCAAAAGAATATTTCTATTCGCTGTTTTCTAATTTATTTGCATTTTTAAAATAAGATTTAAAAAGAAAAACTTTGATTTCTGTAGATAACATTTTTAACAATATCAAATTGACATTTAATTAAATACTTTCAAATGACATATAACCGACGCGCGTTTAGTTGAGACTGATCTTGTATGCGCAGAACTTAAAATTCGTACTTAGTTGAGTCGAAATGTAATAGGGGAATTCGAATTATTTTTTGCGAGTCGGTAATAAAATTTTATCGGCGTGTATAAAATTCTATTTTTACTTTAGCGTACTTTAAAAAAAAAAAATCAATTATAAATTATTATTTAAGCACAATTTCTCAAATTAATACCAGTTGTGGTTCTATAGACACTTACACCAATGCAATTTGCACATAGCGCATCTAGCGGCATTACTTAGAATTAATGGTTGATAAGATTACGGAAATACAAACACAGAATTGTCAGCCATTCACAGTATCTGACTGATTGAAAAGACAACGGGAGGGGATTTCTTTGTATCGAAATGTTCTATCTCTACCCTGCGTGTGAAATCAATTCTGTAAGACCCTATTCCAAGAATATATCTTTTTAATAACGTTAATTATACATTTGAAGATGTCATTAATCCAATTCGCTAAAGTTTATGCGAGTAGGTTAATTGATATTACTATTATTTTTCGCTTATAAATATTGTACAGAAAACGTGAAACAGTTATTAAAACAGATTGTTGTCTTTTTTCGATGTTTCTTAATAAAAAAATTGACTGAACCGGTCGACTGAATAAACAAAAACTGTTATTGAATTGACATTTTTTGATCAGAAAATACTGTGGATCCGAATAATAAATATGATTGTTGGATTTGGATTTTTTGTTCAGGATTGTTTAATAAGAATATAAAAATTAGTAACTTACAGCATCCAGGTGAGACTCCGGTGCAGTTCAGGATCAACGCCCTCTATATCTTGCAACGTGATGGGCTTATTCAACAACTGTTTGTAAAATGGAGTAGTGAATCCACCTTCTAGCTGATGATTATGGAACACAGCAATGCCCAAAATCCTTCCGACGAAATGGAAATACGATAAATGTTCAGGATTAATCCCTGAATCAGGATTGATTTGTAGAGTATATTGATCGTCTCTACTATACTGGAATAACCCATATTGCGGGTTTAACATTTCACGAGACAAGAGGTGTAGCCATTCGCGAGCTACACCTCCGTAATCTAGGCCTTCTTCGCCGCGGAATTTTACCATTAAGCGTTTACGCATGTCTTTTGGGCGCATTTTCATCACAAGCCTAGCAAAGAAAGAAAATCGTGAAAGATGAATCAATAAAATTAGTTAGATTTAATTAAATATATTTTTAATTTCTGAAAATCTTTATTATTTTATTCACTATTATTAACCTAACAATCATAAGCGTCAATGTATACAAATTATATGTCACATACCTATAAGATTCCTCGAAAACCTCATTCCTAGAAACCTCCAGCCTGCAGTGCCCACTCTGCGGCTGCAGCGCCGTCAGCTCCGCCCTTAAAGCCCTCAACTTTCCCACCAGATCGCGTCTATACTTCGGCAACAACTCCACATCGTTTAATAAGCCCTGCGGCAGATCGGCATCCCCAGGTCTCGGGCGCGGAGACATGGGAGACGCTGCCGCGGCTGCTGGATTTGGTCCTGGACTCGACACAGTAGGCGTTGCGATTGTTGTCGAAGTACCAGCACTCACTGGAGATGTCACTGTCGTTGTGGTTGATGTAGACGCTGCGGGGGTTGTGGATTGAGCTTTGCGGAGAAGATTTTGGAGGATTTGAGCATTTAGACGCGGGTCGGTGAATTGGGTTGTGCGGTTGTTGTGATCCACGAAGTATACCTAGATAATAAAACCAATGCGGTTTTAAATAAAGATAAAAAAGAAGCATAAGGCAAAGTTACAAATGAGTACAACAACCAGAATCCTCACTTAGATATAAATGTCAAAATTAAGATTAAACGATGTAATCAGTGCTTGATTCATGGAATATGACGAATCAGTTGATCATTGATTTTAATTACTAGATTAGCTTGATTTTGAATGGTGAATTGGATTGATTCAGAATCAGCGTTGATCTATGGACTGTAAAAGTTTAAAAAAAGTTATTAGTTTAAAAAAAAGAGTTTTCAATGCCCTTAACATCTACGTGACTGTATTGCTACCTCTCTTAACCTATCTGACTATACTCTATTCGAAATAGCGAAAGAATTTTGCCAGTTAACGGACCAAATAATTAAAAGAGGGTTTTTTTAATGCGCAGTTGCTTTTCTGCGCAGATAAGTGATGAAATGAAATAGTTCTATTTTGAATTTAAAAAGCCAACATGTCATGTTAACATCCACAGTCTGGACAAAAAAATAGAATTACAAAATGATTTTAATCCCAGTATATGCGAAAGATATTTTAAAATGAAAGGTGAAAAATCACCTACTCTTTAGAAAAATATCTCTAGATGTCAGACAATATGACTTCACAGGGCAATAGACCTTTTCCATCAAAAGAGAGAGAGATAGACAAAATGACATATGTAGTGTGCAGAAGGTTGTTTGCGCATTAGGGAGACGAGATATATTTCCAATAAAATTTGAAATAGCGGAAAGTATAAACTTAACTACATTAAACATATTCCCGATCTCTAGTTTAAGATGTTGCGCATTGAAAAATGACGTCATGATACAATAAAAATGTAAAAAGGACAATTACTGAGCAATGGATCCATAGGGGCGTGGTTTAGGAGTTTTTTTTTTACACTAAAACATATCCTATGTTTAAAAAGAAGCACAAGACAAATACGGGGAAATAGCCAAGTAAAACTTAAAAAATAACAATACAACAACAAATAACGCACAGCATCAGAATCGATCAGAATTAAACTAATATTTGCATAAATAATGTTTGTGTACACCGTGCTTGCCTACAACGCATAGCAAACTAACAGAATTACAAGAATCTATCGGGTCATTTGCTATTTCAAATAGACCATAGCACATCTACTTTATTCCCAATTTCTTACTACTTTCAAGTCTTTTGCTATCGCCTTTTGAAATCCGGAATCCATTTTTAAATAAATAAATGGAGAAAACGAAACAACGACAGAAACCAAATAATAACACTTGTTTGAAATTGATGCCACGCCGAAGATAAATCACGAGCGTTTGTATGAAAATGAAAAATATGTTGAATGAGAGGAAAAAAAATGTACCAGTGACAATAAAAACTTGGACTATAATATACGCAAATAAAATTTCCTTTGTGTTTTTATTTAAATGTTAGAACTTAACAATATAAATATATTTTTTCCAATTATTGACCATGAAAGTTATTTTACTAGTTATTTATATATAAAGGTAGTGAAGTTCTACTTTTATCACGAATGTGGCATTTAGTTACCGAGGCCGAGGAAAATGAACCATATGAATGTGTTATCCCACACTTCATCGAATTTATTTAATACGTTCTTCTTGCACATATTTTTTGTCATTTTACAAATTTACTACTGTACATCCTATACACACTGCATTTATATGAAATCATCGTATAATGGATTACTTTGGTGTCGATTCTGAACTTTTAATGACGATTTTTGTGTACTTTAGTGACGATTTCAAATAAACATATTTTGTAATGTGAATTAAAAAAAATGGAGTAGGCATGAATAGAGAAACGTATGTTTGATGATTATTCAATTCAAAAGTTAAGTTGTCAAAATTGATCTTCAAATATAATTTTCCTGAAATTCATTGTAACAGAGTAAGATAATATTGTTATTCGCCATTTTCTAATTTATTTCCATTTCTAAAATAAGATTCAAGAAGAAAAGCTTTGATTTCTTTCGATAAAATTTTTGACAATCGGGCCTATTCTGGTTGATTAAAATATCCAATAGATATTGATTTAACAATTAAAAATACATTTTTTGTTACATATCAACATACTTGATTGGTTAATTTTTTTAACCAGTTGTTAAAAATTAACCATTGACTTACAGAATAGGCCCGAATCTCGTGTGAAATTGACATTTAATTAACTACTTTTAAATAAGACATATGTGTCTTTGTTCATGGCCTACTCCGAGTTAGTTTTTTTAACACTACTTGTATGTGTTGAAATAGTTCAATTTGTGAAAATGGGAGTAATATTTATGTCAAATAAAAATTAAAAAAATATATTACTGCTCAACAAATAACAATTAGGACTTTCTAGGATTACAAATCGCTTTCAATTTAGATTAAATTTCATTAAAAAAAATATAGTGGAAGACTTAATTCTAACTAGTTAATTGTAATTTAAAAAATTGCATAATTACTGAAATATATATTATCCTTGATTTAAATTGGCATCAAGATAGCTTTCATATAATTCTGAGTCAGGGAGTAAATCAAGGTTAGTACATATTTAAAATGACGTTTTCTGAAATTTAATTATCTTGATTAAAATGTAATATTTGTGGTAGTTTCAGAAAAATATACAATTTATATACTAAAATGCATTATTCTAAATTACAAATGGCAATTGGAAAAAGTATAGAACTTACCCTGCCAGATTGGGTTTGCCGCATCTCCCATCCCGGCGGCAAAGGCCCCAACGAATCAAGCGCTAATCCATTCGGAGCAAAATCTCTCGGTATTCGCGGATCATGCCACGTTGATACACCACTTGGTATATGATAAAAATACACTTGACCTTGCTGTGTAGTTCGCAACTCTAGAAAACCATCTTTATTACACATTAATTTATATCTCAACCAATAAAACATACCGTATCCAGGGGGTAGATCCAATCTCGAAGCAGGAGTATTTGACGAAGTCTGTGGTTGAGGGGCTATCATTTGCGGTGCGTTCATGGAATTCCGATTTCTACCATTTCTTCGGCGCCCGCTATCCCCTCGGCGTTCTTCCGCCGATCTAGGAAGCCGCCTATCTCTCGCGGGTTGCCGAGGGGTTTGCTGCGCTGAAGAAGGGTTTTGAACACTAGCATTGGTGGTAGGTACGTTACAAGAGGAATTATTGGGGGCGATGGTTACAGCGGTAGTGGGACTAACTGCAGGCACCGTTCGAGGGGATAAAGGGGCTTGTTTACACGGACTCAACACCGGTGTTGGAACAATAGTTGAGGAACTAGATGAAGGGCTGCCAAGATTGGACGGAATTTCTTCCGGACTATCCGTCGGATTATTATTCAACGGTTCGGTGATACGATTTGTGTTATCTACGTTGCTGTTCGCGTCCCCATTCCGCATTTGAGGCCGTCTTTGTCCGTTAACAACAGCATTTGTGGCTTTTGTGTAAACCGGCCGAACCCATTGAGTGGTTCGGGTTGTGTGATTGACGTAATATACTCGACCTGTGTCCGTCCGCCGCTCTTCCCAGCCCGGAGGAAGTTCGTCATTTTCCGCGGAATTATCGTAATCATTAGGACCGCGTAATTCTCCCAGTGGGTTTACTACAGCGAGGGGAGTACCACCACAAGGACCGTCTCGTGATAACAATGATATTATTATTTGACCTTTGACTGGTTCTGTATCATCTACTGCTGCTTTACATAAATCTAAACGTTGATCTGGAACAATAAAGTTTTATAATGATAACAAGAGTAATGAATAAACAAACACTTACATCCAGTATCTTTAAGCCTTTGGATTAAAGAGCTAACTATCCTTACGCAACCAAGAAACCCACCACCCTGTTTCTTGTGGATTTTTCTGTAATTCCACACAGAAATAGTAATATTGTCTGTTTTGCCTAAATACAAATCGTAATGCGAATTCCATTTCGGATCTAACGTTGCACGAGCAGTTTCAGTGGAATGGCATTGACCACTTCCGTCAACGGAAATTTTAGCAAATGGGTCAGGCAATCCTAGACATAATATTGTTAAAATAACAACAAACAATAACTTATACAAATACTTACGAAACAGATCCTTCCTCACTAGATTTCTAGCACACAATACTAGAAAGAAAATATTGCATTAATTACATAAGATCTTGAAAAAGTGAAATACATCAAGTGCAATAATTTTTATTTCTCTAATAATTAAATATTCCCAGTGGGAAGAGACGAAAAGCATGTATGAATGTGGCCGAGGCGAATGAAGTGTGCTTAGACAGGAATGTGTGGCGAAGGATGATTTTTTCGTAACTATTATTTTGGTCCGGATTAGGGCTCTGCGATCTTAGAAATTTGAAATCGATTTTCGATCATTTGATAATATCGATTTGTCGCGATTGATCGATAAATAGCAAAAAATCGCTTTTAATAATAGATCAAAAATTGATTATAATAAATTATCAAATAATCGATATTTATTGATAAGAAATTTCTACTACGCATATGCACATCAAATCACGAAATACAATTCACGAATAACATCTAACGCGCTTCAAACGTCAAATGCTGCTGAAATAAAGATATTTTTTCATCGATCTTTGAATAAATCTATTTTTTAGAAAAACCGATCTTTCAGATTCGACACCATCGATATCTTTTAGAAAGATCGATTTTCCGGAATCCGGATAAATGATTTTTTGAAAAAAAAAAAATTTCAATTGATCAATCTATAAATATAAATTTCGATTAATCGCACTTGGCAGATCAATTCGATTTAAAAAAAATTGATCAATTGAGGTATTTCGCTACCGAAAATCGGTCACTTTAATATGTAAGCAGTGAGGAATACTTACTGTATGAGGAAGATATATGGTTAGTAAGAATGGAATGATTCAGTTGAGCTTTTGAATGAATGCGATGATGAATGTGGACGAGGCGAAAGAAGTGTGTTTGGACAGAAATGTGTGGCGAAGAATAATTGTTTCGCAACCATTATTGTGGTCCGGATGCGGTATTTCGCTACCGAAAATCGGTCACTTTAATATGAAGATACATAGTTAGTAAAAATGTTCTTGAAAGTGGAGTGAATCAGCTGAGTTCCATGAATGAATGTGATGATGAATGTGGACGAGGCGAAAAAAAGTGTGTTTGGACAGGGATATATGGCGAAGAATGATTGTTTCGTAACCGTTATTGTGATCTGGATGCGGTATTTCGCTACCGAAAATCGGTCACTAATATATTAAGAGTAAGAATTAAGGAATATTTGCTGTATAGAGATGTACGGTTAATAAAAATGATGTTTAAAGAGTGGAGTGAGTTTGTTCTAACCCACTATGCGTGATTTTTATGTTATGTTTATGTTATATAAGACAATAACAATTCGCGTGATACACATTACATTATTTTTAAATTGTCTGCACAATAAATTAGTCTAGACCACTGGACTTGTTGAACAAATGTGACTAATTCTAGAAATTTAATTAATGGGCAGATGTATATACTTGAAATCATTTATTAAGCTTAATGAAGCGTACATTGAGGGAACTTTATTGATATTACAGACTAGTAAACAAAATTTGTAACGTATATAATACATAATTTAGATATAAATTATAAACAATATAAATATTTTGTTTCGTAAATATATCGCATTTAAATGAATTGCTTAAAAGTTTGCAATGATAACTGAAAAAGGAAGAGACACACAAACACAATTTTTATATGGCCTATCGATTAGATATAGATTGACCTAAATAATAATACAATTACAGAAATACTGTTACTATTGTCTTTATTAATGTAATTTAGTTTGGGAGGTACCCCCCACTGAAGCCATATTGGTATGCATAAAATGACAGTTCAAGAAAATTGACTTCGTAATAACCATATCCAGAAAATATAGCCAAGAGGATGTACTTACTAGTTAACCTAATCTTTTGTGCTCCATTTCGCCTGTTTGACGGTGTATTTGACATTGTTAAAACGAGTCATTTATTGTCAACGCAACACCATTCTCACACACAAGTACTAACAATAATTAAAACACGCCATTTTCTTCTAACAGGCGATTGCACTGCTTCCTGTTGGGACATATTTTTTCTACACAAAACGCGCTCTTTTTAAAATATTTTATTTACACACTACAATGCTACGTTAAATAAACTTATTATGCACTTTTAATTGCCTTTACTTCAAACTTTTCCGATAATTTAGAAATGAGATTTGAATACTCTTGTCGAATATCGACTACTTGGGCTTGTTGATCTTCTAAGAGGGTTCTATACCGTTCTTCTAGTTGAGTAACAATATCTTCTATTTCTACTTGTCGTTCTGAACTTGCTTTAGCTAATAACTGAGCTCTTTGCGTCGTCAGTTGTATCTTTAATAACAAATTTATTAGTCAAGTTGTATTACAAGGTTTTTAATATACCTGTAGAGTATTTTCTTTCATTTGCAGCTCCTTCGTCAAAAAAGAAACTTTTTTACTGTAATGCTTCTCATATTTACGCAATAGTCGTTCCATTTTTAAAATACAATTTTGCAGAAATGAAATTTTTTCCACCAAAGAATCGTTCGTGTAGGTACAGTCTTGATCAAGTTGCTGATCTCTAAACATTTTTTAATAATTTATAATTTAATATAAAATATATTCATTCTGAGGGGCGGTTCGTAAATAAATACAAAAATAGGTGTTTTGCTTTTCACTAACTGCCGTTTTATTCATAAAAATATCAGGCATCGATCGACTGTATCTCCGCAAAATTATTGATACGTATTCGCTTAATCTACAATCGTTAATTTTCAGATTTTTATTACCCTAATATCAAAATGAAACTTTAATGCATTTAAATCGAACTCATAAAATTCAGTATCGGCCATGTTTGTGACCTGCTGGGCATTGGCAAATGCTATTAGCTGTTCGAACACGCAAGCCAAGTGCGTATCCTCCATGTTCGCGCTGTTTTGACGTATCCAACGCATTTGTTATACATTCGTCTTTACTTAGCTCTAGAAACGTACGTTCTCGGTGTAGATGACGTCACACAATTTCTCGGGCTTCATTTATTGAAACTTTAATATTTTTTCTAGCGTATTAGAAACTTTTCGGCGAAAATACAAAATACGAATTTAACATTTAACGTATTAAAAAATGAAAAAACTTGGAAACCCCTAGTGAGCTGCATCTTTTCCAACTCAGTTTCCCGTGTACGGACTATTTTAGTTTATGGACTAGAGTGCGCGCGGAAATTTGCCCAAATATTCGAGGAAGACTCTGCTTAATTTGCACCGCTTCTAAATTTATGCCATTTACAAGTGCTCTTTACTTGTATCTAAAATTTTGGTACAATTTCTTTGAGCAACATGATAAAAATACTAAAGTCGGTAGAATGTTGAGCTATAATATTGGTTTAATTCGCTCACGTTGAACTCAAATGCAACCTCAGGAAAACAAACAAATATCAAATAGTAGTCAAATGAGCCCATCCACCATAGTCAAATTATGACAAATTTGTAACAAAAATAGAATTTATATGGTCTATAATTATGGTTAGTAAAAGAAGATTTATTAAAAGTTTATTTAGCTCCGAGATATAAAGGTTTATAAAATTTGTGTCGTCATCAGGACTAGTTTTGAAATGAAGCTTCTCATTGGCTAAACATTGAAAGCCCGCTCTCGCCATTAATTCAGAAAGACAACATAATGGATACAAATTTAATTTAATAAAATCTGGAATCAAAGTTTGAAACTATTTTAGTTAACAATACAAGACAAGCCCACTAGCATCACGGAAACGTCAAAAAGGTTGTCAAAATGTATCGAAATGTTTAACTAAATTTTAAAAAGAATTTTTTTAACAACGCTGAAGACAACTATAAGATTTAAAAAGTATTTAAATTTTTAACAAATATAAAATGAAGTAAATACAAATCACATGAAAATTAACTGGTTTACCATTTTATTCAATGGGTAGTACTGATGACGTCACAAACCAAACTAAGAATTTTCAAACCGAATTTTCATTGACCGATATATTTTATGAAATTTCATAAAAAAAATTAAAAATATATGGTGGATGGGCCCATTCAAAGCAGTGTTAACAGCGTCTCTGTTGGGAAAAATACGGCACTCCCAAGTTCTGTTTGTAAGGTTTAATCCGAACCCGAATGGGGTATTCCGATGATATGGAATTAATATGAAATGGTAACTTGTTTCTATAGTTTACAACTTCATATAGTAGGAAAATATAATAAAACATGTTTAATAAAAAGTTTTAATTCATAATTTAATGTTAGAAAACACAGATGGTGCCAGTAGTTAGAACGCGCGCGGCGGAATCCACAACACGTAAATTACCAGAATCAGCCTTTTTATAATCAGATTCCATAATTATTAAATACTACCCGTATTTTTACCATAAACAAACACTGAAATACATGCTGTTACTGAAACCCTATGTAAACAAACAATGGCGGTCATGAACATGTGGATTTAGGCGCTGAAATTCCTTACAGATGTCACTATCGATTTGACGTCATAAGCGCACCGTTATAAGAAAATTTAAATTGCGGTAAAAATTAAAAATTCACATCTCATTTGACCTAACTTAAAATTAAACATTGATGGCCCTACTGGTCTGTACTAATAATAATAATAATAATAAAATTGTCGGAATACCCCATTGCGCTGAGTCAAAATTTTCGTTGTAAATGCCTACATGAAAATGCCTCTTGCTCAACTATTTGCACGAACCGCCATTAAAATAATTTTACAAACCTATGACACTGTATTTCGATTAATTTTTCCAGTCTGCCAATTTCTTCATCTCTAAATTTGCAATTTTTCTCCGCCTCTAAAGAAAGTTCCTCTAATTTTTGTTCATAGCAATGCTTCAGTTCACGAACAGCTTGTTCATGTTCTAACTCTTTATTATGAATAAGCTGAGAATGTTTATCTTCTATATATTTTATTACTTCACTATGTTTTTCTTGAATGTTACAAATTTCTGTATGATGAACTTCAAGTAATTTTTGTTCGATTTGTTTACAAACCTGGGAAAATTATTGTGTTATAATTGTTAAAATATATGAAAAATAATTTACATTGGGTTCATGTGCTTCTTCCAAATTTTTTGTTAGTTCTTTTACTTTTGCTTCTAAAAGCAAAGATTTATCTTTTTCATTTTGTAGTTCTGTTTCAAGAGTTCGCGTAGATTCTTCCCATTGCATTATTACAGCGTTGTGGCTAGCTTGTAAATTTCTTTTCATAATTATTAATTCCTTAATTTCAAATCAAAATAAATTAAT
The DNA here is from genome assembly GCA_951394225.1 of Harpalus rufipes. Classification (NCBI taxonomy): domain Eukaryota; kingdom Metazoa; phylum Arthropoda; class Insecta; order Coleoptera; family Carabidae; genus Harpalus; species Harpalus rufipes. The sequence goes on from OX596275.1 coordinate 51,651,155, forward strand.
TTCTTGACTATGATTAGATGTTAACTACTTGAAATCTCAGTCATACAGTATTTATTCTTACAAAATCGACGATTCAGTATACATTTATACTTTGTTCAGGGTAAGATCTTACAGATTATTAAACATACGAGGCCTGTCTAAAAAGAATCCGCCCTTCAATTTTCCCACACACAATAATGACGGTAGGGCGGTGCCACTTTCCTCAGTGGAGGGGGACACCTTCATGCGCATGCTTGAATTTTCGCTTCGCCATCTAGTGCGTCATTCGCTGCTGTGTTGGTCAGATTTCCGATTCGCTCAAAATACTGGAGTATGCCAACGCTGATTCTGAGTTTCTTAACACCGAATAACTGGAGATGAGTCATGGGTGTACGGGTACGACCCGGAAACAAAAGCAAAGGCATCGCAGTGGAAGCATTCTTCGTCCCCAAGACCAAAAAAAGTGCGACAGGTGCGAGATAAAATCAAGGCGATGCTGACTGTCTTCTCAGAAAGCCGTGGAATGGTGCATCACGAATACGCACCGGAAGGACTAACAATGACGAAAGAGTACTAACAAGAAGTTCTCTACAGTCTCTATGATGCAGTTCGATGTAAAAGCCAGACCTCTGGACGGCGAAAAACTGGTAGTTGCATCATGACAATGCTCCAGCTCATTTATCGCTAGACTTTCTTGGCAAAAAATGGAATTCCAGACGTTCGCCAAGCTTCCTATTCTTCAGACATAGCTCCTTACAACTTCTGGTTGTTTCCAAAATTAAAGAAGCCACTGAAAGGATCCCGTTTTAAGAGTAGAGACGAGATAATGCGGAACGCGACGGCGGAGTTTCTGACCATTCTAAAAGAAGGCTACCAGAGGGGTTTCCAGCAGCAGAAGGATCGATGGGCTAAATGCGCAAGTGGCCTACTTTGAAAGGGATTAGGGTCCCAGCTCTGTCAAGTATGCAATTTTTTTTCCCAAACGAAGGGCGATTTTTTTTAGACAGACCTCACACGTATATTTTATAAAAGTTTCTGTGAATAAATTAAATTCAGTTCATACATTTCACTGATTGTGTCTACCTTGGACCTGCCGACTAGCTATCCGCAATCCTCACCCCTCCCAGCAGTGTGATGACGTCCCTGCTCGGGCGCCATTTTGTGACGAACCTCCCCTCGATGTTGTTGCTTCGGAGTCTCGGGCGCAATTCTGTAACTACTGTAGGAGTTTTAGAATTATGGGTAGCTAGTCGGAGTCTAGGGGTATTGTCTTTAAACAGTGAAAATGTATAAACTTATCAGACTGCAGCTTCGGTGTTTTGGCAAAATGATTGCCCGGTGCCGGAGACGGTTTCGCTGCGGTCTTGGGGAATCCTCGTCGGTTTCAGAGCCAATCCCTATGGCTATTATAGTTAATTCGCTGAGACGAGGGAATGTGGAACTATTTCTTGAAGAAAGACAAGTCATTCTGTTGGTTAAAAGAGGATACTTTTGGAGCCGACCCAAAACTTGTTTCTGTCCAAGAATTAGTTCCACATTAGTACCTATGGCAATGTTATAATAGAAAAAGTGCGTAAATTGACTCCGTTTCCCTTAGAATTCTCTTGAGGATTGGCGTATGGTGTTCCCTGGTCAAGCTGTGGATGAAAATAACGCGCTGCAGAGGACATAACCCGCTGATGAGAACTGGATTGAATGTGACTTCGTCACAGTAGTTTTGTTTAGTTTCATCTTTCTTCGTTTTCTATCGACAGATTCTACTCCACTAGCGGCCGGCTTCCCAACCGAACAATCAGGCGGAGTAACGTGGCACATCCCTTGCATGCGCAAAATTATAGCTCACGCGCGAAGCAAACCAAAATTTGAGTTTAACGTCATAAATTTGGGCGCGTAGCGTGGGACACGAAAATTTGTGACGTCAAACCCAAATTTTGGTTTGCTTAGCGCGTAAGGAATAATTTTGCACATGCAAGGGATATGCCACGTTACTCTGCCTGGTTGTTCAGTTAGGAGGTCGCTTGTTTTTAAACAGTAGAAAGGGGTCTGTCGATAGAAAGCTAAAAATGATGAAACTAAGGATTATATGAAAATGAAGAAAAGAAATTAAACACGAAAATAAACCGCAAGTTTTACAGAAAGGTGCACGAGATCCCGACCACAACACTGAGTGGAAGGACGTCATAATAAATTCGTTTAACATTCAAATTTATAAACATTGTATAAAAATTCGTAAAAAGCACACACATCTGTTCGTTTTCAAAAATTCTAGCGAATTAAGAATCTGTAACATCTTATTTAACCGGAAGAAGGTATAAAACATCAATTTTGTGAGAATAAATGGTGACTGAAATTTCAAGCTAACGCCTAAACAACATAATATACCTTTAAACGTTCTTTTAAATAATCAACTTCTGTCGCTAACATATTAATGCCAACTTCCGCTTTAGAATTCCCTAAAATCGAAATTTTGATTAATTTTGTATACCAATTATTTTTTTATCATACTCGTGTTCATTTTAACTTCGTACTGATGCAATTCAGTTTTCAAAAAATCATTATTCTTTTTCAACTCATCAATAACCATTTGCTGTTCTTTAATTTTAGATTCGTAAATATTAGGATACGTTATATTATCTTGCGGAGTTAGGTTTTCAGTTGTCGTATCACAATCGCCAGAACCAGGGACTTCAGTGTTTGTACTCGCAGTCGAAATATCAGACCATGAAGTAGACTATAGATAAATAGAAAATGAAAATGTTGTAAGATTATGTCAGGGCAATCTTACAGAACACGGAATCCCTAAATCCAGCAAAGGTCCTTCTGGAGGGGCGTTAATGAAAGGTTCCACAATTTTATCGCTTTGTATCTGACGGCACAGTTCGCTCAAATATTCATTGCGAACGCTTTTTTCTTCCGGGCGGCAATTACTCATTTTTTCTAACCAAACTCGACAAGAAGTGATGTATTTTGGATTTGTAAGTTTAATTATGTAAGGTCGAATAAATTTTAAATTTGCCTTAAACTCTTTATCTAATGCTATAGATGTATCCTCATCCATTTTATTCAAAAATCACTTACAAATCCATTAATGAATAAATAAATAAAACATGTTTATGTCTACAAAGAATAATTATTGATACAAAAAGTACAGCATTATTTTTTAGAGACTTGATAAAAAAGTGACATTTTTGAAGTGATAACTTCTTATGGGAGGGTGAACCGTTAAGGAATTTAAGAATTTTTCCCACTTCAGCTTCCAAGAGGCCGCTCAAGCCAGTGTGCGCGCAATACGTGCGACAAGAATAACCGTTCGTTTGATCTTTTTACCGTACACGTCAATCTACAAACGTCAGATTTTAGTTACTTTATGAGTTATTGAAGTGATAAAATAATCGGTTCAAAGTTATGACTTCTTTCGGGCGTCCCGTCCCGAGACGCACACTTTTTTATCAAACCTCTTAAATAACGTAATAAAATAAATGTTTTATAAAATATAGTAATGCGTAGGATATTTTTTTAATTTATTATAATCTTAGAGAATATCTAATTGTGCAGTTTTACTGTAAATTACAAAGTTTTACAGGTTTAAATGAATAACAGCAAACAAAAGCAACAAGCAGTCAATCAATACAAATGTATTGCGAATATCACAGATAAACTAAGTTTAACGTACATTTATACTATTTTCTTTATACTTCTAACACGACACCCAATAGTTAACTGTGTTTCACAATCGCATTTTAGTTGACAAATGTGTTGCTTTATAGGAGTTAATAACGTACCAATGAATTCTTCCGATGTTGGCGCGAAGAAGAATATTTCCAAATGCAACTTCAGGAAATTTTCTAACGAAGTTATCTCCAAAAGGAGGCTACAAAAATATTAAAATTTTCATAAAAAAATAATAACTTCAACAGTAAAATAATTCTGGTTGAAGTAAATTCTCTAAAAAATGAGAAATGACACGTTAAATTTTGACAATGTTAAAAATTTGAAAATCAATTTCAGAGCAGAGCTAACTCCCAAAAAATAAAACATAAATTAATTAATAATAAATTTAAATGACATCCTGAATAAAAATTACTTACTCTGTCAACACAGGCATTATACTTTCAATCTGCATGGGATTTGTGTAACTATTTAAAATTTGCCACTGATTAAACCAAGTTTGAACTCTGAAAAACAATCACTGTACTATTCTTTTCAAAATTAAATATTGAACTTACTGGTCGCTGTCCACAATGTTTCTGTATTTCGCTTTAACATTCCCAAGCCATTCTACACCGACAAGAATCTGCCATCCAGGAAAAGAAAGCTGAGGAGGGATTGAATAAGGCCGAAGAGGTGCTTGAAGTTGAAGAAGAGGGTCTGTGTATCCTAAGAATTTCCCTACTGAACTGATGATAAAATTGATTAAATGACCAAATATGCAACTTAAGTATATAAATTTAAAGAGATCTAAGCGCCAAAAAATATAATATAAGATTTTTATATCAATTTTTTTTATAAATTCTCTACATAGTATAATAATTAATTATGCAATACGACTAAAAAGTATGGTCTTGTTTCGCGTATAGGAACTTTTGACTACACGAGCTGTATGCGTCAATTTTTTTCAACGTCTACCCATTTACTAAAAAAATGCATTTTTTACGCTTTTATTGTGTAAAAAAAATACATACTTTACGAACTCATTTTAATGAAAAAAAAAATCACTTTTTTAACGGATGTAAAAAAATAAAATTACTGATGGCGTCTTTCTATCTGTTTGTTGCGGCTACTTTTGAAAACTACTGGTGCAATGATTTGATATTTTTCTCTAAAATGAGTTCTTCAGCGGGTTAACTTATTTTCGAGTTGATATAAATACATAATGTAGTTCGTACATCATACATTTTTTTATATTTTGCATCTATAACAAAGCTATTACAGCACCCAAAATAGTTCGTTAATAGCTCATTGGAGTGCCGTAATAGACTAGTACAATTTATATTTTTAAGGTTGGTGGTTAAGAATGTAAATATCAAATGTCAAATCTCACTAAATAAACGAACATAAACGATTGTTAATAATTTTATTTTTATATAATTTTGAATTTAATAGTAATAAAAATAAGAGAAGTAGAATAATAAAATTAGAAAGAAATAGAAAATATCGTAGATATAGTTGGTTTCGAAAATAAGGTTAAAGTTATGTTTCAAATGTCACATTAGTATCATCTACTGACAAAATTCCCTAAATTTTGAAACTACAATTTTTTATTTAAATAGGGCATAAAAGGCGTAAAACAGAAAAAATTGTATAAAGAACTCGTTTCGTAATTGCCGATTATTTTGTTCGAATGGTTGGGCCCTCCGCTGCGCATCGTAACTCAAACTTCCTTCTCACAAAATAAAATGGCAATTATTATGATATTCATTCTTTAATACACTATTTATTGCACAGAATCTAAAATTCGTAATTGGACAAGTCGAAATGTAATAGTAATTACATATGCTATTGTTATAAGGAGGAAGACTCCGTCAACATCTAAAATTGGTATAAAGGAGAAGAGGATTCATTTACAAGCCAAAGTATGCGCAGATTCAGTTTCAACTTAACGCGTGCCAGCTATAGTAAAATTTAAGGTAAAAAAAATCATAACATTGTGGTTTATACTAAATAATAACCGAAAAATGTAAAAAAATCAAAAATAATTTTTCTGAGTTTTCTTGTTTGGCGCTAAAAAGGTATCACGTGTTTTGTGACGTACGAGTGACTGATGACATTTCTAACAAATTTTGTACATATAACTGTCCTATTAAAAAGAAGCAGTTTTTCTGCCATTGATATAACGTCAACTATCTTGTTCGTGTTAGTTTATTAGGTTTTGTGTGTTTACAAGTTTTCTGTTTCTATATATTTCTTAACTGTCATCAGCTCCTCCTACGTCACATCCGGTAAAATTCAAATCTCCAATATGTAAAAATTCATATCTCGCTTAAATTAAATAAAAAATAACATTTTCGATTTATTAAATAAATACTATGTGAAAGTTATTAGAAGACCCCATTAATCTTTATTAAAATAAATTGTATATTTAGCTCAAGTCTGTAATATATAAATGTCCTTTCGTGATTTATAGTTTAGGATCTATTGTTGTTTCATTGAAAGCTCAAACGTTACGGGGCTTGGAAATCTTATAAAAGTTTTAATGGTATATCAAAAATTACTCTCGAAGAATAAAAATTGCATTTAGATCTCTTTGTTTTTAATTTTAAACATACTCGAGTATTTGCTGACTATATCCCCCCGATTGCCAAGTCTTAAGGCAGAGGGTCAAAGAAGGAACTGCAGTCGGTAGTAATTCGCAAAGAGTTGCGTAGTGGTCGTATCTTTAAAAATATATTACAAAATTTAATAGAAAATGACTAAACAAAAAATCATACCTAGACCATCCAGTAAAAACCATTCCTCGAAAAACTTGCATCTTACTCCCATGTAAACCTAATTCCGCCAACCAGGCTTCATGGTTTTCTACATAATGTTTTAAAATAGGAAGAAACTGGCAACTTCCAGATGCTCCTTTATAGGCACTAGCCCCCCAAACAGTGGTGAAGACATTGCCGTATTTCTCCCACAGGGCACTACCTAAATTAAAAGTTGGTTTGCTGTTGTAGTGCCATACCATTGGCTCTACCAGTGATCCTAAATTATATTCTTGCAAAGCAGTTATGTCTATACTTCTCAACATATCATCCCACATTATTATTTTCAAATTGGGATAGTTTTCTTTTATGTATTGTGCAACATTCGCAACATGGTCTAAAAATAATGTTGCCTTCCCATGTTTACTACTTTGCGCTTTTCTATTACAATCTGGGCAGATTCCAAGATGCCACACCTCATCTGCGCCTATATGGATGTACTGAATGTCAGAATGGAATGCAACAATCTGTTTGATGAGACTCCTAACTAAAGGCATAGCACCAGAATTCAAAGGACACATCGAACTTGGATACGCTTCCACTTCGCGTAAACTTCTCCACTGTTCGTGTTTTAAAATGAATTCTAAATGCCCAAAGGTTTGTACTAGAGGAATCACAGAAAGACAGCAATCTGAAGCGATTTCTAAGATTTGTTTGGCGTCTTCGACGCTATAAGGAGCTCCAGTTGCCAGCGCCCCGTAAGACAAACCACCAATCGTCATCAATTCTTTGCTGTATGGAAATGTGTCTTCCCATTCTAGAAGTATACCAGTTACCCCAATTTCACGCAAAAATGGGAAAAACTAGAATAATTTTAGAGTAGAGATACGCTTATTGTTATGCATAAACTTTCATATTACCTTTTCTAAATATGATAACCTCGGTGGAGCTCCTTTTAGATCTAAATGTACTAAAACCTATTAAATAAGTAGTTTTACATGCAAAAATAACAAAAATAAACTTATTTTACCTGTGTACCAAAAGCTAAACTATCCATAACGAAAACATAACCTTATCAAAACAAACAAAAGCGAACGAAGACGATACCGACGTCTAAGTTGCCGACGTCGTCGCAATATTTTGGCGGGCGATTCGTAATTATTAAAAATATGACTGTTGTGATTCAGCATAAAACCGAAACAAATTTGTGCAGAACATAACAAGGTAATATTTTTTATTTATTTAATTAATATTTACATATTTATAACAAAATTTAAAAGAAACCATTGTTGCCGACATGTTTATAATATTCTGGAAACATGAGCGTACGCATACATAAGGCATAAGCATTCATTTTAAAGTTGTTTACAGTGTTATAATAAGAAATTGAACGTTTGTTATAATGGATAACAATAATTCTTCGTATATATGGCCACCAAAATATAACATAAACCGAAAAGCTACACTGCCAGAAATATTCAACGAATACTTCAATTTACTTAATCGGTAAGTAAATAGTTTTTATTCATTACTATGATAAAATTGGTAAATGACAAATTGTTTTATTTTTAAAGTAAACAAATGAAAACTCATATCAATAATTTAAGTATTGACCAATCCAAAGATTTAAGTATTAGCGAATCATATCGTTCTACAGGCATTTATTGCATGGAAATTGGTTTTTACTTACAAGCCCTTTATTACATCAATGGGGCCCTAATCTATGCTCCAGTTCAACATGAAATTTACGGGTTAGGATTGGAACTTCGTTCAGAAGTACTGTTTAGTTTAGAAAAATACGTGGTATTAGTTTTGTTCATAAATATGTAATAGGGAAACTTGAGACACTTGTTGATTTTCTTTAGGAGTGTTTAGCAGACATTGAACAAATTCAAAGTATTAACTGTCCAAATTATTATTTTTACAAAATTTTAATTAGAAAATGTTGTTGTTATCGTAATTTGCGACAATATGAAGATGCGTGGAACGCTTTGGAAGAAGCGAAATTAGCATTTCATTGCACAAATGAATTAGTAGCCGATAAAACTAAAGGTATGTATAAAAATTAATAATTGTGAATAAATAATTGTTATTAATATAAAATAGATGTAAAAAGTAAATTGACATGGCTGGAAAACGATTTAAGACATATTTTGGATTCTAATCCCAATATACGAGTAACAATGCCTAGAAATGAGTTACCACCATTACCACTGTTGTTAAATGGCGAAAACGAACAATTTTTAAATGCATCTAACTCACTATATTTATGGTAAAATTAAACAGTGAAACTATCGATTTAGTACCTCATCTTAAAATTGAAGTTTGGTCTTGCAAAATAGTTATTTGTTTAACATACATATACACGCGTGTCCCACTTAGTGGGTTCGCACAAACCCGATAACAATAAGAACAACATCAACATCATATCCTTACTCTTAAACATATTAATGCCTAGTTAAACAAATATATTAAAATATTATTAATAACTAGGCATTAAAATATCAGATTTGCAGCAGAGACTACCGAAGCTGTAAATCTGTGTTTGATGCGGTCTTGCACTCATTATTTTTTGCCGGTTTTAGAATTAATATTAATTTAGTGATTATATGTAATAACTATTTTGAAAGTTATCGCCATTAAATTATGTTGTGTTTGTTGAATGGTTGCTAATCATTTGTTAAGCGACTACGTAAAAACAAAAAAAGTAGGCAGTAAAAGTGACCTAACCTAACGCACAAAACTTGTCCCGAGTTTTCCACGCGTGACTTGTCCGTTAGATTATTGTTGTTATTATTTTAGAGAAATAAAAGTTAAGAAAGCTGTGTACCTATATCAATATTTAGCCATTATATGCAGCATTTAGAAACATGTTTGTTTATATTTCAAGGTCAAAGAGGTTAAAGCGCCAGTAATTACTTTAATTTTACTTTTTTTGTACACAAAAAAACCTTTTCGCACTACCAAACTTCATTTTTGAAATGGGTCAGTACATGCAGTTTTTCCTTATATATTATAATCATGAAACAATTTTTAGGGATAATAATCGCTTTGGTCGATTTGTTTTCGCAAAAAAACCTATTAAAAAGGGTTCAGTTTTATTTGTCGAAGAACCGTATGCGATTTCGAACACATTTGTTAATAATCATTCATTATATTATTGCTCAAATTGCGTTACAACTACTATTGCGATCATACCGTAAGTAATTTCACTTGTATAGTGTGTTTTAAAAATAAAAACCTGACTCGGAGTAGGCCTGAGTAAGTTATGAACCAAACAGTATATTGCCATTCGCCGTTTTCTAATTTATTTCCATTTCTAAAATAAGATTCAAGAAATTGATTTCTTTAAATAACATCAAGTCAAATTAAGACATACGTTTCTTTGTGCATAGCCTACTTCGAGTTAGTTTTTTTTTAATACACTATATTTATTTGGACAGTATTATTTCAGATGTAGCGGATGTATACAAATGTATTATTGTTCTGTAAATTGCAAAGAAATTCACTGGAACCTGCGCCACCGATGGGAATGCGCAGGGCTTCGCAGAAACATTCTCAGCCCTACTATGCAACTTGCATTGGGAATTTTATTTCGCGCATCATTTTCCAATTTCAAAGATAAAACAATTTATAATATTTTCGGGGATATAGTTGATAATTACGCTTATATTCAAACCCTAGAGATTAATTTGAATAAAATCCCGGCTAAAACAATCAAATTATTATTGAAGGTAAGTTTTTATTAAAATTTGTTATAAAATAATTAATCCATCCTTTTAGCAATCGTGTTGGATGATAATATACTTAAGATACTTTACAAATTATTTCTGGTGGTTGCGAAATCAATATCCTCATGAATGGAGATCAACAAAAGTCGCAACGCAAACTTTAGGAACATATTTGTTTAGCCATCTTTGCCTGATTTATTATCATGCGGAGATGATTGGTGATTTTTATCCTGGTTCAAGTAGTGATTTCTTTCAAGGATTGTTTTACATGCGCAAAACATTGGCGTTGTATGTATCCTCTAGGTTGATCAGGCATTCCTGTTTGCCTAATACAATCGCGAGGTAAGTTTCGATTTATTTAATAGTGTAAGGTTCATTTACAACCAAATTGGAGCCTACTTAATTTTCATGGGTTTAATTTTTTATTATCTACTACATCTCTAAATGTGATCAAAAACAAAATAACATGATACTATTTTAATATTTTCTCACGAATTCTCGCGAATTCTTCCACTTTTTTTCTGTAACGGTCTTGTTTGATTTATAAATATTAAATTTGAAAATGTTTTCCATTTTATTTAAGCGATATATATTTCTGTAAAAGATTTTAAAGTGTGCTTTTGTATAGAGGAACAAGTAGCACTTTAACTGCATGAGTAGACAAAATAATACTTTGACAGCAGGAGTAGACAAAGTACTAATTTTTATTTAAATTAAATACATTATAAACTGACGGTTTGTTACACTAAAATATATTATAAAACATTTATAAAAACACTAACTAAATGGTTAAATACTTTTTCCTATTTCGCATTTACAAAGTGAATTTTGTACAACTAATTTTATCGATAACAATCAAGGCTTTGAACCCGAACCTGAACCGAACCAAAACCGGAACCAAACAGTAACATTTTGGCGAACCCAAACCCGGAACCGAACCTTAAATATATTTTTCAATTGAAGCCGAGTCGGAACCGAACCGGGCATTAAAATTCGGGTTCAGGGTTCAACTTCGGTTCAGGTTCATTTTGAGTTCGTTTAAGCGTAATCATAATACAGCCGATAATCGACGCCTGTGTTGCCTCTTTGTAAAAATTGTGTTCGTGTTCTTGTCTTGCGCAAATTCCGGCTCGGATTTTAAATTATTTCTATATAAAGAATGTTATTCAAAAAAACGTTAATTCAATTTTCATTAGATCGAACCTAACCTGAACCCAATACCTGAACCCGGAACAAAACCGCAAATTTTATTAATGTTTGAACCAGAACCGCATCCGAACCAATCTCTCCAAAAATTAATTAACCAGAACCTGAACCGAACCCAGTTATTGGCGGGTTCGATGCCCTGTTAACAATGATACAATGAAAAATATTTTTTTTTTTAATATTTAAAATCTGTGAAATTTATGATAAATTGTGTCACAAATAAAATTTATATGCTTTATAATTATGATTATTAAAAGTTTATTCAATTCCGAGATATAAAGATTTATAAAATTCGTGTCGGCATGAGGACTAATTTTGAAATAAACAAAGTTTGAAATTGAAACTAAATTATTTTAGTTCAAGACAAGACCGGTCCTCTAGCGCCACGGAAACGTCAAAAAGGTTGTCAAAATGTATGGAAATGTTTAACTATATTTCAAAAAGAATATTCTTAACAATACTGAAGACAATTATTGAATAACTATAAGATTTAATAAATATTTAAATTTTTAATAAATATAAAAAAGTAAATACAAATTACATAAAAATCAACTGGTTGAGTACCATTGGTACTACTCCGATGACGTCACAAACCAGTCGAATTTTAAAAACTATATTTTCCTTAATACTTAAGAATTTTTAAACTGGATTTTCATTGACATATTTTATTGTGAAATCTAATAAAATTTTAAAAAAATGGTAGCCTATTAACACTTACCGTTCGTCGGTAAAATATAATTTTATCGTCGTATAAACAATGGGTTCAAATTTGGTTGAGATGTACATTTATATATTAAATTTGTTGTAATTTTTTTTCTCACAGCTTTGAGGGCTTAACAAAAATTATTCGAGCCACAAGAGACATTTCTGTAGGAGAAGTAATTTCTATATCATATTTTGACAAAAGTGTGCAGACTGCTGCATATGAACTACCTCTTGCTCACAACTTACGTCAATTTTTTATAAAGAGATCTTTATACTCTTGTAAATGTATTTATTGCACAGATAGTTCTCTTTCGCGAAAAATGTATTGTTATAAATGTCCATCTTGTTACGATTATGCGACTATTCAAAATAACAATAATGCGAAATGCGTAAGATGTGACAAAGAATTCCCTTTAAGTCACTACAAAGATAAACAGATTCTTTTAAATGTGGCTTACGCTAACATGAAAAACAGAAAACTGAGTATATATGATTTAGATCAATTACAAAAACGGATGAGGGAAATTTTCCACTCTTTTAATTTGAATTTTATATATTTATTTGCCCATTACGCTTATTACTATGAATATAAAGGTAAGATACAAATAAAATTTAAATTTTAAAGTGTATTTCTATTATTTATTTTTTTGTAGAAAATTATTTAAAAGTTGCCCAATGTATCGAAAACATGCGACAAATTCGTAAAATATGGTTCGGTGAATCTGACCAAATATATGCAGCATATTCAGTGTCTTACACTGTATCATACGTTAAACATTTTTTGACTGTTAGAAACACTGATGTATACGACAGGTATTTTATAAAATAAAACAATAGAATTTCTAATAAAATTATTTTTAGTAGGAAAATTGAAAGGCCGCTCAAAAAGAGAGTTCGACAAGCATTGCAAAAAACTATGACAATTCTGGAAATGCATATGAGCAACGAGACGATTAGAGCGTTTGAAAAAATCGTCATAGACATTTTAGAATCTAGGAAATTTATTTTTCCAAGTCAAGTAGAAAATATGATATTTTATCATACGTCCAAGACTCCCGTTTTAATTAAATTGTATGATAGTGTTCGTATTTCTGAATCAATATATGTAATTTGATTTTTTATTATGTTTGATACAATTTATTTGTGTTTTAAAATTAAAAAATAATAATGCTTCATCAAAATTTGAATTTTAAAAATAAAATTGGACAATTTGTAAAATTGAAATTATTTTTGAAATAAAAACTATTAAAAAGAATGAGCCAGTTTCACATTTTTAAAAAGTAGGTATTTTAAATGAAAGTTTATGCAATATTAATAATTATAGTAATAAAAAAATAACAATTTGTTATTTTACTAAATAATGGGGTATTCTACTATTGCAAAGAAATTGTAAACTTCAATAATTGTAAGGTAGCGTACGTTAAATTAAAAGTTTAGTAAAAGAAAATGATACATGATGATGAAATATTACTTTATTGTAGTAGAAATGGTTAATTATTGTAAATGTGACGTCATATTCTCTGGGGACGCCCCAAACTTACTAATCGGTTATTATCGTAAAAATTCAAATGAATTCGGGCAAACTAGACCTCGAATACCAGCGAAGTTCTAATTAGAGCGCTCACTGCTATAAAATCGTGTCGCCGGATTTGCATTCTAATGGCTACTATCTCTATTTAAGCAGTGGTTCTCAAACGGTGGGTACCTATTCCAGTAGTACTCAAACAAGCGTCAATAAGTTACATAAGGATTATAGAAAACATTTTTTTGAAAGTAGTCATAATAATCATTTTGGTGACTTCTTTTATTACTTGAATTTCATTATTGACCTCTATATTCAAAATGGACCGGCGATTCCTATATCTTTACAATGGCAGGGGCTGTATCCACTTAACTATCATGGTGGAATTGCTATCTCTTTCTAACAGTGATTAGTACGCATGCATCAGTTAGTACCAGTTCGACAAATTGACGATGAAGAAGAAAAAATTACATCCTGTTAAGCTTGGCATCATTTTGGCTTGGCATTATTTGACATTTCCATTTGTGCAACGTGCTCGGTGATTCAATTTTACTTCTATTCGATTTATGTTTAAATACATTTTCGCATTAAATACATGAATAAAATGTGATCAAATCTGCTTGGTCCAGCTATACACAAATGTTAAAGAGAGACAGAGATCCCATCAGTCAGGCGGGTTGTATTATTGGTGGATATACGCGTTATTTAAGACGCCGGTCCATTTTTTCTATAAAGGTCAATAAATTTCATGGACATCTTTCAAAAGAGATGCGTAATTATGTTTTGGTATAAGTAAATCTAATTTTGATCCAAAATCTGTAACATTTAAATGAATTTTTTTATGAATAGTACTTTATTTTTATTTCTTTGTTATAAAAATAACAAGTATTAGTAAATTTTATTAGTACCTAACAGTCAGTGTTAATAATATATCATATAAAGAAAATAACTATTGCAATAATTTTGTGAAATCAGTTAACATTATTTTATCACAAAAATTAAACTTCGTATTTTAAATAATTAAACAAAAATATATGATAATTACATAGAATTAAATAACTTACCTATGAAAATAAAGATTTTTTTCTTACATCACTGTCCACAGCAGGGCAGAATTGAAATTAAGAAAAAAATGGAAGACGGCTTAAATACATGCGCATGCGAAGGACTGGCACGAAAGATAGAGAGATTCGAGATTAGAAAAGGATAGGTTGCCCACCTACACTGTGGTCTTGAAGTTTCCCTAGCGACAAACTAACACCTATCTCTACAGTGGAGTTTTATAGTGGTAAGCGCTCTAGTATATTATACTCGTAGAATCTCATTTTCGAATACGTTGTTAATGTTTCATAAAATATATTGAAATAATATTTATTTTAAACATTTTTCTTTATTTATTACTAATTAATTTGACAATGGAAAGAAGGTTTAATAAAAATAAATGAAAATATATGCCTAATGCAGACAATGGAGATATCCCTAGAATTTGAGAAGCATAACCAACCTGGAAGTATGACGTCACAAATAATTTTAGACATTCAAAAAATTATATCTCGTTTACCAATGGGATCATTTCACATTTTCTAATTTATTTTTTTCTTGAAAGAATAGGTCAAATTAAATATGTAGGTGTATGTTTTACACTTTAAAAGTCTTTAGAATCAGAAATATGATTAAATTGTCATTAATTTCAAATATTTGGACGCTGACGTCACGGCTTAGCGGATGCGGCAGTAGACCTCTACCGGTTTTTTTTTTTGGAACTATGGGTTATTACTTGTCAGTTTGTGACAGCAACATATTGTTAACTAAAACATATT
Organism: Harpalus rufipes; assembly: GCA_951394225.1. Taxonomy (NCBI): domain Eukaryota; kingdom Metazoa; phylum Arthropoda; class Insecta; order Coleoptera; family Carabidae; genus Harpalus; species Harpalus rufipes. Next base: position 51,666,525 of record OX596275.1, read on the forward strand.
TCATACAACTTTTGATATTTATTTTAATCAATATTTTATTTACATACCTTTACTCTTAACTCTGCTGCCATCTGTCACAATTTTAGGTTAGTTTGTTTACAATAGCAAACGGAAACCACTTGTACCGTGAATGTGTGTGAGAGGAATGTCTTTGAGTGCGTAACAAACCGTGACGTGACCCAATTCGAATTTTAACATCGTATTTATACCAATATTTCTATATTTTTACATATCAGAAAAAAATATAAAAATCGGTAGAATACCCTATTAAAAAAAACCCACTCCTGTGACATCAAAGTAGATACAGCGCGTCATTTATGGCCAATAAGAAAACAGTTTGTCCATTATCTACGTTATTTATATAAATAAAAGTAGGCGATAGTTAGTCACATGTTAAACTCTGTATGAACTTTGACGTCACATTCTGTTTCAGATCAAGTATTTTTTTCAAAATATTACAAAATTTCAATAATTAATTGTAAAATATCTAATAGATATTTCGTGAAATTTTCAAATTCTTGCAACAGCTCTATTGAAATAAATGATTTCTTATGAAAAATACTTTATTACATACATACGTTTATATTATATTTCCCACATTTTGGGTTCGGATGAACCCGAAATTCATAAATTTATGATTTTCCAGACATACCTATCCAAATATAATACTTTCGCGTCGTCCACAATCATAATATTTCATTAATAAATATTTTTGATATCCATTAAATTAAAAATAACACGGACTAATAGTATAGTTCATGCAGACTTCAAAACAGTGTAAATAATGTTGTTCTGTTCAGTACTCAAGCCAAAACCAAACCCCAATACATAAAATATATTCAGGGCGTTCGTACAAAAAAAATCAACTATGATTTACAGCTACTGAACCCCTGTAATATAACTTTAACGATTATTATTCCTATAAAATCTGCAAGAACTATACTTAACAACAAATACTACGCACTAAATAATATAAATGATCTTTTTTCCTATGCTCCAAACAAGAGATATTTCATTCTTTGTGAGTCGTCATTAAGTGCTTCGTTAAAGTTATTTTATTACTATATCTAACATCACAAAAGTCACATTTAAACGGCTTAACAGGATCATGTATATACATATGCTGTTTTAAAGTAGCTTTAAGAGCAAATGTTTTACTACAAACTTTACATTCATGTTCTTTAATCCCTGTATGAACTAACTGATGTCTTTTAAGATGCGTACTTTGCGTAAAAGAATCATTACATACAGTACATTGGTACGGTCTTGCCGCACAATGTACAGAGGAAAAATGTCTTTTTAAAGTTGATTTATGAACGAATGTAGCATCACATTCTGTACACTTCTGTTCTCTTTCTTTGTGTATTAACAAGTGGTTTCTTAAATTACTTTTTAAAACAAATTTTTTCCCACAAACATCGCAGTGAAAATTCTTTTCTGTAGTGTGACTTCTTTGGTGACGATATAAAGAAGATTTTCTTGTAAATTGTGCCTGGCATTCTTCACATGAAAATTTCTTCTCTCCGGAGTGTGTTAGCATATGTCGCTTAAATTCTGATTCAAATTTAAATGTTTCGTTACATAAATGACATGTTTTTGATTCATCTTCAACGAGGATTGCAGCACCTTCATGAACTATAATAGTATGAACTTCTTCAATATGTTGAATGCACAAATCGTCGTTTGAATCGGACATAATTTTACATTATTATTATTATTATTATTACTAAAAATTAACGGTGTTTAAGTAGATTTTAATAGTTTAATACTTCAATAAGTGCCATGTTGATGCATGGTTATGGTCGTGTTGTTGTTATCGATAATTTTAGGGACCCTAACTTTGATTTGAAAGCAGTATTTCCAACTGGAGGAAAATTTCCCTTTTGCGGGAAATTTTACTTGTAAGTGGGAAAAGGAATATTTACTCTATCGGTTTTTTTGTATTAAATTTTTTTATTTATTATCTAGTTACGTATATTTTACGTATTTTATTAAAATAATAATAATTATGCAGTGTGGCTATAAATATTTAGGGCTATTTTTTTGTAGCGCTACCCTTCATCAACACGCAGAAACACCGAAAATATCGAAGCAGTTCGACAACTGTTGATTTTCGAAGAAAATTAAAAGTTGTGCGCGCACGATAACGCATAGCAACAACAGTGGTGTATCAATTTCTGTCCTCTAAAAATTTCAGTGTGTTGCATCATCCACCATATGCTTCTGATTTGGCCCCGGCTCACTACATTCCTTTCTCAGGCTAAAATTGAAGCTGAAAGGGAACCGTTACGACTATGTAACACACACACATCAATCATAGTGAATGTCGTGAATGGTCTGGATGATCGCGCCAAATCCTGTGCTGAATAAATTGTGATTTTGATATTATAACAGTGCTGTCTTATTTATAAAGAAGTCCTAATATTTTATAGCACCAATGTGTATTATACCTATGTACTTAATTTGTAATAATAAATTTTTAATTATTAATATTATTATTATTATGACACTTGGGAGCCGACCGTTTTTACATTCATTAAATAAATAATGTAATTCGTTAAATCAAACTTTGTCAATAATAAATATTTTTATCTGTAACAATGTACAAAACCTAAATATTCAAATTTACAACAAAACATGGTTAAACAATATTTAATTCTGTAGATTTTATTTGACAACTAACAAATGATATTTTTTCGTTTTTTAGTGTTTATCTAAACCAACGCTATTTTCTTACGTAAAACGAAATATAAAAAAATCAAAAGAGAATTGTTGTGCGAAAACGGGAAATTTTGAGAAGCGAAACGGGAAATTTTGTTTCTGATAGCTGGCAACACTGTTTGAGAGACGCGCGCCGCACGCGTGTATGTCAAAAGTTGGCGCATTTTCTTCTGTCACATGTTGTGTTAGTAATAACAAATTCAAAATTTACCCTATTTGTTAATTGTTCGGTAAGTATTGTTGTAAATATTGTTTACACTTTGTTGCTCTTCTATTTATTGAACATTTCATTAGATTACAGATCCAATTTTAAGGTTAGAAATGGAAGAGCAAGAGCATCAAAGAAAACGAATGTCTTGTGGACTTGAATACTCGTTTGTTCCACAATTAAATGAACAATTATGTTACGCCACAAACCTAGGATATCATTTTATAGTAGCACCATTCATCCATCCTCGATACAGACGCGAATTAATATCTGGCAAAGCTTTAAAGAGACAAGAACCGATTTCTCGCAGCGATTTAATACTCACTAGCCAAGATTGGAATAAACTAATCGTAGGAAAATTGTCTACATATCTTGAAATAGATTCTGAAATCGAGCATGTTCGAAAATCAAGCGAGGCTGTATTTTTGCAAGAATTGGAATTTGCAAGTCATCTAAGTTTACCGGCTCTTTTGCTAGAATTGCATTCAGGAAACAATATAAATTTGGCTAGATTGCTACATAGTAAAATGACAGGGAATTCTACTTATCAAGTGTGGGTCCATATCCCCATTGTTGCTAAAAATCGATCTGAAGGCTTCGAAGAACCAAATTCGTGGGAATGGTGGAACCGACTTCGAATTCATTGTGATTACGATAAAAAACTCGGATTAGCTTTGGAATTAACGAATGATTTTCCTACTGATTTAGAAGTAGAAAGATGGTTGGGAGAGCCAGTAAAATGTTTAATTATAAATACTAATTTATTTTTAACGAATCAACGCGATTATCCGGTGCTCCCTCGGGCACATCAAGAACTTATAAAAAAGTTTTTACAGCTAGACGTTCAATATGTTATTAAAGGCAAAAACCGGCATACGGATATATCTCAGTATTGTTGTTACATCAACTTTTTAGGCAAAAAATTATTTAACAGCAGCGATTTCACAGATTACATCCAAGGGTAACAACCATACATTTTTATACCTTCTCAATTTCAGAAAAAGTAGCTTCAATTGCAGAAAAAGTAATTTTAATTTCAGAAAATGTAACTTCAATTGCAGAAAAAGTAATTTCAATTTCAGAAAAAGTAACTTCAATTGCAGAAAAAGCAACTTCAATTTCAAAAGAAGTAAATTCAATTTAGAAAAAGGAACTTCAATTTCAGAAAAAGTAACTTCAATTTCCGAAAAAGTAAATTCAGTTTCAGAAAAAGTAAATTCGTTTTCACATAAAATAATTTCAATTTCAGAATATTAAATTCAATTTCAGAAAAAGACTTGAATGTAAAATAAAAAATCTTTCTGAAAATTAAATTCAATTTCAGAAAAAGTAAATTCAGTTTCAATAAAAGTAACTTCACTTTTCATGAAAAGCAACTTCAATTTCAGAAGAAGTAAATTCAATTCAGAAAAAGGAACTTCATTTTCAGAAAAAAATTACTTCAATTTCTGAAAAAGTAAATTCAATTTCAGAAGAAGACTCGAATTTCAAAAAAAAAATCTTTTTCATGAAAAGTAACTTTAATTTCAGAATATTAAATTCAATATCAAAAATAGTAAATTAAATTTCAGTAAAAAACTTGAATTTCAGAAAAATTAAATTCTCTTTCAGAAAAACGAATTTCAATTTCTGAAAAATTAATTTCAATTTCAAAAAAAGGAAATTCAATTTCATAATATTAAATTTAAAATCAGAAAAAGTAACTTCAATTTCTGTCGTAGGTCGGCAACTTCAAGTTCGTTGGGGATGTCAGTGGTACGTTGCACGTATGGCATAATAATAATAAAAAAGGAAAAATTGATATATTTCTGAAATTGAATTTACTTTTTCTGAAATTGAATTTACTTTTTCTGAAATTAAATTTATTTTGTCTCAAATTGAATTTATACAGGATGAGTCTGGAAAGACGTCCTCCCCCCTTTTACTTTTTTATTATAAGTATTAGAAAAAAATGGCTCATATAAAAGTTTTATTATTTGAAATATACTATTTTATGGTAGATATAGATATTTTTTTATAGTCTGGTTTACAAGATAAAACTTTTATTTTTTAAATAGCAAACTATAATTATTTTACTAAAATATAAACTACCATTTTTTTCTTTTTTCAACGATGTATTAGTTTTTATTAATGTATTTGAAAAAAATCGAGAAAAATAAGATAATTGAGATAATGGGAAATCATTTGTATTCAAATATTATAGGTGACTATGTGAAAATAAACAAAATGTAACAATGTTAATATCAACAAAAAATGATTGTTATTTATTATTACTTACTTAATATTTATTTATTTACTATTTATTTTCACATAGATACCTAGAATATTTGAATAAAAGTTATTTCTCATATATCTCAATTATCGTATTATTCTCGAATTTTTTCAAATGCATTAATAAGAACTAATACATCGTTGAGAAGACAAAAAATGGCGGTTTATATTTTAGTAAAATAATTATAAGTTGCTATTTAAAAAATAAAAGTTGATAGTTATATCTTGTAAACCCGACTTTATAAAAACATATCTATATCTGCTATCAAATAGTATATTTACAATAATAAAACTATTGTATGAGCCATTTTTTTCTATTACTTACAAAACAAAAAGTTAAAGGGGGGGGGGTCGTCTTCCCAGACAACCTGTATTTTCTGAAATTGAAGTCGTTTTTTCTAAAATTGTATTTACTTTTTCCGAAATTGAAGTTAAAAAAGTAAAAAACCGACCATTAATTTTATCTTTTTTCAGTTATGAAGATTATTTACAAAATCCCCTCCAACCGCTTTCCGAAAATTTGGAAACATTAGTCTACGAAGTTTTCGAGAAAGACCCTCACAAATACAACCAATATCAACTCGCCATCCAGAAGGCTTTGGAAGACAAATCCGCCGCCAACCCCGAGCACAAATTGGTTGTTATGGTTGTAGGTGCAGGTAGAGGACCACTTATACGCGCGGTAATGAATGCTAGTGAGATAACGGGCAAGGAATTGAAGGTATACGCGGTAGAGAAGAATCCGTACGCGGTTAATACATTGCTGGCGTTGGTTAGAGAACTATGGCCAGGGAGGGTTACTGTGGTTTCGGGGGATATGAGGCATTTTACGCCAGAGGAAAAGGCTGATATTTTGGTTTCGGAGTTGCTAGGTAAATATTCCTAAATTTTGTATAAGGGTGCCGGGTGCGTCAATAAGTAACAGCAAATTTAAATTGTTCTATATATACAGTGATTATTAAATAATATTACACGTAGAATTTTATAGCATAATATTCCAAATTTTTGGTACCAATTTTTTTTAATTTGCATCTTTGGGGACTTAGCAAAATTAATTTAAAGAAGTGGTAAAAATAGATCTAGTACACCAACTTTTTTAAATATTTAGAAATAAAAATCGTACAAGATGAAGAATTGTGACTTCTACTAAAATAATTTAATATCTTCTTAAATTCTCTGTCAGATATTTCATATGAGGTTTTATAAAAAAAAAAATTAGGACAATTTCAATTTATTTCAAAACCCAAAAAGTAATAATATATTCGTAAATAATAATATTACTTACGCCAACGTTGTTTCAAATCTGAAAAACATTTCTGGTACAATGGGGTATTCCAATATTTTATTTTCTGAAACTTGTATTATAAATCCAAAATTTTGAGGTTTGTTTTTATCTAATTTGAGCGAGATATAAATTTTTAAGTATTACTTGAAAATTTGTATTTTACCGGATGTGACGTAGAAGAGTTGATGACATTTAAGAAATGTATAAAAATAGAAAACTTGTAAACACACAAAATGTAATAAAACTAACACGAGCAAGGCAGTTGACGTCAATGCCAAAAAACTGGTCTCTGTTAACAGTACAGATATGTACAAATGAAATGTCATCAGTCACTCGAACGTCACAAATCACGTCATAGTTTGTTAGTGCCAAAATAAATTACAAGAAAATTCTTGTTAGAAAAAATTAATTTTGATTTTTTTTTTATATTATTCGGTTATTGTTTAGCACAAACTACAATGTTATAACATTTTTTTACCTTAAATTTTATTACTTTAGTATATCCCATTGAGGAGCTTTGTCACTAACAATCTTAATCAATTTTTTTGAGATAAAGAAAAAACTTTTTCTTCAAGCGTATTATAATATTCATTTTATGCTACTGTTCACACAGACACTATAGAAGATATTCATTAACAATAATGTTCATTATTGTGCTTAGTAACTTTTATTTGAAATATTTTTTTCTACAATAAACCATAAATGAATGACAGAGTTAAAACACTGCTAGTCATCTCCTAATCACCATTTATACTACCACCCAATATGTCTATCTGAAAACAATTTGACGAAAAAGAATCATATTGTATGGCATTTGATAGAGATTGTTATAAGGATTTAAATTTTATATAGGAACAAAAAATTGGCTTAAATTTTATGTTAAAAATGGTATAAAGTTCAGTCAAGTGATGCAAATATTGAAAAAACTTGATGAGAAACCAAAAGTTTCTGAATGATACAAACGTTTACAAGTGGGCCTTGACGATGTGACAGATGACAACGAAGCAGGCGTCATAGCACATCAACTGTCAATGTGCTGTCAATGAAAATGTGGTAAACATTAAAAATATTATTGAGCCAAATTCAGCATTGTTTTTCTAATTAAAGAAACTTATCTAAAAACAACAAGATAAAAAGAAAGATATACAAAGGTGCATTAATAAGAAAAAGAAGCAAGCTATTTTCATGGTTACGATCACTAAATTAAAGAAGAGTGCTGAATTCTGTCCATTGTGCTTAGTAATCGCCGAATTACTTTAAAGGGGTTGCTGAGGAAATTCGTATTTCCAAACGGCCCATGCGAAAAGAATTGAGGAGCTTCTGGTAAAAACAAGCATAGTTTAAATATTGTAAATGAGATAAATACAGCGACATCTACTTTCACGGATGCCAAACAGAGAGATTTTTTTTTAGGACGCCTATGAATTCCACCTACAAAAGTGCCTGTAGAAAGTGCAAGTTAAAATTTAGTTTGAATTCACAAAAGGGTTAAGCAAAAAACGAAAATGAAAAAAATTACATTTTTGCCCATATCTAGTGACCTATGCATATTTTCCGAACAAACGAAACACCACTAAAATGGTCCACTAATGGGGCAGCTTTTGTCTAATTTAACCAACCTCGTAGCTCTTACGGTTCGCGAGATCCCAATGCATTCGTACCTTAAATGGGACATTCTATATTATTGGATCGATTCTGTTCACATCTGTAAGTTTTACAGATCTGTAAATCTGTAAATAATGAACAAAATTACAATGAAAGCTGCCACTCTTATGTATAATTTTATATTAATCAACAAGAATAGATGTGTTTTTATCACTTTTATACAGATTTACAGATCTGTAAGATTTACAGATGTGAACAAAATCGGGCAATATGTGCCATATTAAGAGTAGAAAGCGGTCTTTTCGCGATATTGTTAAAATGGAAATTCAAAACGAGCAAGTACAACTTAACAAAAACAGTATTTAATATTGTTAAATATTACACAATATTTATGAAACATACCTGAAGTAAAATATTTCAAATTTTAATTAAAATTAAATTGAATAGCTTTACGACTTTACTCTCTTTCTTAACCTTGATTTTGTTGCCTTCTAAACACTTAAACGTCAAACTTCATTGCGCATGACAGAATTTGATATACTTGCTACCTATAGTCAAATTTTTTGACTCTGTCGGGTACAGTAATAAAACTATAAATGAACTATAAATATCGCAATTATGATAAAGCGGCATATCCTTTACTTTCTGTAGTATAATGCTGTTTGGCTTCGGCCCATATTTTTGAGCCGCTCTATTCATTTATGTTAAAGGACTGTAAGGCTATTTTCCAATACATACCTGGTAGATGTTTGATTCAATGCATGAATAGAGCGGCTCAAAAATATGGGCCGATGCCAAACAGTATTATACTGCAGAAAGTAAAGGATATGCCGCTTTATCATAATTGCGATATTTATAGTTCATTTATAGTTTTATTACTGTACCCGACAGAGTCAAAAAATTGGCTATAGCAAGAACTCGTTGAACTGTTCCAGGAGAATTTGAATTATAAATTCTAGTTTGTTCGAACGCTGAACCGATAATTCTCAGAACTTAAAATTCTAGAATTACCGAATTCGAACGGCTTTAATGGACCTTTTACATGAAAAGAGAGAGATAGAGAAAAAATGACATATATGTAGTGCGCAGTAGTTTGTTTGCGCATAGAGGAGGCCAGATATATTTCAAACAAAATTTGAAATGGCGGAAATAAGAATGTAACTATATTAAATAAATTCACACAAAGCGTTTGTGATGATAAATATTTCAAGACGAGAGGACGGGTAAATGGGAATCAGAAACGTGGTTATATGTTCTAAAGACGCGAAATAAACACCACATAAAGTGACAGATAATTGCGTAGTTGCCAGTTTGTTATTAAGAAAGTTACAAACAAGAATAAAACTATTGTTTTTATTTTTAAATAAATTGTTTTGTCTGTATTAATAATTTCTTTAGAGTCAAAGTCAAAATAATTTCAGTTTTTGTGTTGTTTAAATAATTTTTTATCAAAAATAAATGCTTGTCCTTTTAATCATTTTACTTGACAGCATGGTGCCTACTCATCTCTAGTTCACAAAAATTTCACTACGTGGTGTATTGAAAAATTACGTCACGGTGTAATAAAAATGCAAAAGGTTCATTGAAATGCGCATGCGCACTAGTCTGCGAATTGCACAGAACTGTAGGTCCGAACAAACCCATGATTACTCATTTTATAGGATTTTGTACAAACGCTCAAACTTATGACTAAAATATTTTTTGCGAGAACAGTTTTACAAAACTGTTTGGCATCCTTGAAAGTAGATGTTACTGTATTTATCTCATTTACAATATTTAAACTATGCTTGTTTTTGCCAGAAGCTCCTCAATTTTTTTCGCATGGGTCCTTTGGAAATACGAATTTCCTCAGCAACCCCTTTAAAGTGATTCGGCGATTACTAAGCACAATGGACAGAATTCAGCACTCTTCTTTAATTTAGTGATCGTAACCATGAAAATAGCTTGCTTCGTTTTCTTATTAATGCATCTTTGTATATCTTTCTTTTTATTTTGTTGTTTTTAGATAAGTTTCTTTAGTTAGAAAAACAATGCTGAATTTGGCTCAATAATATTTTTAATTTTTGCCACATTTTCATTGACAGCTCATTGACAGTTGATGTGCTATGACGCCTGCTTCGTTGTCATCTGCCACGTCATCAAGGCCCACTTGTAAACGTTTGTATCATTCAGAAACTTTTGGTTTCTCATCAAGTTTTTTCAATATTTGCATCACTTGACTGAACTTTATACCATTTTTAACATAAAATTTAAGCCAATTTTTTGTTCCTATATAAAATTTAAATCCTTATAACAATCTCTATCAAATGCCATACAATATTATTCTTTTTCGTCAAATTGTTTTCAGATAGTGTTAGTATAAATGGTGATTAGGAGATGACTAGCAGTGTTTTAACTCTGTCATTCATTTATGGTTTATTGTAGAGAAAAATACTTCAAATAAAAGTTGCGCATAATTAATTTTTCTTTAATTGTTATTTGAAGTTTTTTCTCTGAAATAGACCATATACAATTGACAGAGTTAAAACATTGCTTAGTCATCTCCTAATTGTTCATTTTTATGTTTACACTCATTTAAGTTAAATATCGAGCACGCTACTGAAATTTTTCGCACCAATCGTGCTTAAGGAAGGCGTGGCGTAGTATGCGCGGTTTCTCACCATCACCGGTGAATTTTGCTGTATATGATATAAGAAAAGAATATACACAAGTGTAATTTGCATATAGCGCATCTAGCGGCACTCACGGCGGTAATTCTTAAAAGTAATGGTTGCTATGGTTACGGTAATACAAACAAAGAACTGTCATCAGCCATTCACAGTATAAATTCAACGATGTAAACGTAAATGTTATTTGATAATTATTCCAGGCACATCTTTTAGTTTTAGACTCATTTTAATGCAATAAAATAATTCGGAATAAGAAGCTAGGTTATAATTCTGAATGACAGATGAAAAAGACAACGGGAGAGGTTTGTTCGTATCGAGATGTTCTATCACTTTCTTGCGTGTGACGTCAATTCTGCGTCTATAACAGCGCGCAAAACACATGTATTTTATTAAACTTCTAAAATATGGTCAAATTGCTGTTACTTTTTGAGTCATCTGCATATATATCGTATAAATTAATAATAATAAGATTCGATAAATATATTTTCGTGATAGGATCTTTCGGAGACAACGAACTCTCGCCAGAATGCCTAGACGGCGCCCAAAGATTTCTCAAAGATGACGGAATATCAATTCCAACTTCGTACACTTCTTGGGTTTCTCCTGTTCAAAGTCTCAAACTCTATAACGAAATTAAAGCTACGAGACCAGTCGACAAACCTCCTATTGCTTATTTCGAAACACCGTATGTTGTTCATATCGTTAATAAATATAGAATAGATAACACTCAGGTAAAATGACTGTAGGCATTTTGATTGATGTTAAAGTTTGGTTATTTTAGGCGCTATTTACTTTTGTACATCCAAATAAGGACCCAGTGTTAGACAATAAGAGATATGGAACTTTAAGGTTTAAATGTTTACAAAATTGCATTTTGACGGGGTTTGCAGGATATTTTACGTGTGATTTATACAAAGGGGTTATGTTGAGTACCGAACCCAACACTCATACGAGAGATATGATGAGTTGGTTTCCGATTTTCTTCCCAATTTCTGTAAGTTTTATAACATCTTTAGAAAAACTTGTAGAAACCTTCTTTTTCTTAGGAACCAATCCAAATGCAGGGAGGTGAAACAATAGAAATCGCATTTTGGCGATGTGTGTCCGAAACCAAAGTATGGTATGAATGGTGTGTTGTACAACCAAAATACGGTGCCATCCATAATCCAAATGGCCGATCTTATACCATAAGCAAATAAATTTGTTGTATATATTTTTATTTGTCCGAAATTCCAATATTCTTTAAGTTTTAACGAGAAAAACTTATTTTAAGTTGTTGTATTATAGGCATTAAATAAATTTTTCACTTTTCTGGTATGTTACTTATTTCTTTATCACAATATGTATTTATTTAAGGGACACAAAAATTTAGAATTGGAGAAATTTTCTAACCACTGGATCATCACTAGACCTTTCCTTTTTTTTCTCTAAATAAATACAAATCTTAGATATTATTTCCTGTACTTACCTAATTATTATTTAAAAAAGCACTTTTACCACTTTTCCTTGAATTCTTCATTTAAGAAGATAAAAGTTTATTTTACAAGTTTTCTTTTCGATAGCCCGATTCAAATTTGAAATTAGTCGTGCGCAGGCGTTTGTTCTTTTCTGACAGTTGTTTATTAGTATTCATTTGTTTAATTTCTGTTATGGTTGAATGTCCACATTAACAGTGACTTTTAAAGTGAAAATGAGTGGTTTATATTAGTTTTTTAGTGGAAATATGTGTAACAAAGTGTTTATAAGGGATTGTTAGTGATGAACAATAAATATTTTTTTTATTATTTGTGCCAAGAACCTGTTGAATGCATTTGTCGGTTGCCATGCGATGCACTCCAAATTCGGCATACAAAAGGTAAGGTTTTAACTTGTTTCGATGTATTTTTTGTTATATTTGTTTGTTTTTAAATGGAAATATATCTACTAAAAGAAGATGTTTATGGAAAGAGGATAGATTCTTTAATAATAAAATTTATAAAAAAATATAATAGGTAATATATTTTAATCAAATAAATATTATAATAATGTACACACAAATATCGTTGATATTATAAAAAAAAAAAATTGGATTCTTGAAGTTTATGTTTCATCTAATATTTATTCATATTTCTTAAATATTATTGGCTGGTAGCGGTAGTATGAACAAGTAATTAAGAGTGATTTGTGAGCAGTTGACTAGCAATGTTTTATCTCTGTCAATCGTTTATTTTAGAGAAACATACTTCAAATAACAGTTATAGAAAAATTAATTGTATACGTCTTTTATTTGAAGTATTTTCCTCTAACATAATCCATAAACGATTAACATATATAAAACACTGCTAGTCAACTGCTCGTTAATCACACTTAATCTGTTGTTTGTGCTACCAGTCATTGTGTTTAGTATAGCTACCTGAAATATATTTATAAATAAATAAAAATAATAATACTCCACAATTTTTGATTCTTATGTTTTTTTTTGTGAAACGCTTGTGACGTTATGAACCTACAAAATTACAAGAAGAGCTAGTTTACACCCAGCGTAGGCCGCGTCCTATACCCTATATTCGACCTATACCTTATAGGACGCCATGCTGTAAACACTTAGTAGGCCACCTGACCTAGCTTAGGTCAGGTCTCTTTTTCATGTGACCTGACCCAGTTTAGGCCAAGTTTCAAACTGCGTGTAAACGCTTTGGAGACCTAAAGTGTTAGATGAAAACCCTGTAGGTGGCGGTTAACCCGTATTGTGATTTTGTTGACATCACATTTTGTAGGTTGTGTAAGTTAAATTAGTTGAATTATTACGAAAAAAAAAACATGTTCCGAAGCTGAATATCTTGATCCTTGTGAAGTTCACAATGATACAAACGAAGAAAGTCAATAAGAGCACATATTTCACTAGTGACATCGCGTTAACATACCAATAAAACAAATTAAAGATTGCATGATATTTGATGATGCTTACATTACCTGAAATACTTTTATCAACCTGGCATATAAAATTGCAGTTTAAAAAAATTAAGTGCGATTGTATTTCAACAGATGGCATTGACTCGAAGACTATATTACACCTATATTAGACCTAAATTTATCATAAGTCCCCATGGTGTAAACGATTTGTAGAAGACCTATTATAGGACAAGGTATAGGCCAGGTCGCATAAATAGGATTGGGTGTAAACTAGCTCAGAGATATTACTTGTTCGCTGAGAGATAGGACGAATAAATAATCGTATATAGTTGGATTCACTAAAGGTGACTATTCAAGGTCACTTGTTACTTAGAATACACAGCGCTTTATAAAGCAGTAGCTTAGCAATATGAAAGAGAAACGTTATTTGACCATTTGACGTATGTCTATTTAATTTATATTGTTTGACAGATATACAGGAGTGGTGACATTACTTACTAACTCCTAGTGACGTAAGTCGTAGAGTTACAGAAATCTATTTATTTCTAGTAAAAAAATAGCGTTGGTTTAGAGAGGGAAATAGAGTTTGCCCTCTGATTGGTCAGAATGCAGACTTTGTTCAAAAAAGCGAAAAAATATCACCCATCAGCTGTGGAGTTATCAAATAAAATCGAAAGAATTAAGTAATATTTAAACAAGTTTGGGATTGCGATTTTGTAATTTTTAATATCCAAGTAGGTATGGTACATTTTTACAGATAAAAACATTTTATTTTGACAGAGTTTAGTTTTAATTATTTATTTATCCTGTTTTTTATCTGCTATTTTCTTAAGTGAAATGAAGTATATACTCTATAACAGCTTACCAATTAAGTATTGTAGAGAATAGGCAGGCCATAGTTTTGAACTCTCTGATTTGCTGAAATTGGAGCCAATTTACGCAGACTAGTGTATTGTACGTGATATGTGACATCTCGTGTCATTTTTTTTGTGAAATTAAGTATAATCTCTAATCGATATGGCAGGTAATAGTACCTATTGACCAGAATATACAAAGTATCGATGGCATTATTTTTTACGTCTACAATTTTAATAAATTGACAGATGGCAGTAGTTGAATACCGCCATTTTTTAATTTCGCCTGTGTAAAACTGGCGCTGACGTGAACGCCATCTACTGAATTGATAAAGTGGAATACGCTATAGACTGCCCATTAATGTTTAACCAGTGATGTTGACGTTTAAATTATTTTAAGTATTATTATAAGCACAGTGATTTTGTGATTTACGTTAAGTTTACATTTTTGTTTGGTGCATAAATATAAGTGAAGAAGATAAAAATTTGAGAAAAGTATTATTTAAAAACAAACAATTTTGAAATATATCACAATTACTTTTCCAATTAAAATGTATCCATAATTATTACACAATTCACGCCTATGGGTATAAGGTTATTTGATTTTTTTAAACAAATAAATTATAAATAAAATAACAACCAACTATTTAAATATATTTATTAAAAAAAACTAATTACAAATACACTCTATTCAATTATCATCATCATCATTACTTACACCTGCCTTGCATGTTGCGTGCTCAGAACCTGAGCCCTATTTGTCGTGCGTCGTGCGCCCTTCTGTGAAGGGGAGTCATTTTGTGCAGAGTCTCCGCCCCTGAACTGGAGGGGGCTTAAGGCACCGCCCTTCGTCACGCCGCGACGCCGGCGCCATCGTGCGCATACGCGCTCGCATGCAAAGGCGCGTGTCGGAACATAGGGGAAGATTGGAAAATGGGGTGGAATATAAAAATTGGGAAGGAATATGAGGTTTTTTTTGTAATTGTATGAATATAAGAAGATGGTTTATAATAATTGTTTAAATATTTGATACATATACAGTGGCGGACAAAAGTATGGATTTTTTTTTTATTTTCACGGTGTAATTTTAGTTAATATTTCTGTGGATAAGTAATAATAAAAATAATAGTAATAGTACAGATTTATATAAATATATTTAAAATTTAATTAATATTTAATAGCAGTACCCGTATAGAAACAAATACATTATTTAGAAATAAAACAAATTAAATAAAAAATAATTAGTATTTTGTTGCATAACCGTTTGCAGTTCGGTACAGCTTGACATCTTCGGGGCATTGAATCCATTAATTTCATATATACTCGTAGATCTGCAGGAATCTTCTGCCATTCATCCTTTAGTGATTCTCAAAATTCATTGGCATTTTTTTTGATAATTTGTTGAACTAAAAGATCCCAAAGATGCTCTATAGGATTTAAGTACAGAGATTGAGAAATGAGAAAGCCATTTTAAAACATTTTTTTCCTAAAAACAATTCATTAACAAGCTTTGATGAATGATTCGGATCGGTGTCCTGCTGAATACGTCAATACAAAGGCATTATCCTTTTTAGCAAATGGTAGTACCTAATACCTTTTCAGTATATCCCTATATAAAAAATCTGATGTGGCCAACACATGACCCCTCGCCATTTCCATTTTATGTTACATAAATAAATAATAAATAAATATATCATCACAGCATATTACCCATTACAGGGTGTGCCAATCTGCTCTGTACGCAGATATCGGTAAATGATGAAATATTTGTACGGTGTGGGTGCTTACCAGGCGTCACCTCACGGGCATTCATTGCTGTCGTGGAAAGTGCACGACAGGGGTCAATTTTGTGCCATTAAAATTAGAAATAATTTTTGGCGTCGGTCGGGATCGAACCCGGGTCATAATTAACGAATTTAACATTTCTTGTATGTACATACACATAATTCAAATTGTATCTATTCTTTCGTTCTATAACTAATTTTCTCCTACTCTTCAAAATTCTTTATATTCACGGACGGTATTGGCGGTATTTCTTAAGGATATATGTAATATTGATGTTTGGCACCGACATTTTGCATTTATCTGTCAATTACAAACATTTAAATATCTCAACTGTTTTCTATTGAGTTGTTTGAGCAGCGAAATTTATTACAACAGATTATTCTATGTTATTATATAATATATCTCTAAACCTATAGAAGATATAATATTTTTTTAAATGTATCAGATTGAGAATTTAAAGATCTTTATTAATGTATTATTACAAAAAAATAATATTTAGATTTTTTTAAGAAACTACCACTTCCGGGGTTGTCCAATTGTTACCAAAACCAATTCTTCCCATTAATGTTAGTTTGAGTAATCCGTAGTTAAATACGTCTTTAGTTGTATAGAATTTGAGAAATCGTACCTACAACATCTTAACACACACATACACACACACACAGGTCCATACACACACGCACACACACAGAGACATCATCGTAAAAATGTTAAAATCGTATTCTAGGGACCGTAAAACGTGCTTACTCAATAAAATTCGGATATGTGATTTTTAGTATGAATCTAATACCTCTCTTAGCGAGAGGTAAAAAACGGTCCATTTTCTGTATTGTTCTTACATTTGGTTTCGTACCAGAGCGAGAAAAACATCCCAACACCATGATATTACCTCCTCCACTTTAACAGTCGGTTTTTGGTATTTATAATCATACCTCTTTCCCTCTGGACGTCTAACATATTTTAAACTTGCTTTGATCGCTCCAAAGGGTAGTATTCCATTTTTCACCCGTGCACGATGAGTGTTGCTCAGCCAATACAGTTTGGGCCCTTCTGATTTTCTTTGATCGTAGAGGTTTCTTTACTCTACCCAGTAATCCTACATCACATAGCTGTCGTTACACAGAATTACTCAAATCTACATCAAATTCTTCTCGAATTTTTAAACAAAGTTTCTCGCAAAGTTCAAATTGTTGATAAAGTAGGAACACTTACTGACAGACGTCGAATGGTTTTGTCAATTGTAGCAGTACTGGTTTTTCTTGGACGACTGACTTTTATATTAGTTTTAGCACTAGGTACCATATTGAGATTTTTTTCAAAATCTTTGATAAGCTATATTTACTGATTTTGTTTTTTTTTTAAATTAAGTAACTGCTTCACTCCATCTTCATGGATGTATTAATTTTTCTCGTAAGACTTCCGAAAAATATTTATTTTTACATATCTTAACATCAACTCACTAAATAACTGACAAAATATAATTTAATATAAGACGATTAATATCATAATGTTTCCATACTTTTGTCCACCAAAAAAACAAATATGTAAATATGCTATTTAATAAAATCGTATAGCCAATATTAAAAGATTTCTTGTGAATTTATTCTTCAATATACTGACATTAGAAAATAAGTTTCAGATTTGCGATATCTATATACATATTAAAAAAAATTAAATATTTAAAAGTTTCCATACTTTTGTACGCCACTGTAATTTTTATTTCATTTGTAAAACAATTAAGGCAAATACAAGAACACATAATTTTTTATTAAATACTGAATCTATTTCAAAATCTCCTTCGTATATATACATATATCATTAACAACATTAATAAATATATTTAATAACCCTTAATGATACATAATTATTAGTTGCTAACATATTTTTATTTTATTGTAAAATAATTTCGAATGCAATTTATTTCGCGTGGGTGTGCTTATACTCGTATGCATTTCTCGCATGGCATACTGCGATATATCCTCTAATAAACAACAGCAGACGTGTGTTATGTTGTGTATTAAAATATTTCCCCCGATAACTGAAAAGATTGGAAAACGATAATACGGCTCTGGCACGCCAATAGCTATTATAAATAAGCGCCTGTCAATTTTTACTTTTAATTACCTGTATCGCTGCTACCATCTGCAGGCTTACCTGAAAAGTGCGATGAATAAATTATTTTTTTCTTAACATACCTATGGAAATAAAATATGTAGGTGTTTTTATTTCGACTAATTTTACAAAGAACATAATTATATCTGAAAATGACTTCAAATTCATTTTATTTTGGCCAACCATTATTATCTCGAGAAGTATAAGAGCTACGAGGTCGGTTAAATTAGCAAACAATTTTTATTTTACTAGACCAGTGGTGCGTAACTTTTTATAAAAAAAGGGCTAAATTTTATTCTTTGTATTCCTAAAGAGCCACTTAGGTATTTATATGATAAATAACATTAATATATCAAATTTATTATACATAAAGCTAGTTCACAAGGAATATAGAGAGTGATTAAAAATAACTGATTCAGTTGGCAATCAAATTTTTTTTTATTTAAATATTCGTTGTTTCCCTTACCCACATCCTTTTCTGTTACATTACCTACAGAGAGCAATAATATAAAATATTTCAATCACTCAAAATTCTATTAGTTGTCAGGCTCTTGCTCTGACATAACCTGTTTGTATTTATTGTAAAAATGACATGTCAAATAGGATTTCCTCCCGCCTAGTGTTTTATAAACTATGGAATAAAATTCATTTTATCACTGAGAAAATATAAGAAATATTTATTTTGGCATTAAACTACAATTAACATGAAAAAAATATTCAATTGTTTTCTTCAAAGCACTCTTATTACAATCAGATTTAAAATAAATCAGCTTAATTTTCATTTGCATTTTTCTTGAAAATTTTGTAATATTAGGGTATTATATATGTATATTGTTGAATTTAGAAAAAAATACTGAATCGAATAAGCGAATAAAAAGATAGGTTCCCATTTAAAATAAGAAAGTTGTATCCCGTATTTTGAGAACCACTGGTGGAAAAAAAATATTTTTTTGCTTATTGTAATAGTCTAGTAAAATAGAAATTGTTTGCTAATTTAACCGACTTCGTAGCTCTTATATTTCTCGAGATAGCAATAGTGCACAAAATAAAATGAACACCTGTATATTTTCTGGACAATTTTTAATGGTTATAGTCCGTCCAGTTGACGATTGCCCCAGTCCTCCATGCCCAATCTCCCGTATCCGAAATTCGGCTGCCTACTTCATAAAATAAAACGACATTTTCCGTACTAGTTACATAATACATTATTATTAATAATTCTAATGAAAACCAGTCTTATTTCCCATAATAAAAACCCATTTGCATCTAATATGAATGGGTTCCTTCTACAGGAAGTGCATGAAGACAATGACATCCCAGCATCAGCTGGGTTGCACTCCACACAATGATGTGTGCGTGTGTGTGTCCAGTACAGTACGTAAAGCATAGCATTTGCATATAGGTAAAGGTGACATGCAAATCACAACTGAGACAAAAACTCGGCACAAAGGTGTGCGTAAGTAATTATACACGGAAACCTGTTCCTACGGGGTGACTGTGGGAAACATGACCGAGAATAGAAATATTGTTATTACCATTGTTTGAAGATATGGAAAATGTTACCACTATTCAAAGCCAAGACGGGATCTATTGTATGGCGGATTTATGCTAATTAGACTGCAACAAATGAAGAGCTGAAATAAATTTCAATATCTTATTAACTAGAGCTGTTGTTCCATTGATTAAAATGTATATCTGATAATATGTACAAATACATATTTTAAATCTATATCAATTAATTTTTGAACGAACTAATTCAATTTTATTGTAGATAAGTTCAAAAAAAAATAATTATAACTTGATTTGTTTATTTATTTATTTATTTGTTCGTATTTGTACTACATTTTTCTTATAATGAATTTACTCTGAAATTAAGATGGACACAGACATGGAGTTGTAAAGAGTTCTTCAAAAATCTAGCGCAGTAGTGAAAGTCAAGTACTGTTGCCGAGGGGACGCCAAAATGTATAAATATTCCGGGAGGCTATTTCCATGTCCCATCAGGATGTTATGACGCGGCACTCCATATGACATTACACAATAATATAACTTGATTACTACGTATTTATATATTGTTTATAAAAATTATAATCCACGTTTTTTCGTATAGATGCCAGATTATATATATATATATATATATATATATATATATATATATATATATATATATATATATATATATAAGAAAACAGCGTAAAACCTCGCTACTTCGCGTAGTAATTTTTGTTTACATATTATCAATTTCAAACAACAAATTAACAAGTAGGTAACAATCTAAAAATAGAACTTTGGTTTATACAAATGTCTGCTGTTAACGCCCACTGAAAACTAAAAATTCACGATTTTATTAATATTTGATTTTATTAAATTGTCAATATTTTATAGACAACAGAGCAATCGTTATGGATGACGTTCACGACCGATTGGAATATTTTGATATTTTTCAACAGGAGATGATAATGGCCGAGAACCCCTAAACGAATATCCATTATGGACAAAAATATTTTAAAAGATCCAGAAAAGTAGATGTTTACATCGTCCAGAGACAAGTGCGACAAGTTTTAGAAAATTGCGTCGTATTGAATATATTGGTCTCCTATCAGTGTTTTCTTATCACCAGGGTCGAATATAAGCCGATTACACCGATTGCACCAAATCGGGCCTCGCGCTTGTAGGGGCCCCGCACTTAGCTATGTCTATGTAATCAAAAATTGTATTAAGAAGTTTTCAACATTCGCGGAACGTATAAATAAATAAATATATCATCACGGCATATTACCCATTGCTGGGTGTGCCAATCTGCTTTGTACACATATTTCAGTAATGATTATGATGACATATTTGTATCGTGCGGGCGTTTCCAGTCGTCACCTCACGGGCACTCATTGCTGGCGTGGATAGTGTACCACAGGGGTCAATTTTGTGCCATTTGAAATTAGAAATATTTGGCGTCGGTCGGGATCTAACCCGGTCCTCAGATTTCCGACCAGACACTAAGGCACGCGGCCACGTTTAAAAAGTATAAATAATAAAAAGAACTACTCTTTTCTGCATTGAGCTCTAGAGTAATATTTGGGTATAGGTTTTTATAATCTGTTAATACGAGCCATTATTGAGTTGACTATTGCAGCGTGTAGTATACAGTACACACGCAGAGTCTCACGGCGGTGTCTCAGAAGCAAAAAATAAAGATATGCGATGTTGCTTTTGAAAAAAGTATTTTTTTTTTCAAAATTATGATATATTCATGTATTATTAGTTTGTGACATTTGTGCCTTCTAAGTTTGACGAAATATTTTGACGTTTGGTTGAGCAGACACGAGACCTATAAAATTATAATAAGAGTAAATTTAAATTAATAAAGATGGAATAAAAAATGTCGTGGTAAACGGATAATTTATGTATGTTAAAATATCATAATTTAAAAAAATTATAACGGTTATTTTAAAGAAAATTCAAGTATTTGGCATTCCTGTAAAGCTAATTTAAAATATTATCCTAAAATATATAAACATGTATACCTAGTATACCATTTAATTTTAAAAAGTTACATTGGCATTTATCGCTTCCCAATTTTATAATTTATTTCTCTCAATTTTTTTCAATCTCATTTAATATTTTTATAAATTAAGGAATTCGTATTTATTTATGAACATATAAGCGTGCCATATTTTGAGTGGCCTCGTGAAAAATATTCAATTGGGCCTCGCACTATCTGAATCCGGCATTGCTTGTCACATTGGCTTATAGAAACAATCCCTTATGTGGATGTATCAATAAAAAATCTGATATAACCAACACAATACCTCCCGCCATTTACCTATAGGGTCTCGTTGCCGCGTGCCTGATGTCTGGTCGTTAATCTGGGGAATCCGATTCGATCCCAATCAACGCCAAATAATTCGAATTTTAAATGCCATAAAATTAACCCTTGTGGTAAACGCCTGCACAATACAAATATGTCATCATCACTACCGAAATGTGCGTACAAATCAGATTAGCACACCCAGCAATGGATAATATGCAGTAATAATATATTTATTTATTTCTTTATTTAAATACATACCTGCATATTTACTAATGCTAGAAATTATGTATATTATTATTATGTTCCTTTCCATAAAACTATTGTTCTATTTACAATTTTCCTTTTAAAACGTTACTATTATTAATTTTAAATGATTATTTTTTTGACAGTGACATTTATCTGTCAGTTACATACATTTGAGCTGAACTATGTAACCATGGAGAAGTGTTTAAAGCATAAGTTCCGAGATTTAATTTTTATATTACTTTATAAATTTATCCATAAAATATATAGAAAAAGTATTAAAGCAAACTTGTAGAAAATGGAATAATATTTAATTTTTATAATAATAAATTGAGAAAAAATTACATTTAAAGGTATTTTTTGAAGAAAAACTATCTTGATCTTCAAGTAAACTGCCATTTCCGGTTATCCGATTGCTACCAAAATCTAATGGCTTCTTTCCATATTAAAATAAAGTAGAAATAAATGGTTTCAAAACTTTCTGAATGATAGTATTTGAGTTAGAGCGTAAAGAGAATCCATACACATACACATATACATACATACATACACACATACACACAGACATCATCGTGAAAATGTTAAAAATGGATTCTAAGGACCTTAAAACGTGGTCATTTACCAAAATCTCGATATGCGATTTTAAGCACGATCCCTATACCTCCCTTACCAAGGGTAGCGGGAGGTAAAAAATTCGTATACAATATTTTCTCAAAACTTTTGTTACATACATTATACGTAAAAAGCGTGTTAATTAAATATAATACATTTGAAGATAATATTTTTGGACGGTATCTTCCAATTTCCCAGGAATATTATACCTGTACCTATGCAAATGTTCACTGGACACTTTTACATTCCCTCTCCTGCTGTCATTGTCTTCCTTACGTACTTCCGCTATCTCACAACTCGCAACCCTTCTAATTCGATGCGTGTTATGCAAATTAAGTTTTTTCCTTACGATGTAACTGATTTTGTTTTGTTATTTTTTGCGTTTCTGTTTCTGGTGACAATTGTTTTTCGCCGACCCTAAATTAAAATAATAGAGGATATGGTGCTGTGTTAATATAATGAAATATGGTTATTGTTCCTTTTGATACAATCAGTGGATTTTTTTTAATAACTGGTTTGGATCTTTTATTTGATACAGTTTTTTTTATGACATAAATTTAATTGAAAATGCATTTGTATGATTTAACAATGGCTTTATTCATTTGAAACTTGAATTGGAGATTATTTTAATGCACTACTTTATATTCCACGTATTCGTATACGCTTAAAAAACATTTGAAATTTAAAATTTTTGTTCTGTAAAATGTAAATTTTCGTTTCTCAAAAGCAATATTTCAAGAGATCAAAATATACGTAGTTTTTTTATTAATTATTTTATTAAATTGCTTATTTAATTAATAATATTTTTTACATGTTGAACTAGATTAATTTATGCGCTCCAATTATTAGCAAACACTAATGTTTGAGATCAAAATCAGATTAATATCTACGCCTTAAAATATTAAAAAAAAATCTGTTGTGGCCATCACAACATCTCTCGCACCCTTTCCATTGTGGTATATAAAAGTAATGTATTTAACATTTATTGTATTCCACAAAAAATTCTAATTACACCTAATATTTATATTTACGTATTTTCTATAATTTTAAATTCATTCTATGAGCAAGTTTTCTCCATTTGTTACATTGAGGAATCCGTAGTTACACAGGTCTTTAGTCTTATAGAATATGAGAAATCGTACCTCCAACAACCTCACACACATACATCCACATACACACACAGACATCATCGTAAAATGTTATTATCGGATTCTAGGGACCTTAAAACGTGCTTATTCACTAAAATCTGGATATGCGATTTTCAGCATGATTCCAATACCTCTCTTAGCGAGAGGTAAAAATCTAATGTGGCCAGCACATGACCTTCCGCCAATTCCATGTTTAAAATAGCAATGAGTTTTAAATAAATATCACTTCCGGTTGATTGTTTGTAAACAAAATCTGATTTATTGTTCCAATAAATATAAAAGTCTGTATTACGAAATTTTGGATTATATTATGTTTTTCTCGAAAATCTGTTATCAGTTCCAAGTTAAATACCTCATTCGGTTTATCATACATATATAGTCAAAATCTAATATGTTGTTTCCAATTATATACAAGTTTTAAATACCAAATTTGAGAAGTTTTGGATCATATTTTAATATATTTTTTCAAAAATTTGTTCAGAGCTTCAAGTAAAGTATCACTTCCTGTTCTCTAGCAAATATCTAATATGTTGTTTACATTAATATGAAAATCTTAAATACCAAATTTGAAAAGTTTTGGATAATATTTTAATATAGTTTTTTTTTTATTAAAATTTGTTCTAGGCTTTATGTAACACTTCCGGTTTATCGTGTATAGTCAAAATCTAATATGTTGTTCTCAATTATATACGAGTTTTAAATACCAAACCAAATTTGAGAAGTTTCCGATTATATCATAATATATGTTTTCACAAAAATCTGTATAGAGTTTCAAGTAAAGTATCACTTTATTAATTTTAGCCAAACCAAAATCTAATATGTTGTTCTCATTGATATTAATTATTATATTTTAATATGGTTTTTCATTAAAAACTGTTATGGGTTTCAAGTAAAGTACCACTTCCGGTTGTCCAATTTTACCCAAAATTTAATAACTATATTAATGCATAAAGATTAAATACGGAAAATAAAAGTTTGTCACACACACACACACACACACACAGACAGATATACACACATTATTGTAAAAATAGTAAAAACGTGTTGTGGGGACCCTAATTCGTGTTTATTCACTATCAAATTTTTGGATCGAAAACATTACCTCCCTTATGTATGTAGGTTGGCTTGAGGTAAAAATATTACGACCGACAACTTTCTAGAACTTACAGATCGCTCAGTTTTAAAGAAGTTCATGCATGAAAAAGAAAAATAGTACAATATCTCATTTTGTTGTGATTAAGTTCCATAATTTAAATTTATTGAAAATAATTATTCTCGTGTTTTGTAAGGCGTAAAGACAACTCCTTTTAGTTTAAAATCAGATTATAACATTGATATTCATTCCCATCTTGAAGATGTCCTATGTAATTTCTATTTGTTGTAGAAGTAAATCAAAGTGAATAAGAATCTGGTAAGAAAACGAATCTCCAAACCAGGAGTGAAGTTGGAATCCTTAGCGGGACATCATTAAAACTTTATCGGATTGGATTTATCTTTGTGCCGTTGCTTTTGTAATCGGAGAAAACAGTTTGAACACAGTCGAGTCGGGCTAAATACCTTGGACTGCCACTGCCAAAGCCACTGCCAAGCACAGGCTTCTAATTGCTGTACTGACTGACACTAGACTCCTGCAAAAATAGGCGATGTGCGATGGGACGCCCGGAAATTATATACACACAGAAACGCGGCAGTATTGGATTTCAAATAGTTTAATCAGTACAGAAACGTATTACGGATAATGACACCGAAGGAATATAGTTGCTTTTTTGCCCTAATCATCGATTGACATGCGTAGACGATGGTATATTTTTACCTCTCGCTAAGAGAGGTATTGGATTCATGCTAAAAATCGCATATCCAGATTTTATTGAATAAGCACGTTTTAAGGTCCCTACAATCCGATTTTAACATTTTTACGATGATGTCTGTGTGTGTGTGTGTGGATGTGTGTGTGTGGGATGTTGGAAGGACGGTTACTCAAAAACTATAAGACTTAAAATTTGTTTAACAACGTATTTCCCAATCGGACATTCATGGGAAGATCTGAAAAGGTTTTGGTAATAATTGGACAACCGGAAGTAGAAGATTCTTGAAAAAAAATCTTCTAAATATTATTTTTTGAAAATTTTTCTTGATAATATTAAAGAAAAATAAATTCTCTTTCTGATACATTTAAATATTTTTATACATATTTTATAGATTTAGAGATAAAAGGAATATAATATATAAAATAATGTTGTAATTAATTTTACAACCGAAAGGATGCCATGAAAAATAGTTGATAATTTAAATTATTTGTAACTGACAGATAAATGTCAGTGTCAGAAATAATGAGTAATGAAAGAAAAATGTATTTGGAGAATCCCTTAATTCTTGATCTGTGACTATTATGGAGATGACAAGTCTAGGTTGAAGGACTTAAATTTGTTTCAAACATTATGGGACAATGTACACCAGTACTATAGACTAGAGTAACTTTGAATTGCGAAAAAGCTATCAAATTCTTCTCAAGTAAGTTGTAAATATTGACAAAATTACACATCGATATAAGAATAATCGGAGTGCAATCTATCCGTCACTTTATTAAAGGGAATTAGTGTTATTTAGATATAACATGTATGAAAAAATAAAATGTAAAAGAAGATATGTAAGAATAGATGCACAATCCATATATACATTTTAGACCGCCCAAAATTAATGTTTTTACTAGAAGAATATGAAGAGAAAGTAAACAACGTTGTTCGAATTGAAAATTGCAGTTACCAGCCTAATATTTATATATGGTAAACTCTACTTTGTAATTTATTGTAACATAATTTATGGTAAAATATTTTCATGTTGAGACATGCTATTATTGAATAATAAAGAAGTTTATACGTCATAGATTTATATGAATATATTATTTGTATTTATAAAAATATTCTTTGTTTTATGCATACAGCCAGGTAAAATATACGGCGAGAGGTTATGTGCTGGCCACATCAGATTTTTTTAATTGTCTATCAGTCAGATTCGTCCAGAATTGCTAAATAGTGGAAAAAGTTATTTTGCGGATATATGCGCCGGCGTTTAAAAATTCTCAGGAGGGTGGGGGCTGGATTTTTGTGCAATTATTTTTAAGGAGTAATATTTTTTAGAGTTAAATTATTTACGCAAAACGTTGTATCAATTCATTGTTAAATAAATAAATAAAAATAAATATATCATCACGGCATATTACCCATTGCTGGGTGTGCCAATCTGCTTTGTACACACAGATATCGGTAATGATAATGACATATTTGTACCGTGCGGGCGTTTACCAGGCGTCACCTCGCGGGACTCATTGCTGTCGTGGAGAGTGCACCACAGGGGTCAATTTTGAGCCATTTAAAATTCGAAATATTTGGCGTCGATCGGGATAGAACCTGGTTCCCCAGATTCGCGATCAGACACTTAGGCACACGGCCACGAGACCCCATTAATTCATTGTTCTAATCAATATTTTAATTTTTGTAATCAATTCAACACACCTCATTCTTTTAATCAATTATTTAAAAGTAATTTTCATTACTTTCATCATACGTGAAATCATTTAATAACAGATTATTTATAATATTCGATTAAGCTATGAAGAGTCCTCTTATCATACTTACTTATAGAAAATATGAGATTTTTAGGTAGAAATACATTTTCAATTTATACGTAGCAATATTTCTTTTATCGTTCTTTCCAACTGTTGAAAAATTACATAAAAAAATCTGATGTGGCCAGCACATAACCTCTCGCCGTATATTTTACCTGGCTGTATGCATAAAGCAAAGAATATTTTTATAAATAAAAATAATATATTCATATAAATCTATGACGTATAAACTTCTTTGTTATTCAATAATAGCATGTCTCAACATGAAGATATTTTACCATAAATTATGTTACAATAAATTACAAAGTAGAGTACTATATATAAATATTAGGCTGGTAACAGCAATTTTCAATATGAACAACTTTGTTTACTTTCTCTTCATATTCTTCTAGTAAAAACATTAATTTTGGGCGGTCTAAAATGTATATATGGATTGTGCATCTATTCTTACATATCTTCTTTTACATTTTATTTTTTCATACATGTTATATCTAAATAACACTAATTCCCTTTAATAAAGTGACGGATAGGTTGCACTCCGATTATTCTTATATCGATGTGTAATTTTGTCAATATTTACAACTTACTTGAGAAGAATTTGATAGCTTTTTCGCAATTCAAAGTTACTCTAGTCTATAGTACTGGTGTACATTGTCCCATAATGTTTGAAACAAATTTAAGTCCTTCAACCTAGACTTGTCATCTCCATAATAGTCACAGATGAAGAATTAAGGGATTCTCCAAGTACATTTTTCTTTGATTACTCATTATTTCTGACACTGACATTTATCTGTCAGTTACAAATAATTTAAATTATGAACTATTTTTCATGGCATTCTTTCGGCTGTAAAATTAATTACAACATTATTTTATATATTATATTCCTTTTATCTCTAAATCTATAAAATATGTATAAAAATATTTAAATGTATCAGAAAGAGAATTTATTTTTCTTTAATATTATCAAGAAAAATTTTCAAAAAATATTATTTAGAAGATTTTTTTTCAAGAATCTTCTACTTCCGGTTGTCCAATTGTTACCAAAACCTTTTCAGATCTTCCCGGGAATGTCCGATTGGGAAATACGTTGTTAAACAAATTTTAAGTCTTATAGTTTTTGAGTAACCGTCCTTCCAACATCCCACACACACACACACACACACACACACATCCACACACACACACACACACACACACACAGACATCATCGTAAAAATGTTAAAATCGGATTGTAAGGACCTTAAAACGTGCTTATTCAATAAAATCTGGATATGCGATTTTTAGCATGAATGCAATACCTCTCTTAGCGAGAGGTAAAAAATTTGCTAAAATTTAAATGCTTATTATTTAACATGTTATCAGATATTGTTTTTAACTTTTGTATACCTATTTGATATTATCGCAAATATTTTCATTTAAACGGATAAACCCCCCCCCTCCCTTAGTTGGCGCCTATGTTTGCGGGGTTGCGTATCTAGTTCCGACCATAAATTCTCAATAGAGTTGAAATCAGGAGGCAAGGGAGTTGTTTCGGTATGTTGTAAAACAGCCATTCCTTAACAATAAGTGCTGTATGTTTGGTAAAACAGCTCCCCACTAATCGCAAATCCAACGTTTCGGTAGCGTATACTGTTGCCTTCAGGAAAAAATCTGATGTGGCCAACATGACCTCTCGCCATTTCCATTTTATGTTACATAAATAAATAATAAATAAATATATCATCACGGCATATTACCCATTATGGGTGTGCCAATCTGCTTTGTACGCATATATCGGTAGGTAAATGATGAAATATTTGTACCGTGTGGGCGCTTACCAGGCGTCATCTCACAGGCACTCATTGCAGTCATGGAAAGTGCACCACAGGAGTCAATTTTGTGCCATTAAAATTCGAAGTAATTTTGGCGTCGGTCGGGATCGAACCCGGGTCATAATTAACGAATTTAACATTTCTTGTATATACACATAATTCAAATTGTATCTATTCTTTCGTTCTATATAATATATTCAAAATTCTTTATATTCACGGACGGTATTAGCGGTATTTCTTACGGATATATGTAATATTAATATACCTATATTTTTAAATATTTAATTAATAATACAATAAGAAATTTTAAATGTACTTACTTCCCAGAAAAAGCTTTCTGTAATGTTAATGAAATTGTTGTTTATTGACATTGACATTTTGCATTTATCTGTCAATTATAAACATTTAAATATCTCAAATGGTTTCCATGGAGTTGTTTAGGAAGCGAAATTTATTACAACAGATTATTCTACATATATTATTATATATCTCCAAACCTATAGAAGATATCAGATTGACAATTTAAAAATCTTTATTAATGTATTAACATAAATTTTCAAAAAAATAATATTTAGATGCATTTTTTAAGAAACTACCACTTCCGGTTGTCTAATTGTTACCAAAACCTATTCAACTCTTCCCAAATGTTAGATTGAGGAATCCGTAGTTAAACACGTCTTTAGTTGTATAGAATTTGAGAAGTCGTACCTACAACATCCTAACACACACACACACACACATCCACACATACACACACACACACACACAAACAAAAGACATCATCGTAAAAATGTTAAAATCGTATGCTACGGGCCTTAAAACGTGCTTATTCAATAAAATCGGATATGCGATTATTAGCATGAATCCAATACCTCTCTTTGCGAGAGAAAAAAACATAAATAATTACTAATTATTTATTAATGTTTTTCCACCACACCTAGTAATTTATACACGTGCTAAGATCATTTGGTATAATTTTTGGTTTGCGTTGATTGTATAGTTTAATATTTGCCTTAAGATTAGGGGGTACCCAGGCACCATCGGCACCCCCCGTAGCTTTGCCTGTATCCCTGATATGTAGAATTTCAATAAACTTACGTTTGGAGATATTTTTTTTCCATATTATCAGAAAAACGCATTAAATAAAATCCCACATAACATTTTTTTTTGTTTCTTATTGTAAGTAATTTTGAATAAAATGGAACCCATTGTTTGGTGTTTAAGCAAAGAAAGAACTCTTACTAATCTCTATTCCTCCATGTCGACCATTTTGTCCGTCTTTATGCATGTGCTGTATCGGGGCTTTATGAATCAACAAATTTTTAATTCAGTGGGGTCTGTGCCCCTCTTGGCAACCCCTGTTTTCTCGCCCCTGCCTCCTCCGCATCGCCTGTCACTCTAGTCCGTATTCGTTAACGGGTCGCCCATTTTAATTATTCTCATTTTCACTTTTGCGCGTTCTTTCAGACATTCCCTCGAAACTTTTCATCAAATTTTCAATCTTGTTAAGACTTGTACGCGAACGTCTGCTATTTTTTCATTAAATGTTTTTAGCGTGCCAGAAACATCAAAGAACCAAACAGCGGGTCTTCTTTCATCGCAGATTAATTGTTTTTTCTTTTTCTTATTTCCTTGGCATTTATTACGTTTTTTTTATTGCATTATGTATAATTTCAGGGATGTAGGAATATGTTCATTAAAAATGAAAATGCTTATTATGTATGTTTGTTATTGTTAGGTTACAAAGAATATTATTTTCTACATGAATTCAAAGTAAATTAGCGAGCTACATCAAATTTTATTACTGTGGAATATTTACTTTATAAAATTAACTGTAAAATATATATTTCCCAACAGTTTATTAATGAGAAAATAATACTTTATTGGACTAGTTGATGAATAATTAAAATATCGTGCCTATAAAATTTTAGTGTGACTTATTTCAGTGCTTGAAATATTTAAATTCAAGGGGCTCTAAGTGCCATTTTTATTTATTTTATTATTAATGAGTGTTTTGTATGAAGTAATAACTACTTCGTTTATTAATATTATTATCTAATTTCTTTTATAGCGTTTTATATTTACATATTTAGTGTGAACTTTTTTGCACTGAGTGCATAACTCGTTTTCTATTTATATAATCAGTGCGTACTAGCTGAATTTTACATTACATTTACATTAAATGCAAAAATAAATATAATTGATGGTATATACATTTCTATTTGCTGATTCTCAATCAAAAAGATTTTTTTCCAAAATTCAGAAAATTATTTCTTATTTTTCATTCATTCTTTTTTAGTGCGTCACTGCCGACATGAATTTTTTATTAAAAATAATGAATTATTTAATCACATAACAGACGTTGAATAAGAAATAAATTACAGTCTCAATAATAATGCAGGGGATGTTTGGATTATCGAAAAGTTCTAATTATAGAGTTTAAATAAAAAATACAGCTGTAAAAAATGAATATGTTTAATATGTTTATTTTAATATATGTACATGTAAATAAAAAGGTAGATAATATTTATGATTTAAATGTATTTTTTTTTCTCAGTTTAGTCTTCTCAAAATTCTTACTTTACTATTTCTCTCTCTTACACACATTTTGTCTTTACCACATTTCAGTACTGTCGTGGAGGGATTAAAATTCCGACCGAGCAGTTCGGATTGTTAGGATTAACGAGATTCTACTATCATTTGTAATTATATCATATTCAACGCCTGTTACGTGATTAGGTAATTCGTTATTTTTAATAAAAATTTCACGTTAGCAGTGGCGTAGTAAAAAGGAATTAAATGCAAAGTACGAAATAATTATCCGAATTTTGGAAAAATTCTGTTTGATTGAGAATCCGCACATCGAAATGTATATACCCTCATTTTTTTACTTTTTTTTTATCATCACAAGTGTTGGAAATTAGTGATTCTAAAACGAATGCAAGTTTCTGAAACGAGTACCGATAAATTTTGGAATTTGTATGGAGTTTTAGAATCATGTTTTCGCATGTTTTGCAAACAATATTTTTTCTACAATTGCCCAAAAATAAGAAAAAATAAGAAATTTATTCAAAATTTTGACATATCATTTACTTGGGCGGCTATGCATGATATTTTTCAGCGATCATGACAATGAGATGTTGCAAAAACATATCTTTCTTATTTTACAATTCGAATAAGTACTTTCTATGGTATTAGTAAATACATATAATTTTCTGTTCAAATTTCTGTATATATTAAACACAGTAGCAATTTAAAAGTATACTATTTGAATTGGCGCCAAATTATACTATCTGTGACGTCCATGAAATACTAGCCAATGACAGAATTGGAAAGATAAAAATTAATAAATATTTAATATTTCTTATTTAATTGTAAAAATATTTATGGTTATAGAAAAATGATCGTCACAGAATGAAACTTTGATTTTATAAATGGTTTTATGTATACTTGACACAAGCATTTCATTCTTCTTTCTTCGTTTTGAGGCACTACTAAAACTATTTTTTTACTATTATTACTTCTATTTGGGCACACTGTCACAATTTTTTTTTCTATAACCATGTTTGAGTCTTTACAAAATAAAAAAAAATCAGTAATATGAATAGAACTAGTAGCTAGTATATAATTGAGAGCTGTCACGGATATCACTCGTTCAAATTCTGTCGGCTGCCAACGTAAGTCACTCCCTCATTGATGGGTAGTTTTCTTACGTCATCAGGCGACAGAAAATGCTGCAATTTAAATACTGTACTTTCAGAAATAGTTTTCTCATGAATAAAGAGTAATATGAAAGAAAATAAAAAATACGGGTAATTTTTTTCTTATTTCGATTAAAACAAAGAAAAAAAAATTGTGCAACATCTCATTATTCCTTGCAGGATAAGAGAACAAAAATATTATGTTTTAATTATTTCCTGCACTAGAGCGGGAATTTGCTATTTTTGGCACTCATTTTAAGTTTAAAAACACTTTTTTTTCCACAATTAATTTTTCTTTTAATAGATATTAATGCTATTGACAGTAATGAAATATTTTACATACTTTATTTTCTAGGATGTCAGTGTTCTTTCCATATAATTTTGTTTATTATAATGTAATATTTAACTATCAACATGAAAAATATTGTATATTTATTTAATTGAAGAGTATGCTTAAAAATGTACAAAATAGTACCATTAAAAATAACGTATCACATTGCAAATATAAATTGCTAATATCATTTCCAAAAAACCATAATTATACACAACATATATTTAGCGAAAAAGGTATGTTATAAAGTAAAATGTTTACTTCCCTACAAAAAATTTAACACCTGTTTTAAAGCCATCATTAAAACCACAATATTCATTAGCTTATAACATTAATTCCACCAAAAACATCTAATTATAGCCACAAACTTCAATTTTATTGCTCGTAATTTCTTAATCTTCAGCGGCTATTAATTAACACTTTCTCAAAAATTGCTCCGACGCTTCAGTATTGTAACTACGAGTAAAATAAAACGGCTGCTAACCGTTGCGGCGTTGAATATAAAGTGTAATTATTCAGTTTCACTTTCAGCTTTCAATCCAAAAATGGACGAAGGTTATAGGCACAGCTGAGCATAAGATGACAATGGGTACACCTGCCAAAAGACATAACCAAGGACGAAACAATCAGACTTGTATGGTTAATGTTTATCATCGTTCATATCACCAAGAAATTTAATTATACGGTGTATTCCTTTAATATCATATACACTTCAATCTATAATTTTCTGGACATTATATATTCTTTTCATATGAAAATACACAAGTATTATAATTGTAATTCAGTAAAATAACTTGCTAAACGACAACGATAGACCAAAATTGGGTATGCTTGTTTTTTTCAGGCTATTACTCAAAAATAGGTAGAAGTACTGCTTTAGGGTCTCGTGGCCGTGTGCCTGAGTGTCTAGTGACCCGAGTTCGATTCCGATCGACGCCAAAATTATTTAGAATTTTAAATGGCACAAAAGTTACCCCTGTGGTACACTCTCCACGCCAGCAACGGTACGAATACAAATATATGCGTACAAAGCAGACTGGCACACCCAACAATGGGTAATATGACGTGATGATATATTTATTTATTTAATTTTTACACATTCCATACATAAATTTTCTTGTAAAAGATTCTAAATTTATAGTGAATTTATTTCAGGAAGAAACTATATAAATTGCACTTTACACTAACATCTGGCAATTAGAATTATGAATATATTATACTTGCCGTCAAATAAGTATGGAATGGACTGAAGATTTTTACACTGTTGCCAATTTACTGAACACGTTGAAAATGCTAAGTTATGAAGAACCGGCAGCGCCGCAGGCAAAGGGACAGGGTGCGGAGAATGGAAAAAGTTGAGTATCAGTCCATACTCATTTGACGGCGACTATAGTACTTTTCATGGTTATAGCATAGCTGATGGATTTATGAAATTTAATTTCTTTATAAGTTTCTAACTTTATGAGCATTGAACATAAAGGTAAAAATTCAATCAAACTATATGGAGAATAAAATAAACCGTGAAAATATATTTAACTGCGTTTTTTCAAGAAAAAACTGTTAAAAACTTCAATTAAGAGTACTTCCGGTTGACCAATTATAAATAAAATATAATTTTTGGAATTGTAGTATTGGAGTTATCCAAGGAGAATTTTTTGTCACATACATCTACATTCAGACATTATCGTAAAAACAGTAAATTCGTATTCTAAGGACCCTAAAACGTGCTTATTCATTAAAAACTTATCATCGATTTTTTGACCAGACACAATACTTTTCTTACTGGTGACGGAAGGTAAAAATGGAATTTTATAGCTTGGCTTGCTTCCTAAAAATAGGTTTAATATAAATATTCTCCATCTGTGACCCTCCTCTGTGAATAAAGGATACCTACGAACAGGGCTTCGAACCCGAACCTGAACTGAACCAAAACCGGAACCAAACCGTAAAATTTTAGCGAATCCAAACCCAGAACCGAACCTCAAATATATTTTTCAATTGAACCCAAGTCGGAACTGAACCGAGTATTAAAATTCCGAGTTTAGCTCCGGTTTAGGTTCATTTTGAGTTCGATACGTACGTGTAATCGTAATATAGCCGATAATCGACGCCTGTGTTGTCTGTTTGTGAAAATTGTGTTCTTGTCTTGCGTAAATTCCGGCTCGCATTTTAAATAATTTCTGTATAAAGATTGTTATTCCAAAAACATTAATTTAGTTTTCATTACGCCGAACCGAATCTGAACCTAACACCTCAACCCAGAACAAAACCGCAAATTTTATTAATGTTTGAACCAGAACCACACTCGAACCCATCTCTCAAAAAATAAATTAACCTGTATCTGAATTGAACCCAGTTTTTGGCGGGTTCGATGCCCTGCCTACGAGTACTTCTTGGCGTTAAAGCACGGGTATAAATGCATTAGTTGATGACGGATCACAAAAGCATTAAATTTAGTACGGCCCTGTTTAAATTTTAATTACCTGCAATAAAACGAAAAACAAAATGTCCATTTTGTTGAAATATGGAAACCTGTTCAAACAAATAATAAATCATGGAAGAATTCCATAGTGGACTGAAAATATAAATAATGAGAAATGATCGATCAGAGTTCTGGCATTTGTTGGTTTTAATTACAACCAATGAGCGAGTTCAGCTCGACAAGAGCCCGAATCAATTCAATTTCAATTAAAATGCAAATT
This sequence comes from Harpalus rufipes, assembly GCA_951394225.1. Classification (NCBI taxonomy): domain Eukaryota; kingdom Metazoa; phylum Arthropoda; class Insecta; order Coleoptera; family Carabidae; genus Harpalus; species Harpalus rufipes. The sequence continues at coordinate 51,702,908 of OX596275.1, forward strand.
CCCACAAAAATTATGAAAATATTCCCGTCACGACTGCGTTGCAATTTGATTTATTTGCCAAATTAATCACTTTTTAATTTTACTTTATTTCCTTCCCCGCAATTGTTTTCTGTTTTCTTTCGCAGCTCATTTGATCATTTTTTAAACACTTGAACAAATATTTGCCAAGATCATTAGGAGCTAAATTAATTTACCTGATAAAATCGTTTGTTTTTTCTTCGTGAGACAACTTTTGGCGATGCTCGTTTTACTCGTTTTCAATGTTTGCATGTTGTTTTAGACCTTGACTTTCATTTGTTAAACAAAAACTAATTTTGGCAGAGAGTGGAGGCTAATTTCACTTTCAAACAATGACATTAACCCCGCTTTCAATAAACATTTGTTTCATTACTACGACAAAGAACCGTTAGAATACTAAATTGAGTTTAACAAAACAGGCTACGTTTTCATCAACAAATTTTACTTTAGACGAACAAATAGACGCTCTAGATTGATTTACCAGTACATTTTTGTATTGTATATGTAATATTGGTTATTTGTGTAGTATAATATTGTCTTCCGCGCAAAAGTGTGTGTTAATAGCTTTGTTCCAGCCTGTCTGCTGATAGTTTGTGACTGTCAGACACATGCGCAGTAAAAAAATACCGTTCCAACCGTACTACTGACAAGTTTGCAACTACTGGTCAGGTGTTCCAACACGTATTGTTCGACTATCACAAACTAGCTGCTGACAGTCAAAACAGTCAGAACTTTTTCTGTTGGCTGAGAGTCTACGTAATTACAAATTCAGTGTTAGTTTTCATATTTCCATTTGTCAAGGGAAGATGGAATTTATACTTATTAATTTAAATACATACCTGATATTTATTAATGCTGGCAACTATATTAAGTTCCTACCCATATAACTATTGTTCTATTTACTTTCTATTTTCTTTTTAAAACGGTACTTTTCTTAATTTGAAATCATTTATTTTTTTGACAGTGACATTTATCTGTCAGTTATGTACATTGAAGTTGAACTGTATAACCAATAAGTTGTGTTTAAAGCCTGCCTAGACTCCGGAATTTAAATTATAGATTATTTTATAAATTTATTCATAAAATATATAGAAAAAATCTGATGTGACCAACACAGTACCTCCCGCCATTTAACCATGTATATAATTTTTATATTACTTTATAAATTTATCCATACAATATATAGAAAAAGTATTAAAGCAAACTTGTAGAAAATGGAATAATCTTTAATTTTTATAATAACAAATTGAGAAAAAATTACATTTAAAGGTATTTTTTGAAGAAAAACTATCTTGAGCTTCAAGTAAACTGCCATTTCCGGTTATCCGATTGCCACCAAAATCTAATCAGTTCTTTCCATATTAGAATAAGATAGAATTACATGGTTTCAAAACTTTCTGAATGATAGTATTTGAGTTAGAGCGTAAAGAGGATCCACACACACACACACACACATACATACATACATACACACATTATCGTGAAAATGTTAAAAATGGATTCTAGGGACCTTAAAACGTGGTCATTGAGCAAAATCGTGATATGCGACTTTTAGCACGATCCCTATACCTCCCTTACCAAGGGTAGCGGGAAGTAAAAATATTAATGGAAACCTGTAGAAAATTTAATAATCTTTAATTTTTACAATAATATAAATAGCGAAGAAATAGCACCTTTTTGAACAAAATCTATTTTCTTTCGTTACCTTTAGGTAAGGAAGGTATTGTCTCTGATCAAAAAAAATCGATAGTGAGTTCCTAATGAATAAGCACGTTTTGGGGTCCATAGAATATGAATTTACTATTTTTACGATGATGTCTGTATGTGTGTGTGTGCGCGCTCGCTTCTTTGTGTGTGTGAGTGTGTGGGTATGTGACAATCGTTTCGGATCGCATAACTCTAATACCATGATTCTAAATATTATATTTTTTTCCTCAAGTTTAGATCTGTATGCAGACATGATTAGATTTAATGTTATTACAAATTTTAAAGAATATATTATTCTCTATACGATTGGATTGCATCTTATACTTTATATTCAATAGATATAGAGTTAAAGAATTTTAAAGTTATTAAATTTCCTAAATCAGCCAGCTATGTTAACCATGGAAACTGCTAATATATTCAGATAATTCAAATTGACAGATGTCAGTATCAATGAAAGGAAAATGAATGTGACAGAGATGATGATGTTGAGATAGATGTTGGGGAAGACACGGAAAGATAGGGTAAAGAATTAAAGGATAAGGGACAAGGCTCGTGTGATATATGTTTCTTGAAAGATACAAGAGAGACGATTACATTGGTTTGAACATGTCATGAGGAGAGATGAAGAATATATTGGAAGAAGAATGAATAGCTTAGTAGTATCAGGTAGACGAAATAGAGGAAGACCAAAGATAAGATGGAAGGACTGCATTGCGAAAGACTTGAGAGAAAAGGAACTGAATGAGGACAACACGCAAAACAGAAATAAGTGGAAGAAGAAAATAAAAAATAGCGACCCCTAACGAATGGGAAAAGCTAAAGAAGAAGAAGATGTCAGTGTTAAGTGAAATTTGCATAGTTTGTTTATGATTAATTTTATTGGAAATATAAAATCTTTTTCAAGAAAATTTTTGTATGGAATTTGTACATAGGATTGACGGAAGGTAAAGTGCTGGCCACATCAGATTTTTTTTTGAAATAAAAAAAAAACATTAATTTTTTTTTTGTCAATAAATCACGGTCTTAGGCTCATCATTAAGAGAAGACCACTTTTATAATAGCATTGATTTTATTACATTAATTAAGGGTTGAAGGGTGTAAAATATTTTTTAAGAAAAATTTAACGAAAATTTCCCACCGCCGTCTATGAATCCACAGCTTCATTATTGATCAAAAACACTTGTACCAACTTGCTTCTTCAGAGTTGAAGGGTAAAAAATGAACGAAGGGGTTGCTAGGACGCTTGTACAACCCTCCTTCACTCTCCTCTCATATATTCTCTCTCTCTCTTTCTCTCTCAGGAAAAGAAATCATAATAAAACTTTCCATCGATTTCTAACGCCGATTCCAAATCTGAAATGAAAAGATCAAGGCAGTGATGATGGGTAGCGATTCGCAACTGTTTCAGGCAATTATGAGATGGAGTTTTTTTTTTATTATTTGCAAGTGCTGCTTAAATATTAATGGAATCTTGGAAATGTTGGGTTATATTGTTCGAAGAAAGTTCCATTTGTTTGGAGAAAGAAGTTGTAGGGAGTTAATGTGCTGAAAGTATGAGGAAATAAGTTTTTCGTAGGCGTTTATTTTTATGAAATTTTAATCAATAAGAGAAAAGTATATTTTGAATAGATACGGGGGGGGGGGGGTATTGATAAGTTTTTATTCTAACGTTTAAATTCAGTTTTATCTTTCAACATTGACTTTTTTTAAGTCAATACACATTTTACATCAATACCTTAATATCTTTAACCTATCAAAAAAGTAGTTGGTGTCCTTGTCCCAGAGTAGTGGACACAAGTATCATTAAAAGTTAAAAATCGATGCAAAAAATCCAGTTTGTTAAACTTAAATCGCTCCAACAGAGCCTTAGAAATGTTCATTCGACTGCATTTTTTGGTCCAAAGTGAGAAGTTGCTTTTCTCATGCTCAATATATGTAATGTATGATAAATGCGTTTCTTCGATACGCCCACAGCCTCTCCTATATCTCCAACTTTGATGCGACGGTAATCCAGTTATGCAGTATTATTTGGTGAACTTTTTCGATGTTATTGGTGATGGTCGCAGTTGTTGACCATCCTGAACGCTCATCATTAACCAGGCTGATACGACCATGTTTAAATTCAGCTGCCCATCTTTTCACGGTGGCAAATGATGGAGCAGAATCCCCGTAAATAGCGATCAATTTGGCTTCAATTCGCACAGACATATTGCCTTTTAAATACTTAAATTGAACCACGGCGCGAATTTTGATTTCTGTGTGTGTATATGACGATCGTTTCGGATCGCATAACTCCAATACTACGATACCAAAAATTATAATGTTTTTGTATTTCTCGAGTTTAGATACATGTGTAGACGTGATTAGATTTTGGTTATAATTGGTTCATCGGAAGTACCGTCATTTGCTACTTTTAACAGTGTTTCTTGAAAAAAACGCAGTTAAATCTCATTTACTGACATTTAATATTATTATAAATTTTAAAGAATGTTATTCTCTATACGATGTGATTGTATTTTATATTTCATATTCAGTAGGTATTATAGAGTTAAAGAATTATAAAGATATTAAATTTCTTACATCAGCCAGCTATGCTAACCATGGAAGCTGTTAATATATTTACATAATTCAAATTGACAGATGTCAATATCAATGAAAAGTAAATGAATATGGCAGAGATGAGGATGATGAGATTGATGATAGATATTGGGGAAGACACGGAAAGATAGAATAATAAATAAAAGAATAAGGAATGAAAGAATAATGGAAATAACTCGAGTGATATAAGTTTCTAAAAAGATACAAGAGAGACGATTACATTGATTAGAAAATGTCATGAGGAGAGATGAATATATTGGTAGAAGAATGAATAGAGGAAGACCAAAGATAAGATGGAAGGACTGTATTGCGGAAGATTTGAGAAAAAAGGAACTGAATGAGGACGTCAAGCAAAACAGAAATGAATGGAAGAGGAAATACGGAAAATAAAAAATAGCGATCCCTAACGAATGGGAAAAGCCAAAGAAGAAGAAAATGTCAGTGTCAAGTGCAATTTGCATAGTTTGTTTATGAAATAATTTTACTGCAAGTTTAGAACCTTTTGCAAGAAAATTTATGTATGGAATTTGTACATAAATACACAGGATTGATGGAAGGTATTGTGCTGGCCACATCAGATTTTATTTTCTTCTAAAATTTATTTGTTCATATAGATATCGTCGATATTTTTAAACAATATCAGTATCGGTAGAACTTAGTATCGTTGCATCCCTAGAAAACAAAGCTTCTTTTACTAAAAGTTCTTTGCATAACATGTTTGGATTGACGAGAAACAATAGTTCGAAAACAACAATTTTTATTCTGATCCAAGAATATATTGAGAGTACCAAATCATAAAAATTATAAAATACTCCTAATGTAACTTATTTTTACTCTTTAACACGTATTTTTATATGGGATGTATTTTGTTAATATTATATTTATATTTATAAATTAATTCTTTGTTCGCGGAATTCATAAGGGGCTACACTTTGAGAATCGCTGATCTAGTCAGCTTTTCATTTTTTTGGCGAGAATGTATTTCGTTTTCATTTCCGTATCTCGACGTTTTCGTGAAGCAAAATTGAAATAATTGTAGTAATTTGGAAGGAATTAGAGCTCCTGATGAGAAATAAATCTTAAGGCTCTTTTCCGCGACATCAAAGATTTCATGCGTCATATATAAGCCGCCCTCAGCCTGTCACTAAATTAATGAAGTGATATTAAACGCCACGTGGTCCTCTTGAGAATGAAGCACCGGCAAATGTCAATTTTTCACAGCCTTCTTATAATGTTAATTTCTTTCAGCTAATGACACGAGAACGAAAATATATGAGGCAGGGCTTAAAATATGCTCACAGCTTCTAGGCAAATTAGTTTTATTATTAAAATGAATTTTATGTAGGAATTTAGATAAGAATAGTAAATTCTTGAGGCCGGAAGTTTATTAGAATTATTAGCCAATAAAAATAACTATTAAAGTAGTTATGCTTAGTTATTGTGCTATTTACATACCCGCATTTAATTCTACTTTTTATTGAATCTTAATCAACCACCATATCTTTTTCAAAAGTTGAAATAAATGTCATGTATTACGAATATAATATATGTAATATATAAAGGCGGGCTGGAACATTATAATATTCTTTCCTTTTTAGAATTGAATACTCATTTAAATATCACAAAATAAAACAAAAATAAAAGACGCTAAAACATATGCCTGCAAGTGTAAAGGTGTGTAAGTTATGAAGTGATGTTACTTACATACAAGCTGTTGCTGTCAAGTCGTAAGGTCATTTATTTTCTGACCATTGTCCACCATATGATGACATAGGCTAGTCAAGGCCATATAAAATATAAAATAAAAGGGTTGAATGCTTTTCACACAACATAAAACATAGAAAGATAAAAATGGACTTGATGCACTGTCTTCAAATATATTATCATTCCCGATGAGTGGAAATTTGTACAACTGTTTGTACGACTGGATAATTTTTACGACAATACTTTTTATATAGATATTACAGTTATTTATCTATGGCTAAAACAAAATATATTGATTTTCGCGTCCATTCAACAGGAAAAATAGTTAAAAGTGGCTCTCTTACTTTTCTCAACATACCTTAACCTAAGTTACGTATAAAACTCACGCCCGCAAATCTGGAAGAGTTTGTACTCTTATATAGTTATTAGTTTCTTTGGTTAATATACAGGGTGTTTCCTTTAAAACAACTGTGCTTTATTGGGCGAACTAAAAATGTTATAGATAATATTCAAACAAACAGAAAATTCAATTAGTGGTTCTCAAACAGTGGAACAAAATTATAATTATTTTTTAAATAGTACCTCTATACAGGATGAATACTGAAAACCGTGACATAGGCGTTTAACGTGGGAAAACAGTTTTTTACTTCCTTGTACGTAAGTAAAGGAAGTATTGTAATCGCGAAAAATTTCGAGATACGTACTTACGTATCTCGCATAATTCAAAAACGGTAAAACATCTAGTTGTGCACCTCCCTTTCTGGTTATTACACAATTTCCAGAAGTGGCACTTTACATGAAGCCTGTACCTAATAGATTTTAATGAAAAACTGTTTTAAAATATAATCCAAAACTTTTCAAATTTGGTATACAAGACTTTTATGTCAATCGAAATAACATAATAGATTTTGGTTAAAATAGGCTAACCGGAAATGGTACATTACTTGAAGTTGTTAACAGTTTTTCTTGAATAAAATGATTTTATTTTGATTTTAGAAATAAATGCTTCAAATAAAAGTTTTAGAGAATTAATTTCTGCGTCTAGCACATTAAGTATTATTAAATTAGCCCTTTGTATAAGCGAGATATGTAAATTTAAAAATTATATACTTTTTGTTTTTGTAATAAAGCTTGCTATTGATTAGAAAAAAAATAAAAATAAAATTCATGTCAAATTACGTTAAATACGTGCAATTTTATGATTCGTACAATAACAAATATTATATTTTTATTGTGAAATTAGTCATATTCATTGTTGTAATCAAATATTTCTTTGTTGTAATCAAAACTCTCTTTAAAAAGAACCGGGTTAGATTATGGTCGCTATATATCTTACTGTTTTGAAGTTAAAATTAATATTTTGTAATTTATTTATTAAAAAAATATGTATAGTTTAATAATCGTACAAGGAAGTCGTGTGGTGTCCACATCAGATTTTTTACAAATATTATCTGTCCCGTAAGATTATAATGAAAGTTTTTGATATGGTTAGAAAGATTATTTAATTTGGCATAAAAGAGTATCTAAATACTTCTAATTTAATGCTATATTATTGAAATATTTGCAAAATTATAGTGCTATTACTTATAATTTATTAGAAACGAAACAGTAATCATGTAGACGCATTCAGTAGCTGAGTTGGATAGAAACAGTGTAATAATTATTCACGAGTTCAAATCCCGCCCTTTTATACTTTTAATATTTTTTTATTTTGTAAAATACATTATTAAGTAAATTACTTGATTTACCAAACAATTTTAATTTTGTAAATTATTTAATAATACATTTTACAAAATAAAAAGAATAAAAATATAAAACAGAAGGGATTGGAACTCGTGAATAATTATTACGGTGTCTGGATCTAAATAACTCAGCTACTGAATGCGTTCCCATAGATATTGTTTCTAATGAATTATAAATAATAACTGTCAAATAGCACTATACTTTTGCAAATATTTCAATAATAAGGCATTAAATTAGGAGTATTTAGATACTCTTCGATGCCAAATTAAATAATCTTTTGCTAACTATATAAAAAAAATCCACTATATTCGTACGGGACAGATGATATTTGAAAAAAAAAACTGTTTTTCCATGTTAAACGCCTATGTCACGGTTTTCAGTGGTCACTCTGTATAATTATTTTAGTCCATTGGATAGATTTTTTTTTTCTGATTACAACAATATAAAATTCTATAGGGTTATATAACAATTATTTCGAGAAAAAATGGTATTAAAAATTAGAAATAATGTAATAAAAAATCTCGATATGCGATTTTTAGCACGATCCCTATACCTCCCTTACCAAGGGTAGCGGGAGGTAAAAACAAAATTCTCTATCCGACATATATATATATATATATTTTATTATATCTTCTATAGATTTAAAGATATAGAAATATAATCTATAAAATAATCTGTTGTAGTAAATCTCACAGCCCAAACGTCTCCATGGTAACTACTTGAGATTTTAAATGTAGGTAATGACAAATAAATGTCAGTAATGTAAGTGTCAAAAATTCAGAGATAGTACTACAGGCTTTTTCTGGGAACGATATTTAATATTTCTTATTGTATTATTAATTATATATTGAAAATTGTAGGTAAATTACACGAACCCTTCAAAATACCGCCAATCAGGTTAATGAATTGGAAAAACCTCGAACATTTAGAAGAAATGGAGAAAACTTGCTCATAAAATGAATTTAAAATTATAGAAAATACGCAAATATAAAGAATAGGTTTAATTAGAATTTTCTGTGTGTACAAGAAATGTTAAATACAATACTTATATATACCACAATGGAAAGGGCGAGAGGTATTGTGATGGCCACAACAGATTTTTATTTTATACAGTCGCACAAATACTTGGCGTATAATTGACCATTCATACAAATGTTTTGTCGTATAAATGCTGGTACATAAGTTTTCGTCTTAAAAATGTTGGTATACAAAATTTCGTGCAGGATTTGGAAGAATTCACATTTTCGCCTATATCTAGAAATCCATGTATTTTATTTTCCGGATAAACAAAATATTACTAAAATGGTCTCCTATAGTAGGGTATTTTTTTCTCAAATTTAACTGTCTGATAATTTTAGAGATCTCCATTTTGGATTTATTATCTGGAATTCTATAGGTATGTATATACTTGTACTGTTTTTTTTTGCTATTTTTTTCCCTTCAGATTACCGAGGCATTTAATAGATCACTCTATTTCACACGAATCTTCCTAACATTCTTACATCATCAGAGAAATATCTTATTACTACGGTAGTCATTCTCTGAATGAATATTAAAATTAAAAATATACCGCTATATGTTTGGGTTGTCCATTTTTTGCTGCACTTCCGTTACCTATAAGCTCTCTACCTCATCTAACTGTCCATTATCTTCATTCTTTTCTCTGTACCCTTTTCTCATCCCATCTCATTGTCCGCTGGTCCAGGAGGCTGCAGCATAAGCATCTGATAGCAATTACCGGGCTAATCTGTCGCGTTTTTATTTTTACTAATCTCGCGGACAATAGCGGTCCGTTCACGTTGCCTAGCGACCGGAAACTATAAACAAATCCAGACCCCGGTCGGCTCTTTGCTCTTTGTCGAGTGACCGTTACATCAAAGGGTTAAGGTCATAAGGGTGACCAGATGTGGGAATGTTCATGTTGACCTGGATGGTGATGGTGAGCGATTCATGTTTTTTTTTTGCTCGGGAGCATATGGTTGGAATAAGAGAATAGTATGGAGTAGATAAAGTATAGGGTGGAATAGGCTGGACTGGAAGTCCGGTGGAAATGGTTTTCTATAAGTTCCCACATTTTTTATCCTGGTGCCGTTTTCACCAACAGTTTTCTATATTTAAGTATTTGTTAACAATATCGAATCGAAATAAAATGCCAAATGAGTTATCCCCACCATAGTAAAAAAATATGATAGAACTATCATGGTTTTAAGAAGTTATTGGTTTTTAAAATACTCGGGTTTTTAATGCCCTTAACATCTACTCTGTTCCAAATTCTTACTACTACTTCCAAAACTTGAAATCCGGAATCCGTTGTAAAAAAAATGAATTCATAAAATAATGAAACAACGAAAGGCAACCAATGGGATATTCTACCACTGCGAAGAAATAGTAAACTACAATAATGATGAGGGTAGCATCCATTAAATAAAGAGTTTTAGTAAAAAGAAAATGAGGAAATATTACTTTGTTATTGTAAACATGATATCATAGTTTTGAGCATACTAAACGGTTATTATCATAAAATTTTGGATGAATTCGGATGAACTTGACGTACTATTCGTTATTTGTGTTTGACTTCAAATTAAGAACTATAGCAATACTACTGTCATCATAATGACATTGTAAAAATGTTTCATGAAATAGATTGAAATAGTATTATCTTAAATATTTTAAACGTTTTTCTTTATTTCTGTATTCATTACTAAAATAAATAAAATATATACTTAATGCAGACAATGCAGATATAGTGAAAATGATTAGGCAGAAGACGCACGTCATCAACTTGAAAAAAAACTTATAAAATGAAATATAACTTGTAGAAATTATTGAGTGTTTTTTTTGTGACAGAAGAAGAAAAAAAGTACTAGTATTAAATAATGTATATATTAATAATATTTACAATTATTTCTAAGTCAATCGTTATTCGTTTTACGGAATATAAAATACATACATACATACATACATAAAATCACGCGTGTCCCACTTAGTGGGTTCGCACAAACCCGATAACAATAAGAACAACATCAACATCATACAACAAATCCTTATTCTTAAACATATTAAAGTGACTGATTTTCGGTAGCGAAATACCGCATCTGGATCACAATAATAGTTAAGAAACAATCATCCTTCGCCATACATTCCTATCTAAGCAGACTTCTTTCGCCTCGGCCACACTCATATTCGCATTCATACATGCTCTTCTTCTCTTCACACCTGGAAACTCTCTCTCTTTAAGCACCCTACCAATCACATCCATCCACTTATACACTGGTCGGCCACGCAATCGAAAACCTTCAACTTCACCAAGATATATACGCTTAACAAGCCGTTCACTCGCCATTCTCTCCACATGTCCAAACCATCTCAACTGACTCACACCAACTCTTTTAATCACATTGTTCCTAACCATACATTCTTCATACACCAAATTTGAAATAATTGTAGTGAGGCTATCACATTAGATATAATTTCAGACATTCAAAAATTCATATCTCGTTTACTAATTCGAATTTTATTTTCCTCGTTTTTACCAATATTTCTAAATTTTTGTATGTGTCAAAATCGGTAGAATACCCCGTTAACATTTGTTTGAATTTATGATGCCACTCATAGAAGCCTCTTGCGTTTGTATGAAAGTAAAAGAAATGATGGATGACTTGACTAAACTACAATGTACGTAGTTTTTGATTTAATATATTATTAAATTGTTTGTTATCCACGTATACAGGTGTTCATATAAATGACCCACTATTGCTATCTCAAGAACTATAAGAGCTACAAAGATAGTTAAATGGGCAAACAATTTTTATTTTACAAGATAAATTTAAGTATTTTTTTCGTACAGTGGTTTTCAAAGTACGGGACCTAATATTTATATTTTAAATGAGAACATATATTTTTATTTTTTCATTCGTTAAAGAATTTAATTCTGAATTTAGTGATATAATATTTTTATATTTTTGTTTGCGTTGCCATGTATGATCCATTAAAAGAACAAAATATTCACTTCTTTCTGTCAGGGCAGTCTAATTCTATGTAAAAATTAAACATGTATTTATTTTTCCACTCGTGGCACTCTTATTATAGCCATATTTTAATAAAATTGTATAAAACTTTATAAGCATTTTGCTTAAAAAAGTTTTATGTAAGAGCATGAAAATATTTTATCACTAACAAATGAGAAAATAAAAAATATGTTTTTTTTTTTAAAAAAGTTAGGTGCCGTATTTTGAGAACCACTGGTCTAAAAATATAATTTTTCTTTTCTTTAAATTTGTCTTGTAAATTAGTAATTGTGTATCCATTTAACCGTCTTTGTACCTCTCAAAGTTCTCGAGATAGCAATGATGGCCCATTTAAAATGACCACCCTGTATATCCAGCAAATTTATATATTTTTTTACGTGTTGAAAATTGAAATAGATTAATTTATGCGATTCAAATTAGTAGCAAACTGCACAGTTTGAAAATAAAATGAGCTATGTCGTCGAATATTTAAATAAAAATATAGTTTAACAAATAACAATTAAGATTTTATAAAACTACAGGTTGCTTTTAATTTAGATGAAGTTTAATAAATACTTAAAATAAAATAAAGGAGAACCCCATTTAGTATTAGGTCAAAAATAAAAATCCGAAACTATTCATATAACTTCTTGTATTATTTCTTGAATGATTTCGATATTTATTGAGATTAAATTTTTTCTCTAAAATTTTTCCAATTGTAACATATTTTATACCCGTATTCATGGGTCGAAGGATATATCATGTTAGCTATATACATGTATCTGTCTTTAAAGCAATGGGTAATATGCCATGATGATATATTTATTTATTTTTATTTGTATTTTATGTTGATATATATTATACGTTTAAATTTTTAATTCACAAAAATAAAGACAAGCAAAATGATTTAGATTGGATTAGAGAGAGAGTAAAAGGAAGGTTTCGAAACATCTGATGATTGATGAGCTTCCATTGAATTTCTTAGCTTAGCTTAAATAACTATTACTTAGAGAAGTTGTATTTTATTTATTTTATTCATTGATTTGATTTTTTGTTTCAACTTTTGTACTTTTATTAGGAAAATAAATATATATATATATATATATATATATATATATATATATATATATATATATATATATATATATACAGTGTGTTAATTAAAAACCTGGTCATAGGTGTTTAACATGAGAAATCAGTTTTTCCTTGCGCAAAAGTTCCCAAATTATTTTACACAAAACTACTTCAAATAAATGTCGAGATTTTAATTCTGCACCCGAATTAGTAATAAGATTTTATTTTTGACATTTAATAACCGAGAAAATCAATTTTAAAGTTTTTTGAAGATTGCTGATTTACGGCGATAGCCATGCAACTCAAACAAAATTTGTCCACCATTTTATAATCTGAAGCTTTTCTTCATGAGAAAACTGTTCCATACTTTCAAAGAAATATGTTACTAAACGAAAATCACAAAACACAAACTTTTTTTGACAGCTAAGATAGCATACAATTGTTCGTAATTTTGTTCGAGTTCCATGACTACCAGTATAAATCAGCTATCTCCAGAAAAAAATAAAATTGATTTTTTCGGTTATGAAATGTCAAAAATAAAATCATATTACTAATTCGGGTGCAGAATTAAATTTCCGACAACATTTATTTGAAGTATTTTTGTCTAAAATAATTTGGGAACTTTTACGCAAGGAAAAACTGATTTCCCATGTTAAACGCCTATGGCCAGGTTTTTAATTAACACACTGTATTATATATATATTTATTTATTTATTTTCATAATAAAAGTACAAAAGTTGAAACAAAAAATCAAATCAATGAATAAAATAAATAAAATAAAACTCTAAGTAATAGTTATTTAAGCTATATATATATATATATATATATATATATATATATATATATATATATATATATATATATATATATATATATATACACAGGGTGTTAATAAAAAAACTTTACACACTTTAGCAGGTGATAGTAGAGATGAAAACAAGAAAAAAATTCTAATACACTTAGGTCCAATACTCATTGGTTTTTAGAAAATTTATGTATGGAATTTGTACATAATACACAGGATTGACGGAAGGTATTGTGCTGGCCACATCAGATTTAACAACTAAGGACTCTAGGTGTTTACGATCAATTGTAAACAAAGTTGCAGCCGTCGTCGAAGAGACTCACGCACTTGATCGTAAACACCTAGAGTCCTTAGTTGTTAAATCTGATGTGGCCAGCACAATACCTTCCGTCAATCCTGTGTATTATGTACAAATTCCATACATAAATTTTCTAAAAACCAATGAGTATTGGACCTAAGTGTATTAGAATTTTTTTCTTGTTTTCATTTCTACTATCACCTGCTAAAGTGTGTAAAGTTTTTTTATTAACACCCTGTATATATATATATATATATATATATATATATATATATATATATATATATAATGATAAACTCTTTATCATTTCCCTTGCATATGACTAAAATATTAATTATAAAAATAAATATGCAATTTTTGATATATCGGATATATGTCAATAATATATTTTTATTTGTTTCAGGTTAGTCTACTATATTTCAATTTTATTAGAACCTAATTATTCAACAAACGTAAGTTTTAACTACACATTTACATATTTTAAATTTTAATTGAAAGAATAATATGACCAGACCTCTTTTAATCATAACTGTAATATCTATTCATATTCATATCTACACATTAATTTTTCTGGAATACAGTATACACTAATCATAATCTACGACCACATTTGTATTTAAAATTTAAATCGAAAAAAGTAAAAAACTATGGCAGTATCTTACATACTGTAGGTATCTTCGTTCCTAGCTAGCTGATTATATTTTTATGAACATTAACCTCGTCCTCCACGTCTCCCTCGTCTTATCTTTCGTCCTGCGAAGTAAAAAGCGCGGAAATTAAAAGATAGTTGCGATAATCACGAGCCAAGATGTTTACTTGCCTTCGTTCAGCTCTCATCGTCCCATTACAGAATTTTAATGAAAATTTATTAACATCTTTTTAAGCGTTTCTTGCTCTTCAAGCTTCTGCAGCCTCGTAAAATATGGAAATTTGTTTCGCTATTAAAACAATTGCAGATAAAAATAAAAGAAAGCGCTGGTGTTAATTGAGATTCATTAGTGGTTAGGATACTTTACAAAGATAAAATTAAAAAGGAATATTTCTTTAAACGTACTTTTTATTGTACATTCCAATACATTCTAAAAACTCTAAGACTATATTATTAATCATTATGACTATTAGTATGAACAACTGATTAAGATTGATTAGCGAACAGTTGATTAACATTGTTTTCTCTGTCAATCGTTTACTGATTATTTTATAGATATTTCAATAACAGTTATAGAAAAATTAATTGTACGCATTATTTATTTGAAGTATTTTTTCCAAAATAATCCATTTAATTTTTATTAATTTAAATACATATACGTATGGGGTCTCTTGGCCGCGTGCCTGAGTGTCTGGTCGAGAATATCCGAACCGAATTCAATTCCCACCAACGCCAAATATTTAGAATTTTAAATGGCATAAAATTGACCCCTGTGGCACACTCTCTACGCCAGAAATGAGTGTCCGTGAGTCGACGCTTGGCCAATGCCCGCACGATACAAATATGTCATCATCATTACCGAAATCTGTGTACAACGCAGATTGGCACACCAAGCAATGGTTAATATGCCGTGATGATATACTTGTTATTTTTTATTTAATAATAATAATAATAATAATCTTTATTGTATTTAAAGTTATGTAGAACTTATTACAATTGGTGATTAAATGGGGGTGAGTCAACTTTCTTTAACAATTTTTTGTAACCTCGCAGTTTTATTAATCGTTGTGCTGATGGAGATGAGATGAGAAAGACGCCACATCCAAGCCCTTGGTGGGAATCGAATCCACGACCCCGGGATCCGAGCGGTGATGGTCGCTTAGAGCACTGTCTGAACCAGCTGCCTCAACACGCTCGGCCACCGAGGCGGCCTTATTTTTTTTTTATTTAATGCTGGAAACTATGTATATTAAGTTCCTTTCCATATAACTATTGTTCTATTTACAATTTTCTTTTTAAAACGTTACTATTATTAATTTGAAATCATTAATTTTTTGACAGTGACATTTATCTGTCAATTACATACATTTGAAATATGAACTTTGTAACTAAGAAATTATGTTTATCTTTAAAACATAAACTCCGGGATTTATAAAATTGATTATTTTATTAATTTGTCTATAAAATGTATAAAGAAATTATTAATGCATACCTATGGAAAATTCAATAATCTTTAATTTTAATACTAACATAAATCGCGAAAAATGACATTTAAAGGAATTTTTGAAAGAAAAACCATTTTGAGCTTCTAATAAAGTGCGATTTCCGGTTATCCGATTTATACCAAAATATAATGGCTTCTTTTCATATCAGAATAAGGTCGAAATACAAGGTTCCAAAATTTTCCGAATGGCAGTATATGAGTTACAGTATCCAGAAGATTCACACTTACACGCATACACACATACATATACACATACAGACACCCACAGACATCATTGAGATAATGTTAAAATCGGATTCTATGGACCTTGAAACGTGGTCATTTATCAAAATCTCGATATGCGATTTTTAGCATGATCCCTATAACCTCCCTTACCAAGGGTAGCGGGAGGTAAAAAAACAATGCTAGCCAACTGCTCGCTAATCAGTTTATAACAGTTTATCTTTTAGAATCTAGAACATTATGCCTGAACATTTGTTTCATTTAAAAATCAAATCCGGCACTTTCATTACAGTGTATTACAAAAAACTTATCACGGAGTAGGCTATGAACAAAGAAACGTATGTTTTAATCTAAAAGACACGAGATATTGTCAAAAATGTTATCTAAAGAAATCAAATCTTTACTTTTTGAATCTTATTTTAGAAATGGAAATAAATTAGAAAACGGCGAATGGCAATACGTGTTCGGTTTCTTTCTTTATTATCTTTTCTCCTTAAAATTACATTTCAAGAAGAATTTTGACAACTTGACTTTTGAATTAAATAATGATCTGACATACGTCTTCCTGTTCATAGTCTGCTCCGAGATAGTTTTTTTAACACTATTTCTTTTCATTCTGTTGTCATAACGGTAGTACGGTCCATCGACTTTATAAACGGAAGTTATGGATATGTATTTTAATGGTAAAGGGTATAAGGGTTGTTTTTTGTCCACATACGTGACGGGGTACAGGTCCGCGGTATGTAAATATCCTTTGTCGTTTACCTATGACCAGTATAGGGTCAAATTCTCATAGCGGTAGTGGTAGCGATCCATAGTTGAATAACTTGTCTTCAACAACACCTGGACCAATTTGGGTTCATGCTTTATGTACTACTGCTTCGCTATATAGCGACGTTTCACCATAGTAATGTCAAATGCTGATGTCATTTTGTGGCACAATTATAGAACGAAGAAAACTTTAATTATAATTTAAAATTTATTACAATTTCATTCATTTTTTGTTACTAGTGCATCTAACAGATCATTTCAGAAATTCAAAGTGCAACCGACAAGTGTCAGACTGCAACAAAATATTATAGTGCCATTTGCCGAATATCCATCCTTGTTTATACGACAGTTCTGTTTGTTTCACAGTTTTTATTTTTATGTTTTGTTGGTTTCGTTTTTCAAATAATTACGACGGGTACTACACTTTCGGTCTACAAAATAATGTCATTTGAAATATTTTGTTTGGTTTGGAAAATAAAAAGTAAGGTTATATTTATGAAAGATGAAAGTATAGTAATACAATATTTTATAATTGATTGATGAATAAAGTTCACTTTTTCACATACTGAAATAAGTTTTTATTTAACAAAATAATTTAAACCATACCTTATACTCAAATTCATTTTGACAACTCCTGTGTAGTTCTAAAGTTACATGCTGGGGTGGCTTATCATTTTGAAATGCCGCCATTTACGGCACTTAGTTATAAAGTAAATTTAGAGGTCGCTCAAATTTCTGAAATGCTATATTGGGTAATATAGTAACCAAAACTGTAATATTTAAAATATATGTGAGTGAAATATCCTATTGGAAGATATTTCTGACAATACCTATGTCATATACAGAATTGTAATACCAAGTCTGAATCTCTACTCATTTTTGGGTGTATAAAAATTATTTCTGAAAGAATGCGAGATATTTATAAAAATTAAGACATTTTGGGATGTTACGTATATCATAGTTTATGCTGCCGTGTCATAATAACAATATTATAGTTCTCATTTTAAATATTCTAAGGACTTTAATTACTTGAACGATAATGATTCTATTGGAGTACTAAGTACCACAATGAGCTATGGTAACGAGGTACTTGTGTGCCTGATATTTTAGATTAATTTTGTTTTTGTTCAATACCATATAATTTATTTTTTCTGTAAACGTCATAAAAGTAGCATCTTTTGTGACTTGATTCACGAGGTAGAAGTTTAATTTTTACGCCGCCGGAATTAGAAGTAGCTAATTTCTATGCCGCCGGCGTAGAAGTAAAATAAATAAATATCCATAGAAACTATACAGAATTAACAAATAAGAAGTATAAAAGAAACCTGTAATATCGGCCTAAATGTCACTTATAACACACTAGGTAACCTAAGAATAAGTTACTAAATACTATCAATAGCTGTCAAATTTAAATAAATAACGTATGAATTAATAATAATAATAATATCGTGTCCTACCAAACAGAATAAAATAACATAAAATAATAACAATGACAAAATATAAATGTATATGAATTGTTTTCGGACCATTTAAACTTCTAAACACTAATAAACTGCATACATCAACGCTGTTAGATTGACATCAGGAAGATCACTCCACTGAACTCTAATACTTATCTAGGTATCTAAGTATTAGAGTTCAGTGGATCACTCATCTGGCAGGGATGTTGTAAGATGGGACAGTTAAGCATGTGAGCTATGAATTGAAATATAAATAGAGTTTACTTTTGAGGAAATAACATATTAAAGAATAGCAGAGTTACAGATTACAATTACAGGGACGGTAATGAACATAAGAATACTTAGAATTAAAGTGATAAGAAAAGTTTATGTTGTTTTGCAATGTGATTCCTGGACATATCTTTCAGCCACACTGTTAGATTTCCATCCAATTGAACAACTTCAGGGGGCGTACATTATAATACTTCAAATTCCGACATAATAGCACACAAGGAGGATATAAAATTGCACAGTTTTTATTTAAACGTCAAAACGTGAAAATTTTCACTTCAATGTTTATAACAAATAAGTATCCATAACTACAGGGCAATTGAAAACGCAAACGTAATTTATGTGAAATGTAACATCAGTATTTCTTTAAATATCTACGTTTGAAGAAAAAAATATAATGTGTCATTCGGCGTAAAAGTGTCTTTGTGTGCCTCGCGTGAAATTGTCCGACTTGCTTCACTCGTCGTGCAAACTTCCACGCTCGCCACACAAAGTATCACTTTTACTCCTAATAACACAATATACTATTTTGACCATTGATTTACGCCAGCAAATAAAATTTTGTATGTTATACGGATCGTAACTAAACATATGCTACACGTCATATACCATAATGATTGACGTCACGGACCCTTATAACATAAATAACTATTATAGATGTAAATTTTGTTCTACATATGTTGAACTTATAAATACAACTGCTAATCGTACTATTAATTGTTTCTATTTACATCTAAAATATATATACTTCTTTTGAAATTGTTAAATTATGAATACTCGTATTTCTTGTTATCTCTTTCGTTATGTTTCATCAAAAATGTATTTCCTTGTGGAAAACAAATTATCAAAATAATTTAAAATATTTAAATTCATTTCTTCAGCTGCGGAAGAGTTAAATTTTTGCATAAACCGAGACGGCAGCGAACAAATTACACATAAATTAGTCAATTCAAATATCTTACTGCCTTCTAATTGGCCATCACGTCTACTTAGAACAAAATTTGCATCTTTATCAAACATCGTTTCTATTCGAATTAGCATAGGACACAAACAAATGGTTTGGATTATGTTAAGGAGGATTTTAATATTAATTATGAAAGTTTCAAATTACTTGACGTGTGTTTAGTAACCGTTAGATCGAAGTTTAATAATGAACAAGTAATTACATAGTGGAAGTAGGTCAATATCTTATTACTTGGAGATGTACCACATGTAATCAGTGATTTTTAGATCGATTAAGAATTGATAAGTATTTAAGTAACGGGTTATAGTAGCACCTGGTCCTCAGAAGATGATATGCATACGTGTTACAGAATACACAATGCATCTTTTGTAAAAGACGAAATAAGTGTTCGTCCAAAGAATTAAAGTTGTCGTTTAAATTAATTTATAATTTTATTTGGAATAAATAAATATATCATCACGACTTATTACCCATTTCTGGGCGAACCAATCTGTTTTTCCCTCCCGCTACCCTTGGTAAGGGAGGTATAGGGATTGTGCTAAAAATCGCATATCGAGATTTTGGTAAATTACCACGTTTTAAGATCTTTAGAATCCAATTTTAACATTTTCTGTATATATATATATATATATATATATATATATATATATATATATATATATATATATATATATATGTGTGTGTGTGTGTGTGTGTGTGTGTGTGTGTGTGTGTGTGAGTGTGTGTGTGTGTGTGTGTGGATCCTCTTTACGCTCTAACTCAAATACCACCTCCCAGAAAAAAAAAACCTTGTATTTCTACTTTATTCTAATATGGAAAGAAGCCATTAGATTTTGGTGTAAATCAGATAACCGGAAATGGTACTTTACTGGAAGCTCAAAATAGTTTTTCTTCGAAAAATACCTTTAAATGTTATTTTATCGAGATTTGTTATTACAAAAATTAAAGTTTTTTAAAAAAATTCTACAGGTTTGACAGGTTTGCATTAATACTTTTTGTATATATTCTATGGATAAATTTATAAAATTATCTATAATTTTAATCCCGGATCACGCTTTAAACACAATACCATGATTATACAGTTTCGATCTCAAAAACTTTGTAACTGACAGATATATGTCATTGTCAACAAACTAATCATTGCAAATAATAATAGTAACGTTTTAAAAAGAAAATAGTAAATGGAACAATAATTATATGGAAAGGAACTTAATACAGTTTCCAGCATAAGTAAATATGTAGGAATATAGGTAAGATAATAAAAATATATTATAAACCTTATGGCATATTACCCAGTGTTGGGTGAGCAAGAAATTTATGCATCAGATTTTTCTTTCTGCATTCATATACTTGAACATGGATTCCGTATTTAAAAAAGGCAATAGCAGAAGGCTTGAAATTAGTGATAATTTGGAATAGAGTAAATCTGTGACGTAGATATAGAGAGGAGGAAATAGTATTAAAAACTCGATTATTTTAAAAACTATTATTATTTTTAAACTTTGATAGTCCTAAACATACAGTTTTAAGTTTTAGTTTTAATAAAAAAAACCTAATTTAAAAATTCATATATTGATAATTAATTTTATAAAATGATTAAGTCGCGTTTGCACTAAAATTAAATTTCACACTTCTTCACTACTATCACACACTCTTTTATCCACTAATTCACTACCTTAAAACAAACAGTTTCTCTTCAACTGACTCGTCATCTCATACCCTGTTTCATTCCTCTATTATTCCTCCTCGTTCTGGTAGAAGGGGTTGATGCAAAAAACTGAAAGAAATAAAATAAAAATCCTCAGCAGTCCGAATCAAATTTAACATTTTTCATGTATGCAAATGCGCCCGGTAAAATAATACCCCCTGTCTAGGGGCGCAAGCGGTCTTTGTGAGTGGATACAATCCCTATAGCAGGTTTTGTCTTTGCCACGTCGCCGATGTGATGTGAAATCCTTTCTCTGGGACCGTGTTGGTTTTTTTCCCGTTTTAATTGTTCGGTGATTCATTCAACGAGTGAAAGAATTGAAAGGATTTTTTGTTTAAGTTCAACTGAAATAATGTATCTAATTTTCGGTTGGGAGATGATGATTCGGGCCTGATTTACTGACGTGTGCGTTGATGTATGTAAATTAGGAATACGGGAATGAGCAACGAAAATGTTTTGCATTTTGAAATGGTATTTTGTGGCAGGCATCAAATCAAGAAATATGTTTTGAATATTATAGTATTTTTGAAGAATGCTACATTTTATTGTCGAAGAATTTTGAAGCGATGACTTCAAAATTGTTGTCTTGGTCGTAGCTATTTATTAGGTAAAAGGTCATTTTAAATAGCAAAGTGTAAATAGATTGTAACCGTTTAATTAACCAATTCTTCTGAAACTGATGATGAATGGTTTCACATTCGAAACGTCTTTGTATTCTTCGTCAAATAAAATGTAAAATATTATCCATGGATTACTATAAGGTCCTACCCTAACACTCTTCAAAGATAATTAAGATCTAAAACTATTCAAGAAAAATTATAGTATATTCATAGTTTTTTTGCATTCTACGGATAGTGGTTTTGACAGTCAGAATTATGCAGGCTTATGCCCGGTTGCAGAAACGTTCATCAATGCTTTGTTTAATTAACGGATCATCAAAACGAACAAAAGCAATGCGATTTTTTGACAGCAATGATTTAAATGTCATAAGAACAAGGAAACTGATGCGAATTTGTTCATTTTGATGGTCCGTTAATTAAACAAAGCGTTGTTGAATGTTTCTGCAACCGGGCATTAGTGAAGTACATTCTTTTTAATTTGTCAAGTTTTCGGTTATATTTTTAACCATTTTTAGAACACTGTAATACAATGATAAATAGGTACATAAAGAATGTTTTAGAATAATTTGGTATATTATACTCACATTAGTTGAGATTGTTTAAACAATCAATCACAAATGTCTAACAGTTTATCTGTCATGTCAGGTTAATTTATTTTTATTAGTTATTATTTCTAATTTCTGTTGCAGTTAACAATTATAACAAAAATTGCAAATAATAATAAAAAAAAATTAACCTAGCTTAACAGATAAATCTTTAACATTTGTTAAGTTTTTTGCCTCAATTCCATGGCTATTGCTATTTTAGAGGTAATTTTTGACATTTTCATACCTAATTTCTGCCTTTAAAAGGCATACAAAATTAATTATTCTTCAATATTCAGATATATAATTTTATGCTGTGTATATAATAAATTTAATTGTACTTCTCTTTAGATTTAGAAATTTTATAATTAGCTGTGCAATATTGTTAAATTTGGAAATGTGCAAAAGGTTACGTTGGAGTTATTAAGACAATAACATGGTCCATATTTTTTAGAATTTTATTTTTAAAATGTTCTAAGTATGTAGTTCTATTTAACAAGAATACACTTCACAATACTTTCCTTCCACTTTTTTACAGCTCCCAACCAAGGTTTAGGATGCTTTCAAAATAATTTCTCGGAGACATACTCACTTCAACAAAATAAAAAAAAAATCTTGAAAATGATGATCGACTGTTTGCAGAATTGGAAGAATAGAAAATAACCGGACACATAAATTATTTATTTCTTGGCCGAAGTTTCGATTGTACAACAGTCTTCTTGAGTAGAAATGGAAATATTAAAATGTGTTTAAAAAAATAAATAAATTGGATTTTGACAGTAATGCACAGTATGTAGTTCATTTGATATTTCATTTCAATGCATACTGGGTGACACTGAAAAATGGACCTTTCAAAATAACTTTTATTTATAATTATTTTTTAATTCTCTTTACATATTTGTAAACTATGCTTAAGGGCTCATAAATCATGGTATTTAGTATGATGGTAGCGCTTCCGGTTTAACCGGAATTAACATTAACTTATTTCAAATGGGACACCCAGACATCTATATATTTTTATATATTTGGAATCCATGTAAAATTACCAATTCAAAGATATATTTGAAGTGAATTTTTATTGAAGAAATAAATTTCAAAAATGCAAGAAAAAACTATGAATAATTAACCCGGTAAGCCATATTAGGTAGGATGTGATAACAAATTGATCATTTGTTTGTAGCAAAATATGGAATTTTACTTACTATATGTATATATAATTACGCTACCATCATGCCAAATAGCATGATAGTTTACAAATATGTAAAACATATTTATAAATAAAATAATAAAAAGTTATTTCGAGTGGCCCGTTTTTCAGCGTCATCCTGCGTATTTTTATTTTAATATTTTTACGTTAGTATTTCCGGCCATTAAAAATTGTCAAGGCTGTCAAATTAATTTCTGGTCATTTAAAAATGCCAAAGATGTCAAACTATCAAATCAGGAATTATTAAGAATAAGAAAATTAGATAGGCCATGGGAAACTAAATTTTAAATAGTTATTTATCTATCATTGTAAATTAAATTGCGAAAAGTTAGTCAGAACTTAGTTAATCATTTTTTTAAAATATCGTTGTATATAAAAATATGGTAATATGTAATTAACCAAAGAGCATTTCCTTCAATTTTTAGTTAAAAATATCATATAAATACTAATAGTACACTCACTAAACTCACGCGATTTGGCAATTTTTTGGACTTAAAAATACGGGATAGAAGGTTTTCGTCCGAAGAAAAAAATTATACAATAATACTGAAATTCATGATTATTTTTACCTCTCGCTAAGAGAGGTATTGGATTCATGCTAAAAATCGCATACTCAGATTTTATTGAATAAGCACGATTTAAGGTCCGTAGAATCCGATTTTAACATTTTTACAATGATGTCTCTGTGTGTGTGTGTGTGTGTGTGTGTGTGTGTGTGTGTGTGTGTGTGTGTGTGAGGTTGTTGGAGACACGATTTCTCAAATTCTATAAGACTAAAGACCTGTTTGACTACGGATTCCTCAATCTAACAGTAATGGGAAGAGTTGAATATGTTCTGGTAACAATTGGACAACCGGAAGTGGTAGTTTCTAAAAAAAAAATTCTAAATATTATTTTTTAAAAATTTGTTATTACAAATATTAAAGATAATTAAATTCTCAATCTATCACACTTAATTTTTTTATTATATCTCGTATAGGTTTGGAGATATAGTATGTAATAATATAGAATAATCTGTTGTAATAAATCTCGTTGCCCGAAAAACATTTGCAATATTTAAATTTTTGTAATTGACATGTAAATGCAAAATGTCACTGTCAGATTTTTCTGGGAGGTATGAGTACATTTAATATATATTATTGTATTATTAATTAATTATATATTTAAATTACAGATATGTTAATATTACATATATCCTTAAGAAATACCGTTAATACTGTCAATGAATTTGAAGAATTTTGAACATAATAGAATAGTAGGATAAAATTTCTTATAGAACGAAAGAAGAGAAACAATTTCAATTATTTGTGTGTACTTATCGGGCGCGAGCAGACATGTGACTATGTTGGCCTTGGCAAGCAGATGAGGATCCGTGTCAGAATGACGGCTAGTAGTTTTTACACAGATGTCACAATTGTCATATGTCATAATTTTTCATTCAAAATTTCAAAATGTTCTGATGTTTATTTGTCATCCATTAGTACGGAATATACTTGTCGAGGAAAATAATCCACATGGATTTGGAAAATCATAATGTTTCGAAATAAAACTTATGATACTTGACACCTATGTATATTACTAGCTCTCATTCTGACACGGGCCCCCACATCTGCTTGCCAAGACCAACAAAGTCGCATAACTGTAACTGCTCTCGCCCTATACTACATGAAATGAAAATGGCGAGAGGTATTGTGCTGGCCACAACAGATTTTTATAGGATGTTTTTGTAGAAACGCTCAAACTTTAAATTATAATAACATGTAATTAAGATACATTTAGTGAGAAACAGTTTTATTTCACTGTATGTACTTAACTCATATTTACAATTTTTGGACTATAGTTGTTTTTGCCAAGGGATCCTCAATTGAATACCTTTCTCAATAAATGTTTTCTTTGGAGTAGTATGAACTGCTAGATTTACGAGTTTTATAGCAGATTATTTTATACTCGTATAGCATGTCTACTTTTCGTTGTATGCGGCCCTCGTCCTCGAAAACCGTTGGCTACGGGCCATACTGTTCTCGTTCTCGTTTTCGTTCCGTGAAAGGGTAACTCGCTATTCAGGAGACCAGTTGTCCACTCCATTTATGTTTTATTAAGATCCACTTTATCAGCGCGGCAGTACCACACCGTCCGCCATGTTGTTCACAACAACTCCCTGTTGTTCAATAATCCACAACATTGTTGTCATTGCAGCCAGGAGCTCATCAGATATTTATAGTTTTTCATTATTCAACGCAATTAGTGCCCTGATATGCAAGCTTATGTTAGGTATGTTTATTTTATTTTTTGTTTTGTTTTAATTTGAAATTTTAATTCTCGGATTTAGATCATGTGGGGAGATATTTTATTCCGGCCAATCAAAAAGGTGAAAATTTTTATGTTCTGTTTTTATTGGTGGGTTTTGTTTTTCAGTTACGCCTATTTAGGTAATAAAAAGCGCATTAAATGCACAAATATCTTTTGTTTTGTATAAATATTTATTTTTTACACATGTGAAAACTGGAATTTTATTACAGGAATATAATAAAATAAATGCCATTGTTTCATTTTTTGGGAATTGTTCTCGTGAAATTTATTCTAATTTATGAAAAAATTAATTACAGAAACGAGTAAATAACATGTAATTAGATGCATTTGAAATTTATTTTAATCTGCAATGAAAAATAGACTAACATTTTTATAGGGATATTAAATTTAAAAATAGTTTTATAGTTTCTTATTAACATAATACAAAAATATATAAACTATGAAATAAAATTATCTTTTACTTTATATTTCAGTACCTAGTTAAAAAATACCTATCAAATATAGTTTTTTATAAAGGGGCTAGAATTATTGAGAATAAGAAAATCAGATAGGCAGAGAAAAACAAAATTTACACTATTACTATTATTTTAAAGTTATTTATCAATAATTTGAAATTAAGTTGGGAAAGTTAAGTTAGTTAAAACTTAGTTAATGATTTTTTTAAAATATCCATGTGTGCGAAAATATATAATTAATCGAGATTAACTATAGAGTAGTTCCATCAGTTTATGGCGAAAAAAGAAAATTTAAAAGTAAAAGAACATCTGACTTGGCAATGTATGAACTTTTAGCATTTTTTTTGGATTTATTTAAAATTTACAGCGTATGTGCTATAATTGATGATAATTTTGAAAGTTTTCCAAAATAACATTGGTTGAGAGCTTTTAATAAGTGGAAGGAACAAATGGTGTATTATTTTTGAAGGGAGCTACTTTGAACATATATAAAATTAAATTGTAAAAAATATGAACCATATTTCTTATTCTCAATAAATTTGGCGTGACCCGCGTATAAGGAAATTAAAACTATATAAAATATTAAAAAATCTGATGTGGCCAGCACATTACCTTTCGTCAATTCCATGTATATTTTACAAATTTCACACAAAATTTCTTGCAAACGATTCTATATTTCCCGTAGAATCATTTCATAAATATAATATGTAAATTTTATTTGACACTGACATCTGTCAATAAGTACGATTTGAATATTCTGTTTCTATGGTACAGCTTATATAGCAGCATAGGTTGCAAGATATTTCTTTATAATTTTTTATCTCTAAATTCATTGAATATGAAGAAAAAATGTGATTAAATCAAATAGAGAATAAATAATAATATTTATAATAACATAAAATGTGGAAAAATGATATTTAACAGCGTTTTTCAAGAAAAACTGTTAAAATCAGCAAATTAAGGTACTTCCGGTTAATGAATCCTAACCAAAATCAAATCAACTTTCATTGTAGTGTTGGATTTATCGAAGAAGACTTTTTTGTTACACACAGACACACACATACAGACGTCGTCGTGAAGTAAACTTGTATTCTAGGAGCCCTAAAACGTGCTTATTTATTAAAAACTTACCGTGGGCGAGCCTTGGAAGGTTGTGAGCTCAGTAAAGACACTTTCAGGTCACGTTGGGTTTATTTTTTTCGCGGTCTGAAAAAAAAAAATATAAATTTTATAAATAAATAACTCATCGCCATGGATACATTCATATAAGGATCCGACCCCTTATAGACAATTTTCGAGATAGCTCAGTAAAGAAGGATTCTCCGGTCTAAAAAGTAATCAGAAACAGCTCATTTTCTGGACGATCGCGAAAAAAATTATTTAAGTTAAATTGATTTGTAGATTTATGATCATTTAAGCCGGGATTCCGTAACCCACTGTATTAAATACCTATAATTTAAAATGATCAATCACTATTTTTTGTACCATACTTAACTCAAAAAGTACAAGTCAACCCCACAAATAAGCATCCTCGGAACACACACAAAAAACTGTCAGGTATAATATATAAAAACTACCCCTATTGCTACTACCCTACGCGTATCGTATCAATACCCCATCAATCAATACAATCAATGATCAGCAAGTGCTACACATCTGTCAATGAGTGGCACGCGTCATATCACGGCCAACTATGTGCAGCGAACGTGTCAATAGCTGTTACCTGTGTGGCTGTGTTTGTTTTCCCGTGGCTGTTTTTTGCAGATTACAGGGGTAGTTTTTTTACAGGGCACACTTGATGGGAGGTGATAGGGTGGAAATATTTCGATTGGGTTTTTTTTTCGGGGATTTAGGATCACCTGTGGAGTGAGATTTTTTTCTCTCTAATACATGGTAGTGATTTTTTTCGTACGATTTATTTTATATGTAGTAGCCAGATTGTAAAATCTTCGTTGACTTGTTTTACAAAAAACAATCCAATCTTATCCATGTTTTTACTTTCCGTCACCTCTAAAGGTATTGTCTTTGGTCAAAAAAATCGCTGGTGAGTTTTCAATGAATAAGCACGTTTTACTATTTTTACTATGATGTCTGTATGTGTGTGCGTGCGTGTGTGTGTATTTGTGTGTGCGTGTGTGTGTGACTATAATTTCGGCCGCGGTATCTCGATTACTAGAATTCCAAAAATTACAATTTTTACATATTCCACTTCCTTACATCCATATGCAAACTTGATTGATAGAATTGATTGAAGAACTTAAAGAGGACGACACGCAAAACAGAAATGAGTGGAAGCAGAAAATAATAAAAAAAAACATATACCCCTAACAAATGAGAATAGGTAAAGAAGAAGATGTTAGTTCAAGTGCAATTTGCATAGTTTGTGTATAAACTAATTTTACTGGAAATATAGGATCTTTGCAAGAAAATTTATATATGAAATTTGTGTATAATACACACGATACACGGAAGGTAATGTGCTGGCCACATCAGATTTTTTTTACCTAATATCGTAGATGTTATTTGCATTGTGTAGTTTTATTTCTAGACCTATTTTTTCATCTTGTGTTATAATATTTTCTAGATATTCGTAGGCTGTAACTCTTTTTAGTTTTATTCCATTTATTTCTACTGTTTTGTTGTCTTCTGGCATCGTTTTAAAAATATACATACATAAAATCATGTTCTTCCCCACAAGGTGAAAGCAAATTCATATAACCGTATTCATTCAATCTCTTTTTCTATTTCCAATCTCTGAACAAACATTCCTAAAACAACCTTTTAGTTTATGTTCTGTTTATTTTAATTTAAACCCAACCTTTCGGCAGCATATACTACAAGATTGAATGAACACCAGCGATCGATCGGATTGACCCAGCCTGAGAAATCGTCAGTTGCAGAGGCATCCCTGGAGAAATTCCAACAAATAAAATTCAAAGAAGCCAAAATTATTGAAAGATATACACGTTTCAACAATAGATTAGCGGACCTATTCTACTAAAAACACGTTATCGTTACCATGCGACTGCCGTTTAGCATTTGGTTGAATGACATATATAACAACAAATGTCAAAAACCTATTCTACTAATAATATCATTATAAATTATCGTTATAGTTTGGTACACGAAAGATGACTGTTCAAGGTCATTTATTAACCGTCTGGTATAATATTACTTACAGATAATTTCACTGCATTTCGTATATATAGACGTGCAACATGAAATATTTACGGTTATATTTAAACTGAATAAATAAATGTAATTTATTTGAAAATTATGTTTCTTTTTAAATAATGCCTTTCTCAAAGATTTATGCTGTTCACCTATGTTTTTGCAAAACACAAAAACATAGACTTGACAAAAACCATGGAATAATAATTTAATTAAATGTCAACGTCACTGAGTAAATAATAGCACAGATGGCAGTGTAGTAGATAATTAGATATCTGTAACTCTATACGGCATATGTTATTAATATTTTTAATGTGTTAGTAAGTAATGTTACCATTTACGTATATCTATCACACAACATAAACTACATAGACATACGTCGAATAATTTTTCTCTTTCTAACATGAAATGTTGCTAAGCTACTACTATAAAAATCTGTTGTGGCCAGCACAATACCTCTCGCCACTTCCTTTCAGAATGATAATTAGTAATTATGTACATAGATGTCAAATGTCAGAATTTTACATTAAAAATTTCAAGATTTTCTAAATTTACATAGTTAATTTATCACCAGGAGTTTAAAATTTACTTGTCGTATGCCTTAGATATTTAACATTTAATTCTGCTCCACATGGAATTGGAAAATCACTAAATTTAGAATGAGAAAATATATTTGACATCTATATACATAATTACTAGCTATCATTCTGACATGGGCCCCCATATCTGCTTGACAAGGCCAACAAAATCACATGACTGCTCGCGCCCTATTGTATTTAACATTTCTTGTATACCTACATTCTACACCAAAAATTCTACTTACGCATATATCTATTCCTTATATTTAGATTGTTTAATTTTAAATTCATTTTATGAAGAAATTTTGTCCTCTTCAAATTTTTCGAAATGTTTCCAATTCATTGTCAGGATTGACAGTATTTTTGAAGGATATATGTAATATACCTATAATATTAAATATTTAGCTATTAATACTTTAAGAAATAATATAATGTATGTACTTCCCAGAAAAAGTCTTCAGTAATGTCTCCGGATTTCTGACACTGACATTTATCTCTCAGTTACAAACAAATTAAATTTTCAACTATTTTCCATGGCCATTCTTTCGGCTGTAAAATTTATTATAACAGATTATTTTACATATTATATTTCTTTAATCTCTAAATCTATAGAATATATAATAAAATATTTAAATGTATCAGATAGAGAATTTTATTTTCTTTAATATTACCAAGAAAAAATTTCAAAAAATATTATTTAGAAGTTTTTTTTTCAAGAATCTTCTACTTCCGGTTGTCCAATTGTTACCAAAACCTTTTCAGATCATCCCATGAATGTCCGATTGGGAAATACGTAGTTAAACAAATTTAAAGTCTTATAGTTTTTGAGTAACCGTCCTTCCAACATCCCACACACACATACACACACACACATACACACACACACATCCACACACACACACACACAGAGACATCATCGTAAAAATGTTAAAATCGGATTGTATGGACCTTAAAACGTGCTTATTCAATAAAATCTGGATATGCGATTTTTAGCATGAATCCATTACCTCTCTTAGCGAGAGGTAAAAAGTGCTGGATATTCTTTCTTCGAACAAGTGTCCTTGAATAGTAATCTTTCGCGAACCAAAGTATATCATGACTATAACTATACTGTTTAACTTTAGGTTTATTTTGACAGAATAAATTTACGTTTGTTTTTCAATTTAAATTTGACTTATTCATTCATTATATTCAAATAATACTCGTAATTTACTAATAGGTACTGCAGAAATTTTCGGCAACCATCACTTCTTAATGAAATCCTCATATTTGAATATTTTTATATGAACAAATCTCTACATGCATCTTTTTAAATAAACCATATGGTGGAAATGATTAGGCAGAGTACTCACGTCATCAACCTGAAAAAAACCTTATAAAAACAAATGTAACTTGTAGTAATTATTAGTTGTTATTTATTTTTTAAAAAAGAAGAAAAAATATACTAGTATTAAAGAAACGTATATATGAATTAATTTCCAATTATTTCTAAGTCAATCCTTATTACTTTTACGGAATATAAAATTATTTGACATTCTCAGTAGTGCCAACGTGTTGTACGAATGTAAACTACAATTATTTCAAATAATTTTATATTCCCTACATAAATATATAATTTATCAAATATATATTTATAAAATAATAAATACATCAATAGAACAGTACCTACATTAAACAACAGTCAACTTATATTTGTTATTTATCGAAATCTACATTTTTAAATATAGTTTTTAACTTAATGAAATATGTTTAATATTAAAAATTATGTATTGAAAATAATGTCCACTGGTTGAAATTTAAAAGTAGATAGTCGCGAGGATAGTCGGAATTTGGGCTTTAACGAAATAAAATAACGATTCGTTACGTAAACATTATTAGCAGAATACGCAAAATCGTTATTATAAGTACATGTCGTTTGGTAACGAGTCGTAAAGATACATAATTTTGTAGTATAGAATAGGCCTGTAAGTAAAGAAGCCATAGAAATTTTTAAAACCAAGAATAATAATCGCAATCATTGCGACAATTATAAAATGTTACCTTAGTTGCTTGTTGCTAATGTTTTGTTATTATTTATTCATGTTTTTCTTGAAGAAGGCAGCAGTATATGTTGCCGAAACGTTGGATTTAAATTAAAATAAACATAACATACATTTAAAGGTTATTTTATTGTTGTATTATGAGTTTTGATTTTTTTAAATAACATTATTCCTAACCATACTTGCATGTTACTGAAACAAAAAATCTGAAACCGTTTATAATTTCCGGATACCATATCTAAACCGCATTAGCATTTCATCTATTAATCTTTATAATTTACGATCCCCCTCTATATTAAAAACTTGAGAATTAAAAGAGCATGCATCGCAAACTATTAATTCTTACGATAATAAACACCCACGCTATAAATTATACGAGTCGTCAAAGCTCTTAGTTTTAATTTCTACACGACGTCGTTATTTGTGTGCGTCTTATTTATGCGTCGGTCCCACCCAGAAAAAAAGTATGAAGCGTCCATACCCTCGCTCTAAATAAAAGACAAACGAGACTGTCGAATTAACCAACGGGGACAAAACATTGCAAACAGGACCGTCGTGGAAGAAATTTAAAAGAGGAGGATTTCATTTGTATAAGAAATGACTAAAATTCAAATGAAATATTGCCTACTTCTTCGCAGAGCTGCCAAAAAGAGTAATTTTAACTGTTTAAGTTCCGGTATTTTCATCTCTGGTTGAACTGTGTGTTAATTTAGTGCCTTTAAGGCAATCGCTTCGGCTTCAAACAACTTGCTTATACCTTAAATTTTCTGTTGATGATTTTCTCATTTCGTCGTAGATACATAATAGTTATTTATATCACTAGTCTAGAAACTGCACTTTTGTGAGTGTGAATTAGGCGCGGCGCGAGGCCTTTATTTAAAGGCCTCGCGCCTCACAGTTTTTGGACGTGTGATAGACAAGATTTTTTGTTCCGATTTCTCACTAAATTTATTAAATGAATTTAATTTATTACCCAAATATGATATATTAATTATTTTTTTTAATTAATTTCAAATAACATGGATTTATAAACAAAATCTGAAAAATTAGCAAATATTTTTTATACAGGCTGTAACAGAAATAAGTACATTAAATTTAAACAGTGATAGAACAATATTTCTTAATAACTTTTTCTTGTAAACCTTCTAGATAATGACTTAAAATTCTTTAAAGTTTTATTACATATTTCATTATCGCCTATGGTTGAATTCAAAATGGAGTACGCATGCGTCTACAACCAATTGTTTCCGTTGTGACTGCGACTGAATACAATGAAAGGTTGAATGAATTTGTCAACACAAAAGAAAGTTTAGAAACTGGTGAATAGATTGACGAATACACCAGATGGTGAAACTATACACAAATCGGGAAAGATAAAAGATAGAATAGAATACCTCGATTAAGGTAACAAAAAAAATCATACTTCAAATTTTTATGTTATAACAGGTTAGATAATCCAAAAATTGTAGGATATTTATAGGATGTAGTCGACCAAGAACAACTCTACAATTGACGGAACAAGAAAACGCATAAAGATGATTAAAAGTGATGCAGGCCTAAATGAAATTACAATAAATGTTCAAAATGGCCTTCGTTATTGTCAATACACTCTGAAGGCGTGGACGAAATGATGTAACTGTTGTCCTTTCATTATCCTCCAAATTGTCATATGTGACATTTTGTGTTGTAATGCTATTCTTCGAGTACTAGAACCTGGCTGAGAATCAACACTTATTTTATTTATATACATGTAAAAAGGTACGAACGTTTGGAAAATGACGATTCGGAAAACGGTCAAAATAAATTTTCTGGGCTTTGGCAGCGTTTCTCTGAGCTTTACCATAGGCGCTGGCCGGAACCACAAAAATACTATTAAATCATAATTACGAGAAAGTAGTTTTGCTTAGGGAAGAATAAATTAAATTCTTTTCAAAAACTGTTTCGTGAAATCCTGCCTAGTCCTGCCCTGTTTAATTCTGTACCCCACCCCCCAATGCACGCACATTTTTATCAAATTATTTTAATTGCTTGGTGCATTGTTCGCACGGCGGCGTCGCCTGGATTAAAAGACGACAGTTATGCTATGTTTAGTGTTATGCACTTGGTGATTATGTTCAGAACACTCCCGAGACTGGCTGGGCTGAGCCATAAATAAGCACTAACGCAAGACTTAAACGGACCGTTCGAGAGGGACATGCTAAATAATTGCTCCAGAAAAAACTCAACGAGCAAATAAGGCGGAGAAAAAATAAGAAATAAATTTCAGTTAATTTGGACACGACAATTTCATTTAGGGACTCTTAAATAAAGATGGAAAGGAGGCTTGTTACAGTAATTCAGCATAAAATAATTGAAAAAAAAACCATAGTCCAAATATTGTACACAAATATAAGTTATATGCAGTGACGTGTTCTTGTAAGGATTCTAAACAGTTTGATAACATAACACTGTTTTTCGCACAAATATCTTAGTCACAAGGTATTACATTTTAAAGTTTATGCGTTTTTACAAAAACGTGCTATAAAAATGATTATTTTTCTATTTCAACATTCAATAAATAATTTTCAAATATTTCAACATGATCCTGAGATAAATTAACTCACAGAAATTTATAAAAGTAAGAAAGTTATTTGATTATCTTAAATTCAAAAAAGTGGACTAAGGTGGTTTTTGCTAAAAGCTCTTCACTTGTCAGAATATAGTTAAGGTAAAAGCACCGACAGTTGACATAGCGCTAGTCGTTGACACTTTGAGTTTAAATTATAATAAAATAAACAAATTTGACTTATTAATATGGCTTTTGCTGTTAATATATACTAGCATAACCATCTGTGTTGAAATTGTATAACATGGTTAATGCTAAAACCATTACATTTTACAAAAGGAGGGTTTAATTGAACTATGAAAGTTTTTTGTATCCGACTTGCTGGATTGTTTTGCAACTCCTTACGACAATAAGTTTATAAATATATTGTAATAAATCGTTAATAGTACTTTTTTCAAATTTTACTGGGAATAATGGATTTAATGGTAAGTGACCTTCTAAAATTATATAAAATATTAGTGATTTTAGGTCATGTTATAGCCTTATGTGGGATGTCAAATAGTGATACACATTTTTGGCACTTTTTTTTATTATTTGACACCCTTTGGCAATAGCTAATATACGGGGCATTTTAAAAAAATTATTATAGTATTTACATTATTTGATTTATTCTCACAAATTACTGTATATTTTCAACGAGAAAGAAAACAAACAACCATAAAAACTCACGAATATGCAAAAAACGGTTCGTATTTTTATAATTTTATTTTAACTAGGTATGATCAAAGTATTTCCCTTAATATTTAATAAAACTTTATTCCAAAATGCTCTCTGGTTAATTCCATATTTTTATTCACAATGACATTTAAAAAACTGAATTTCTAATTTTTAAATGACAGATAAATAAATATTTAAAATGATAGTGTATTTGCAGTTTTTCTTGTTTGTCCTATTAAATTCAGAAATCATTTCTCTTGAATTGGAAATCTCTGAATGGAAATCAGTGTAAAAATCTTGGGCCTCTGTTTCCGTCCTGCTAATTGTTAATTTACATGCAGATTGGCGATATTTTCCACTCTCATCTTTCTTTCTCCCGAGCTCTGTTTACTAATGAAATTACAGTCAAAGACGCCTTCATTCCTCTATTTTAAAATGCATATTTATTCATAGATTCCTCCTGTCATTTCATTCTATTATATACCAATAAATCTATCTCTTAATTTTACTAATATTCCCCACAGGCAACATGTCATTTTTTACACAAATCATTCCCAAAATTAGTTACTTTCATTTTATACAAAACTGCTCACTATAAAGTAATATCTTTTTATTGTGTATGGTCCACCCTGATTTTCAGTATATCAACAAAGTAGATACTAAAACATTTTAACACTAGATGGTAATAGTAATTATGCTCCAAAATTATAAAGATTTTCACAAAGGCCAATCTTATAGTTCCTAGTAAAAAAATATCTTCTAGATAAATAAATAATATTAAGGCCCTGTATTTTCGTCTTTGATTAAACAGTCTGTAAACTTAATTATCAGCTAAAAAGAAAAATACACATGAAAGAAAATATCGTATCACCCGGAAAAATAGGGAAAAGCAAATATAATCAACCCTTTGTTGAAGAATATGATTTTCTCATACATTCGCACAAATTGCACAAGTTGCAAAAAACCAATACAGTCGTCCATCGATAACAAGATTGCTTTGCGTTGTTGGGTTGGGGTGGCATGATGGCTGCCTCCCTCACCCCACTCCACCCACGGCCAGGGCCTGCTGCGATACAGCCGCCAGGGAAAAGAATCACCATGGAAACGTGAAGGGTAAGCGCGTTTTTAAGACCAGGGAGGGTTTCCAACGCCCTCCGCCCTTTTTTCCTCCATCTTTCTTCCATCGGGGACGCCCGCTTTTCATTTTCCACATTTCCACCCGAGGGTGAGGGATTTCATTAAAAAATTTCTACCTGCCTTGAATTTTTTCCGTAAACAATAGGGTTGTATATTTTTCTGCTATATTGAATGCTTTCAATGGTCAGAGGAGCAAATATTAATTCGTGTTTAATGAGTGACTACTTGGAAATCAATTGAAATGTTTCTGGAATTTTTAATAACAGCTGCTGCGTCTGTGGAAAGTCTTTGATGCATACGAATTAATAAAAAAAACGGTTTATACACTTCCATGAACTTAACTCAAACGTTCAAGTATATTTTTAATATTAAATGGTCGTTTTCTGCTCATGTACAAGCCAACTTTTCTGGAAGACTTGCAATATTAATTTTTAAACCTTAGAGTTCAAAATAAACGAATAAAATTTTGCTTCTAGTTAGCAACTACAATAAAACTTGAAATTATTAGTTTTAAATAAATGATTTCTTCTTTTTTGGTTGTAATTAGATTAAAAAGAACATATTAAGTGACTGATTATCAGTAGAAACTACAACCACGCACTTAGATAAGTGAAGTGTTAAGATTGCTCAACATATCAAACATGCCAAGAGGTCCTGACAGCTTTAACTTCTATTATTAATCAGAATTTAACATTTTTTTTTGTTGTATTAGAGTTAATAATTATTTTTTTATTCAACACGGCTGCACAATAGCTCGAGAAAGGGAATGAGAACACCTCCAACATCATTTTTTTAGCGGTCAAACAAATTCTTTCACATAAAAATTAATGTTTTATGCAACTTTTGAATAAATAACTGGGCGATAGTCAAGTGGGCGATGGTTACGCGGGCGACGATCATCTGGGCGATAGAAACTTTTTTGCACACTTAACAAGCTACAAATTGGTATTTTTTGCAACAAGGAAGTTAAAAATGACGCTCTGATTTTATTAAACATTAAACGTACTTTCGCTTTGCTCTTTGTTGGCTCCCATCGACGCTTAATATAACATCCATAATTTTTTAAACACAACACTTGATCTGTAACGTGCCAAATTATCGCCTACATTTATTTATATAAATAAAGTAGGTTATGGACAAACTGTTTTTTTTTTATTGGCAATGAATGACGTGCTGTATGCAATTTGACCTCTCAAGAGTGGGGGTTGTTTTTTGCTTTTCATGGCTATTTCTGACGTCAGTCCTTTTATTTATTTACACAAATAACAACAAATTATTATTATTTTTCTTATTAATATGCAAAATATTGCATACACTTTCATTTAAAATAGTTGTAAATATATAAAATATCTGATGTGGCCAGCACATTACCTTCCGTCAATTCTGTGTATTATCTACAAATTCCATACATATATTTTCTTGTAACAGATTCTATATTTCTAGTAAAATTATTTCATGAACAAACTATGTATGTTGCACTTGACACTGACATTTTCTTCTCGTTCTTCTTCTTTAGCTTTTCCCATTTGTTAGGGGTCGCTATTCTTGATTTTCCAAATCCACTCATTTCTATTTTGCTTGTCGTCCTCATTCATTTCCTTTTCCTGTCGAGTCTTTCGGAATACAGTCCTTCCATCTTCTCTTTGGTCTTCCTCTGTTTCTTTCACCTTCTATTACTAAGCTGTATATTCTTCTTCTAATATATATTCTTCATCTCTCCTCATGACATGTTTAAACCATTTTAATCGTCTCTTTTGAATCTGAATATCCTCATCTCTCTGCCACATTCATTTACACTGACATCTGTCAGTTAGAATTTTCTTAATATATAATAGCAGTTTCTATAATTATAGCACTTATTTATGAAATTTAATTTCCTTATAATTCTTTAACTCTATATCTATTGAATATGAAGTATAAAATGCAATCAATTTGTATAGACAATAGAATAAAAAATAAAATAAATATAACATCACGGCATATTACCCATTGCTGGGTGTGTCAATTTGCTTTGTACATAGATATTGGTAATGATGATGACATATTTGTACCGTGCGGGCGTTTACCAGGCGTCATCTCACGGGCACTCATTGCTGGCGTGGAGAGTGTACCACAGAGTTCAATTTTGTGCCATTTAAAATAGATAATGGAATAGTCTTTAATATTTATAATAACGTTAGATGTCAAAAAATGATATTTAACCGCGTTTTTTCAAGAAACACTGATAAAATCTTCAAATGAGGGAACTTCCGGTTGACTAATTATAATCAAAATCGAATCAACTCTTCATATGAATGTAAAGAATAGGAATGCGAAAGAATTATATTTTTTTGAATTGTAGTGTTGGAGTTATTCGTCTATGACAAAATCGTCACACACATACACACACACACATACACACACATATCATCGTAAAAATGGTAAAATCGTATTGTAAAGACCCTAAAACGTGCTTATTCAATAAAAACTCATCATCGAACTTAACCAAAGACAATACCTTCCTTATCTAAAGGTGACGGAAGGTAAAAATGTGGAACCTGTTGCCCATCGCTTAGTCACTTTCCCCATTTAATCCTATCCGCCTGAAAACGTGCTTATTTACTAAATTTTCGACATGCGCTTTTTGACATGACCCCTATATCTTCCTTATCTTAGTGGGAGATAAACTTTCTCAAACCAAAATTTTTGCGTACTAACCTTTATTTATTTATTTAAACCTCGTCTTGATTATTTAACGAAATTCGTCCCTTTTCTCAGGTTCCTTCATATTCAAATTCTGAATTCTCCTCATGCTCTCCGAAATTGTAATTTTTCTTTGAGTAAATCTGCGGCTTTCTGTCTCCATACATTATGCCTGTCACGTTTGTTGAGCTCTAGCCTCGTGCTTACAAAATAAACCACGAGAATTATAAAATTAATTTCGCTTCGGATATATAAATACCTCTCGCTCTCTCAGATTCGATACCCTTACACTGCCTTGCCTTGCGTGCCTATATAGAATAAATCCAAGACGAGCGACGACAACGATTCGTTTTATGGTTATGCTTAAAATTACGGCAAATGCGATTCGTTATTTGTTATTTGAATTTGAGATTATGGAAGGAAGCTTTGGCACGCGTACCCTCAGGAAGAGGTAGGTAATCAGTGGCGTGAGGAAATTTTATCGAAAGATACACTAAACTTTGAACTTCGAATATTTAAACATGAAATAGTAAACAATAAATCATAACCGATGATGCAATACTCATTTACGAAATAGAAGATAAATCCGTAGTTTATTTCTTTGATTGTCTTAGAAATTTATACTAGAAATAATATTTGCTAACATTTGCCGGTCAAGGTAGCGCAGTTCTAGTGTTGCCGTTTCGTATATCAAAGGTCCCTTGCCGAATCCCGGTAGGTTATCGATGTTTGTTTGGGATCTTATAATGTTATCTTCATCAATAATGAATATGAAAAATCTGATGTGGACACCACATGACTTCCTTGTACGATTATTAAACTATACATATTTTTTTAATAATTAAATTACAAAATATTGACAGGCTTAAGCCAAGCCCGAGAAATATTTTGATTTAGAGCAAAAAAAATTCATTTACTACTATCATTCTTAAATTAACATTATTTTAACCCGGTTCTTTTTAAAGAGAGTTTTGATTACAACAAAGAAATATTTGATTACAACAATGAATATGACTAATTTCACAATAAAAATATAATATTTGTTATTGTACGAATCATAAAATTGCACGTATTTAACGTAATTTGACATGAACATTTTTTTTTGTCCTAATCCATAGCAAGCTTTATTACAAAAACAAAAAAAGTATATAATTTTTTTAATTTACATATCTCGCTTATACATAGGGTGAATTTATTAATACTTGATGTGCTAGACGCAGAAATTAATTCTCTAAAACTTTTATTTGAAGCATTTATTTCTAAAATCAAAATAAAATCATTTTATTCAAGAAAAACTGTTAACAACTTCAAGTAATGTACCACTTCCGGTTAGCCTATTTTAACCAATATCTATTATGTTATTTCGATTGACATAAAAGTCTTGTATACCAAATTTGAAAAGTTTTGGATTATATTTTAAAAGAGTTTTTCATTAAAATCTATTATAGGCTTCATGTAAAGTACCACTTCTGGAAATTGTGTAATAACCATAAAGGGAGGTGCACAACTAGATGTTATAGGAGTCCTAAATACAAAATTTCAACTTTCTACGGCTTACCGTTTTTGAGTTGTGTGAGATACGTAAGGACGTACGTACGTACGTACGTACAGACGTCACGACGAAATTAGTCAAAATGGATTCAGGGATGATCAAAATGGATATTTCCGCTGAAATCTGAAAACCGAAATTTTTCGCGATTACAATACTTCCTTTACTTAGGTACAAGGAAGTAAAAAGCTTTAAATAAAATTTTTAGAGCATAAAATATAAAAACAATTCATTTCCATGTATACAGAGGCTGTTTCCTTAATGTTGAGTACCACAAAAACAGATTGTAAAAAATTGTGGCGTTTTGAAGATGCATACAATTGCATACAGGTTGGTGATAGGCACAGCCGAACATAGGATTTTATTTGAATCTGTTTTGTCTAAAATAATTAGGCAAGCAGGAAATTTAGAAAGTCTGATTTGACATGTTAAAATCCTATGTTCAGCTATACCGGTCAGTCTGTTTATTGGAAGTGAACACGTAGAGGACGATCTTCATCGAAATAAATTATGAAAGTGTGAAAAGAAAATGTCAGCCACATGGATTTGAACCATGGACCATTATTTTGCCGGAATAACGCTCTACCAACTGAGCTATGGCCGATCTATCCAATGTCTGACATTATCTTCCACTTCAGCCGCTAATGTATCTCTCTTTGGAGAATACAGTTTTGTGTCACGTTGTATGATGTGGGGTTGGATTACCACTACATTTAAACATCATTCTGGACATGTCAGAAATTACTCTTGGCCCTATCGGTCCAGTTTTTGAAATTAGCGTAGAGTTTTCACACTTTCTTAATTTATTTCGAACATATAGACTGTTAAATATTATTTTTCATGAGTTTTTTTTACACAAATATGTAAAATTCTATAAAGGTGTTCCTCCTGTGAGCTAAAATAAAGTAAAACTATATTGGATTTATAAAAATAGTATCCCGCGGGTTTTTTTACCTTCCGTCACCTTTAGGTAAGGAAGGTATTGTCTTTGGTCAAAAAATTCAATGATGAGTTTTTACTGAATAAGCATGTTTTAGGGTCCCTATAATACGATTTTACCATTTTTACGATGTGTGTGTGTCTGTGTTTCTGTGTGTGTGTGACAAAAGTTCCGGATCCCATAACTTCAATACCACGATTCCAAAAATTATAATTTTTTCGTATTCCTCAAGTTTGCATCCAGAAAAACTAGTGATTAGATTTTGGTTATAATTGGTGAACCGGAAGTAGCTTCATTTGAAGGTTTAACAGTTAAATTTGATTTATTGACATTTAATATTATTATAACTTAAAGAATATATTATTCTCTATACGATTTGATTACATTTTATACTTCATATTCAATAGATACAGAGTTAAAGAATTTTAAAGAAATTAAATTTTATAATTCAGCCAGCTATGCTAAACATGGAAACTGCTAATATATTCATATAATTCAAATTGACAGATGTCAGTATGAATAAAAAGTAAATTAATGTGTCAGAGATGAGGATGTTGAAGTAGATGTAGAGGAACACACGGAAAGATACGGTAATAAAATAACTCTAGTGTTACAATTTTCTAGAAAGATACAAGAAAGACGATTACATTGGTTTGAACATGTCATGAGGAGAAATGAAGAATTATATTTGAACAAGAATCAGTAGTTTAGTAATGGGAGGTTGAAGAAGCAGAGAAAGACCAAAGATAAGATGGAAGGACTGTATTGCGGAAGACTTGAGAAAAAAAGAACCGAATGAGAACGACACGCAAAAATATCGATTTCTAACGAATGGGAAAAGATAAAGAGGAAGAAGATGTCAGTGTCAAGTGCAATTTGAATAGTTTGTTTATGAAATAATTTTACTGGAAATTTATTTATTTATTTATTTATTTATTTATTTATTTATTATTAATCACTCAACAGGAACAAAAGTTCCCAATTACAGAGGATTATTTACAAAAACAAGAATAATACAATGTAAGACAAAACGAGAAGTGACAATAAATAAATTTAGAATCTTTTACAAGAAAAATTATGTATGGAATTTATACATTATACACAGGATTGACGGAAGGTATTGTGCTGGCCACAACAGATTTTTTTTCTTTAAAATTCATACAATAAATGACAGATTTCCTGAAAAACTACCTAACGACAGGTCACATGAAGAAGACTAAAACTAACTACTTTTCGAAAGATATTAACAGTTACTCAAAATCTCAGTCAAAAAGCGTCCTTACAATATCGACGTTTTGGTACACTCTTGCACCTTCTTCTAGGTAAGATTTTACAAAATATTACATTTCATGTATACAAAATACATTTGTTCTTTATATTCAGTTTTACAACATCGTACAAAACTTGTAATTCTAAAGAACGAATGTATGTATTGTGTACATGAGTTGTAATATTTGGAAGATCTTATTTACTCAGAAGAAGGTGCAATAGTACACCGAAATGTTGATGTCGTAAGAGAATAAATGCTATTTGATTAAGATTTCGAGTAATTGTTTACACGTAATTTATACCACAGTCGAGAAATTTCTCACATTTTCTTAAATAGTTGATAAATAAGTGATTTTCGCATTTATTAAAACGTAAATTTTTCTGGATTCTGGATTATGTGCTTGCCTGTAGTCCTTCAAAAGATCTGATATAATCGACCAAGAGACAGAGTCATACTGCATTATATGGAGGGTTTAGAATGTCAAGTTTCACAAAAAAAATTGTGGATATTATTAACACCAAATTTTAAATTAATTATTTCCAAAAATACGATGTGTTGACGGTCCTTGATTTTGAGGTCAATTTTATTAGTTTTTTGGTATTGATATCTTTTCTTTTTCTAATATTTTTTTTTATAAAGATTTAACGGCAATATCAAGAAGGTTAAGCTTGGTAAGCTGACGTAACGAGAAACTTGAAATTAAAATTCAAAGTTTACGTATCTGAGCAAAAATTAAAATGTCTGTGAAATATTTTCTCTGCTTTCTAAGAAAAGTATGAAAGGCTCCTTTTATATTCGATACGACAGTCTGCGATAAAAACGAAAAAAGTAATTACGATCTTAAAATTCATATAAACCGTCCAGTCTTCTTGATGTGAAATTACGTCCCAAACTGCGGGCCGTTTCAATATATTTCCATCCTGGGGAAGAAAGAAACGAGGGAAGAAAAAAGTAATGCATTCTAAATTGCTATTTGAAAAGTTCCATTTACTTTTTTCCTACATGTCGTGGTCCTGGCTTTGCCTGCTACTGGGAATGAAATGGAATGGGACTTTTCACGTATACACATTTACATAGCTGATATTTTATGAATGAGGCTGTCTTTCCAAATCATGAACTCCCCTGCCTAGGACTTGGAAATTCAAATCAGTCTTTCGCGTTTCTCCACAACAAACATTGACATTTCGGATGTGTTAGTAGTTCTATAGATGGAATTACTCAAATAGATTCAACACAAGATGTTAAGAAAAAGTTCTTACAATTAAATATTTGCTATT
Source organism: Harpalus rufipes (assembly GCA_951394225.1). Lineage (NCBI taxonomy): Eukaryota > Metazoa > Arthropoda > Insecta > Coleoptera > Carabidae > Harpalus > Harpalus rufipes. The sequence goes on from OX596275.1 coordinate 51,747,491, forward strand.
CTTTCTAGATTAGAAGACAGTGGAATCAACGATTAGAATATCCGATGTGGCCAGCACATTGCACCTCGCTATCGCCATGTGATTTTTATTCATTGAAATAAATACATGAGAATGAAATTTATTAGGTTTTTTTAAAAATTAATTCCCGCAAACTTATTGTTACAGAATTACAGCCCTTTGAAAGAGCACCTCATCAGACACATTTTTATTAATAACTCTGGAACTGGTTATACAAAAATATTGAATCTTGGTATGTGGATACTACTTATTTATGCATATTTATACTCTCTTGTGTTTCTGCATCTCAACCAGAGGCGTCTCATATGGGGGAAGCCATGAAAGTTTTTTATATTTTTTTTACCTATTAACATTTTTTAATTTTTGCTTCTAAAGAATTACAATGTAAAAGTACTCAAAAAGTAACTTGATAAACACAATAGTTTTTGAGATATTTTAATTTTTAAACAAAACCAAGTAAGAAAAAAAATTAGGAACAATTAAGAAACAATGAAATTCATATATATTCATTCTTGGATATCTACGAGTGTCATTCAATAAGTAAAGAGACAAATTCTATAATTTTAAAACTATTCAATGAATGTGTACAATCTTTTCAGGGGTGTTAGTTGGCAACCTTGGGATATGCTCTGATCAGCTGTTTCATCATTTTATGTCAACATAACCTCAAAATTTTCAGTTCACCATGGCAAGTCCACTAGAAGATTGCACCTTAGAAGAGCAGCGCTCAGTCATTCGATTTTTAGTCGCAGAAGGTGTAAAACCAAGTGAATTTTTTTCTAGAATGTTAACACAGTACGGTAAAAGTTGTATGAACCGTGCGAATTTTTACAAGTGGGTTGATCGGTTTAAAAGTGGCCGAACAAGTGTAGGTAAAGTGATGCTGACCATCTTTTGGGACTCACAGGGTCCAGTCTATTGCGATTTCCTTGAAGATCAGCGAACTATCAATAGCCAATACTACTCTGAGGTGCTAGAACACAAAGTTAGACCAGCTATCAGGAGCAAACGCTGTGGACTCTTGTCAAAAGGAGTCATTCTTCAGCACGATAACGCCCGCCCTCATACAGCCCAGCTGACCCGTGATAAGCTTGAAGAATTGGGTTGGGAGGTCTTACCTCATCCTGCCTACAGTCCCGACCTCGCCCCATCTGATTTTTACCTGTTTGGACCACTCAAAGACGCCCTACGTGGAAAAATATTTGCTAACAATGAGGAAGTTAAGGAAGCGCTGCAAAAGTGGCTTCGGGGTAAATCGAAAGAATTCTTCGCCAAGGGAATTAGGAAGCTGCAAGAAAGATGGGACAAGTGCATAACTGTGGGGGGTGATTATGTTGAAAAATAGCCTTAATTTTGAAAGATTGAAATAAACCGCTTTTGAGCTATAGCCATTTGTCTCTTTACTTGTTGAATGACCCTCGTATGTAGATATTTTCTGGGCGTACGACGACAATTACCTTCACAATATCCATAAATATCAACAATATCACTAGCATTTCCTTTTTTAATAAAAAAAATTACGAATAATTAAAAATAAAGTAGTTAACAATAGTTAGAAACAGTTGTGTTTTTTATATTTTATTCTATTTTCGTAGGTATTTTATTAATAATTTGTATATGTAGTCTTCAAAATCCTTCCATTATATTTTTTTTTCTAAAACTGTCAAAAAAGTTGATGTTTGTGCATTGATATAAATATGCAAAATATGTTATTTTTTCATTAATTATACATAACCATAACAACGTGTATTTCATAAACTGTCTACATTATTTCGCACACCGGCGCATTATATCATATATTGAGAGCATTATTTCGTGCACTCTGCACATAACTTTGCGTACTATTTCACGCACACATCCAAAATCAGACATAAAACGAGCAAAAACTTGCATTTTAATTTATGAAAATGTTTTTAATATTACTAAATATGTACTATTTAATAAATTTAGTATTAAACTTGTGTAAAAATTCAAAATAAAATGTTTCAAAACTTATACGAAAATTCAACTGTTATCTGTCACATTGACAAGATGTTAATAGAGGTTAATTTATTTTAAATAGTTATTTCTGTCTTCTAAATACTAAATTTAGTTGTAGAAAAAATATTATGTGCACTTAATACGCGAAATATTATTGGTGCTCTCGAGTGATTTTTTGACTCAACTCATCAAAAAACTTGCACATGGTACACAAATAACTATTTTTGCATTTATCACTAAATAAATCGTCACGCTGTGTAAATTTGCTTCTCTTTGCCGTTTGTAATGATATATCTATACCAGGTGGCACCTCATATGCTCTCAGAGCTGTTGTGGGTAGAGCACCATACGAAACAGGTTTGTGCTATTTGAAAATTGGTATCACAATTCGTCACACCGTCACCTAAGATACACAGCCACGTTATTTTATTTATGTGTGTTTCATTTTTTCCAAAAATCGTACAAAAATTCGGGCTCATCTTGACGCTCTCAAAGTTGACAACATAATAATTCGTAAAACAGCTAGTAATATTTGTACAAGAACACTTATGTTGAATAACTTTAAAGCATAAAAATGCTATTTAATGCCCTTTGAATATATGTAAATGCTTCAATTATGAAATTAGAGACATTAAATTGTGAGAAACTAGAACTTTATAACCCTACATGTCCATTATTTAAGAAATCATTAATAGTTTTGAAAGCTTCACAAACATGTTCCAGTGGTGGAAAATGTGGCAGACGGCTACGATGTAAACGATAATGTGAGTAATTCGTTTCGGTTTATCGGTTGAACGAAACGGTAATACCGGCTCGCCACTGTAAGTAAATACAGAACATGTAGCTGAAACTGTGGTTCGTGGTTGCAGTGTATATGGTTAACCACATTAAACCTCGGTGCAATGAGACATAAAGAAGGTAGATGATAATTTAATTGAAATGAGTAAATATATAAACAGAGAAATTTCGATAATACTTGAGTACAGTAAAATATTACAAAGATGTCCGATCAAGGTCATCTACGAATTGTATGATTTTAGCTCCGCCCATTCTGACAAATTCAATAGTATCGTTTACTTAGTTTTTATGAAAGTATCTAAGATACTACTGTTATTTTATTATTAAAAAATCTGATGTAGCCATAACAATACCTTCCGTCAATCTTGTGTATTATGTACAAATTCCATACATAAATTTTCTTGCAAAAGCTTCTATATTTCCAGTAAAATTATTTCATAAACAAACTATACAAATTGCACTTGACACTGACATCTTCTTCTTTAGCTTTTCCCATTCGTTAGGGGTCGGTATATTTTATCTTCTTCGTCCATTCATTTCTGTTTTGCGTGTCGCCCTCATTTAGTTCCTTTTATCTCAAGTCTTGCGCAATATAGTCTTTCCATCTTATCTTTGGTCTTCCTCTGTTTCGTCTACCTTCAATTATTAAGCTATTCATTCTTCCAATATATTCTTCATCTCTCCTCATGTTCAAACCAATGTAATCGTCTGTCTTGAATTTTCTAGAAACTTCTAACACTAGATTTATTTCCTTTATTATTTCATTCCTTATCCTATCTTTCCGTATCTTCCCCAACATCTATCTCAACATCCTTATGTCTGCCACATTCATTTTCTTTTCATTAATATTGACATCTGTCAGTTAGAATTTTCTTAATATAGTAGCTGTTTCTCCATGGTTATAGCAGAGCTCGCTGATTTATAAAATTTAATTTCTTTATAATTCTTTAACTCCTATATCCATTGAATATGAAATGTAAAATGCAATCAATTCGTATAGATAAGAATATTATTTAATATTTATAATAATATTAAATGTAAAAAAATAATATTTAACAGCGTTTTTTCAAGAAAAACAGTTAAAATCTTCAAATGATAGTACTTCTGGTTGAGCAATTATAACCAAAATGTAATCAAGTCCGCATATGGTTGTAAGGAAGAGGAATACGTAAAAAATGTTATTTTTGGAATTCTAGTATTGGAGATATCGCGGCCAAATTATAGTCATACATTCATGCACACATACACACACGCACATGCATACACACACACACATACACACACACATACAGACATCATCGTAAAAATAGTAAAATCGTATTGTAGGATCCCTAAATCGTGCTTATTCATTGAAAACTCACCACCGAATTTTTTGACCTTACGTAGAGGTGACGGAAGGTAAAAAATATGTTACATTAAAAACATTCAATATTCAAAAATAAGTCAACTGGTAAGTTTATTAGCAAATGTAATACCAAATATAAATATAAATTTAAAAATATTTCACATATTTTACTGAAAACTTTAAAAATTACTCCGTTCTTAAAAATTCAATTAAAACTGATATTATTTTTATAGCTTCCCAAAAATAATTTCCAAAAATCTAATAAAACTTTTACGTCGTTCTTCTCTCATGTGTCGCAAACAAGGTCGTTAATACTTTTGTTCCTTTGATAACTTGATCCAATGAACCGATAATTAGCATTGGTTTGGAAGGCCTGAACTTTGGGCGAGAAGTTTTAAACTTTTCCGAATCAGGAAATGGACGAAAGATTATTTCTTTTTCGCTGGATCTGTCAATAAAGGCAGAGAGTTGGCTGTGAGCTGAACTTCGACTTCTAATTAAGAGAAAACGAACTCTAAAGTGAATCCCCACCCCCTAAAAGAAGGGAGGAAACCCTTCAGAACACAAGTTTTCAGGAGGGAAGATTTTTATTTTTGGGAAGTAAGAAAAAATTATTAAAATTACTGAACTTTTAACACATCACAACTGTGGTCATAAAAATCATTAATTTATTTTCAAATTCATACTTGAATTTGTAGAAAATTACAGATTGAAGATGCTTATTATTAAGTTTCATTATTTTTGAAAGAGGTATTAACTTCCAATAACTATACCTTCAATACGTTATAATACTTTTTCGATCTGTTTTGCTTTTTGTTAAAATAACAAAAGATGAAGTTAATATGTCAAAAAATGACGGTCTACTAGTTAGATTCAATATTAAGAGAGCAACCCTCGTAGCAATTCTACGTCTGCACGAATCGTATTCTAGGAACGATCGAAATATTCAACGAAAGTCTTGTATTTGAGGCGAGTGAACTCTTCTCCACTCCGAAATACGGTGTGATTAGGGACGCGAGTAAATGAAGCAATTTACGATGAAAAGAAGTAGCAATTTGCAGCTCTGCTCAATAATGGATCGCCGTTCGTTTGGTTCGACGTCCCAGCGTTACACGAAAAAACTGATTGGATATGTAACACTTCAGCAGATGACAATCTATTGGAAATTTTAATAAACGTGAGGACAAGGGATTTTTTGTCAGCGGTTTTCTCTTTAATCTTGCAGGATAGGATAGAATCGATATAGAATAGAATATTATAGACAGAAGGATAATTAACAGAAAAAAATCTGATGTGGCCAACACAATACCTCCCGTTTAATTTAATTTTTATTCATGTAAATACTTAAAATTAAATTAAATTTAAATACCGGATTCGATCCCGACCGACGCCAAATATTTCGAATTTTAAATGACACAAAAATGACCCATGTGGTGCACTCTCCACTCCAGCAATAAGTGCTCGTGAGGTGACATCTGGTACACACCCGCACGGTACAAATATGTCATCATCGTTACCAGATTGGCACACCCAGAAATGGGTAATATGCCGGGATGATATATTTATTTTATTTATATACTTACCTATATTTATTGCTGGAGTGGAGACTGCACAGGGGTCAATTTTGTACCATTCTAAAATATTTGGCGTCGGTCGGAATCGAACGCGATTCCCCAGATTCGCGTGAAGTAACGCCTGGTAAACGCCCGCACTGTCAATTACATACATTTGACATCTGAACTGTGTAACAATGGAGTTGTGTTTAAAGCGTACGCTCCGGGATTAAAATTATAGATATTTTAGAAATTTATCCATAAAATATGTACAAATAGTATTAACGCGGAGCTGTAGAAAATTTTAAAAAACTTTATTTTTTATAATAACAAATCACGAAAAATAACATTTAAAGGTATTTTTCGAAGAAAAACTATTTTGAGCTTCCAGTAAAGTGCCATTTTCGGTTATCTGATTTACTCCAAAATCTAATGGCATCTTTCCATAGAAGAGTAAGGTAGAAATACAAGGTTTCAAAATTTTCTGAACTATAGTATTTGAGTTAGAGCGTAAAGAGGATCCACACAAACACACACACACACACACATACACACATACACAGATATACACACACACGCACACATATACACACAGATATCATAGTGAAAATAGTTGTTTACGATTCGTTTACGGGGTACGTAAATATGACCAAATAAGCGAATTTCGAGAGTTAGCTAATATACCGACTATCGAAAAGCGTGTAAAAATAGCGTATCTCTGCCTAATACATAAAGTTTTAGTAACCGGTTCTCCGTCTTATTTATATGATAAATTAATTCAAAAGAATTATAATTATACTCTTCGAATTAAGAATTTGTATATTATACCATCTTTTAGAAAGTCAAAATTTAAGGGATCTTTCTCATATCTAGCACCAATGCTTTATAAGGCAGTGGTCACACTGAGTAGAATACAATCGATCAACCAAGATCGACTGTTGCAGATCAGTAGGGATCGACTGAAATTTTAGGAGATATGTCACACTGCATGAATCGATGTAAATATTTTCACAAAAATGATACCAACTTAAATTGAAAGAAAATTAATTATTTCTTACCCTGAAACGCCGCAAATATATGTTTTACAGAAATATGTTAACAAATGACAAACCTTATGAGTTTTTGTATTTAAAATTATATGGTCTATGTCATCAACTGTCCACATTTCCGTCATGATACTAATAATATCACTGTAATATTCTAACATTGTTTTAACCTGTACACAAATGTCAAAACAGTTAAGTTGGTATGAAAAATATGAGAAAACTGAGCATGCGTAAACACATTAACCGCTGTCGATCGACTAGAAAATCAAACATGTTTGATATATCAAACCACTCGTGAATGTTCGACATCGTTCGATCATAGTGAATGCATGCAGTGTGACCATTCCCATAATCTAATGTTAGTTTAATTTTTAATCGATCGCAATCAATCGACGTCGGTTGATCTTACTTTTCCAGTGTGACCACTGCCTAACGCTATTCCTGATTCGTTAAAATCTCTGTCTCTATATACCTTTCGTAGACATATAAAAGACATGTTTATCACATAACATTGTTCATTTTTGTTATATAAATCTTATATTTATTATTTATAATATCTAATTTGTATATTATTCTATGTAAAAAATCCTGGTACATAATTTTTTTTTTTTATATTTATTTGTGTGGTTGGGTGGAAGAACAGCCTTTGGCTGAACCCCGCCTTTAGCTTATAGTTAATAAAGATTATTATTATTATTATTATTATTATGTTTTAAATTAAACTGAAACAATCAACGAAACTAATTCAATAAAGTAAATGTAAACCAATTATTTTTCCTTTCAAGCACAAAAATGCGAAGCCTCCTCATTGAGTCTTCTCCATCTCCTGGAAGTGTCATTACTGTAAGTCTTCAAATTACGAGATAAAAGTTACGTAATAAATTAATTTCGCTTCAATTACCGGGATAATAATAAAAAACGTCTGCGTCTGTCTCGGTCTCGGAATTGGAACGAGAGCAAGAGACGTAGCTGTTGGAAGAAGAAAGAAAGAAGATGATGATAATGTATTAATTAGATAATGATGGCGAGAATATGGCAGTCAATTAGAGAAAATATCTGTTTGCGTCAGAACGTGGAACCATTAGTTGCGGCCGGCCGAGAGTAGCAGCGTCACAGGGCAGTGGCGTAGGGAGGAAACGGACAGAGAAAAGGGGCACGAAAGAGATCATGTAATTTTGTAAGGTATCATATGTTTTAATATATTATACGAATATAGTATTGGAATTGCGCAATATTCTTGACGACATACGAAACTGAAGTATGTAGTTTCTTTTTGCCACGTATCTCGTGACTCTATTCAGGAAACATTTTGTATACATTCGCATGTATTTTACCATTTTTACCTGTCACTAAGAGAGGTATTAGATTCATGCTAAAAATTTCATATCCAGATTTTAATTATTAAGCACATTTTAAGGTCCCTACAATCCGATTTTAATATTTTTACGATGATGCCTGCGCGCGCGCGTGTTTGCCTGTGTGTGTGTGTGTGTGTGTGTGTGTGTGTGTGTCTGTGTGTGTGTGTGTGTGTGTGTGTGTGTGTGTGTGCGTGTGGATGTATGTGTGTGTGTACATGTGTATGTGGGGAGGTTTAGGGTGTCTCATTTGGTTACCATTATACCAAATATCATGATTTGTGAGCCCCTAAGCCTACTTTACAGGTATATGAAGAAAATTAAAAAAATAATTATAAACAAAAACTATTTTGAGTGGACCGTTTTTCCGTGTCACCGTAGGCATTTTTTTTTAAATTTTAACATATATAAAAATTCTGATGTGGCTAACACAATACCTACCGTTTAATTCAATTTTTATTCATGTAAATATTTAAAATTAAATTAGATTTAAATATCAGGTTCGATCCTAACCGACGCTAAATATTTCGAATTTTAAATGGCCCAAAAATGACCCCTGTTTTGTACTCTCCATGCCTAGTAAACACTCGCACGGTACAAATATGCCATCATCGTTACCGAAATCTGTGTACAAAGCAGATTGGCACACCCTGCAATATGCCGTGACGATATAATTATTTTATTTATTTATATACTTACCTATATTTCTATATATTTATTTATGCTGGTAACTGTATTAAGTTCCTTTCCGTATAATTATTGTACCATTTACTATTTTCTTTTTAAAACGTAACTATTAATATTTGAAATATTGAAATGGTTAATTTGTTGACAGTTACATATATCTGTCAGTTACGTGTATTTGAGATCTAAACTGTGTAACCATGGAGTTGTGATTAAAGCGTAGGCTCCGGGATTAAAATTATAGATAGTTTTATAAATTTATCCATAAAATATATAGAACAAGTATTAATGCAAACTTGTAGAAAATTTAATAATCTTTAATTTTTATATAACATAAATCTCAAAAAATAACATTTAAAGGTATTTTTCGAAGAAAAACTATTTTGAGCTTCCAGTAAAGTGCCATTTCCGGTTATCTGATTTACATCAAAATCGAATGGTATCTTTCCATATTAGAATAATGTAGAAAAACAATGTTTCAAAATTTTCTGAACGATAGTATTTGAGTTACAGCGTAAAGTGGATCCACACACACACGTACACAGATATATACACACACACACACACACACACGCACACATATACACACAGATATCATAGTGAAAATGTTAAAATTGGATTCTAGGGACCTTAAACGTGCTCATTTACCAAAATCTCGATATGCGATTTTTAGCACGATCTCTATACCTCCCTTACCAAGTGTAGCGGGATATAAAAATGCTAAATAAAAAATAATACTATAAAGTACTCTTTTTCTAAACTTGGACTCGTTCTTTAATATACTATTTTTTGGCATTTAAATTTCTCTGAGCTTAAATGTTTCTATTAACTTACTTAATATATGTTAATAATAAAATTTAAATAGGATAATATTCTTTTTTGTTTTTTGTTTTATTTAATTACATTCAAATACTTGTCAGAGATTTAAAAATAGTGTCCAATTTCCTGATCCTTGCTTTTTCTTTTTTGATTCTTGTCAATTCCGCATTTCAATTACATTGATTAATCACCTGGCATCTCATTTCAATTTTCAACCCCATCATGTCGAATAATATTCCTCCGATTAGGGTTTCCTCTCCTCTCGGGGTTTCTTATTTACCCTCTCTCTTCACCCCTCCAACCACCCAGCAACTCGAGAGGGTGTATAATGATCTTATGCTGAAAGTAACTTCAACTTTTTTAATCAGCTCCAAGTTTAATTATGGAAAGGAATCTCCAACCCTTAGTTTCGCGTTTTCACTTGAGGAGGAAATTTTCGCAAAAATAAAAAGTTAAGCGGAAGAAAGTGATAGAATTTGTAACCTACACAACTGTATATATTTGGAAAATATTGTTGTGTAATGTGCCGAGGCGGGAAGCTGAGACCCAGTAATTTTCGAATGTGTGTACGTTTTGTGGTGCTTATTATATTTTTTGTGCTACCTATGAATTAAGCATAAATATTTACAAAATACGGCCTGTCTGGCAAAAGATGTTATTTTCTTTCAATCGAAGTTACCTATGTTTGTTGTTTTGTTACTGATAAACTATAAACAGGGAAGTAACTAGTTAAGATAGATCATTTCATAACGAGTGTATGAAACCTCGTTTTAGCGAGTTTTGTACAGTATTTTTCTCACGACCACAAAAAACGGCACAATTTAATATATTTTTAAGTATAATAATAATTATAATAATAATAATCCAAACAGACCGAGAAATACGAGCTAATATACCAGATATTGTGATAAAAACAAAGTTACTTACATTATTGACGTATCTGTACCAGCGGATGAAAAGATTATTGCAAAGGCTGCCGAGAAACTTCTCAAATATAAAAATTTAGAAATAGAAATTAAAAGAATGTGCCAAACAAAAACTATTGTCTTGCTCATAATAATAGGAGCTATGGGTTTCGTTGATGATGAGTTTTGAAAGAACATTGAAAAAATGCTTAGTATACATGACCCTACCGAAATCCAGAAAACGGCAATAATTGGAACAGCACATATCATAAGAAAGGTTCTAACATAGACACCCATACCTAAGCTGCTTGGTAAGCTGCCGGATGGAGTGGTTCTTCCGAACTGCGGAATACATCTTTGTCCAAAATATCGGGACCAACAATAATTTGTATTTTAATTTTCTAATGTAATATATGTATTAGTAGTTTTTGAAATAAAGAGATAATAATAATAATAATAATAATAATAATAATAATAATAATAATAATAATAATAATAATAATAATAATAATAATAATAATAATAATAATAATAATAATAATAATAATAATAATAATAATAATAAAGTTCTTATTCGCGCGTCTTCCATTGCAACTTAACCATGACATATGAGAGTGTACAGTAAAATATTTGAAATATGTCCGATCAAGGGCACCTGTATCACGAACGAATTAACAAATAGGCATACATTTATCTTTCTCTTTTGCAAAGGCTGTAAGAGTCTGTGATAAGGATGGATATAACACGCTTGTCTTTAAAAAATCATATTTTTTCGACTAAGTTAGGACATTCCATTTATAAACGATGCTCGTTGTTGATAATACTTTCGCTGTAACGTAAGTTTATTTATTAATACAGATACATTACCTGGATTCATAGCCGTACGTATAACGTTATATTCTGTCAGAGTCACTGACACTGACATTGTGTCAGTATCTTATTTTTAACATATCTGGTTTTACATTTGCTTATAAATTTACTAGTTGACTTATTTTTGAATTTTGGATGTTTTTCCTGTAATATATATTTTTATAATAATAAAATAACAGTAGTATCTTACGTACCCTCATAAAAACTAAGCAAACGACACTACTGAATTTGTCATGCTGGGCGGAGCAAAAATCTGAATTCATACAATTCGTAGACAACCTTGATCGGACATCTTTCAAAAATTTTACTGTATGTATATTTTTCATAGCACTCATAGAAAATAGTATATTAAGGTATTTGGCAAGTGCGTGTGAAGCTGAAATTTTTACATGAGGGTGGAGATTGCGACACGAGCCGAAGGCGAGTGTTGCAAACCATCCGAATGTAAAATAGGCTTCACACACGTGTTACATACTATACTTTTTCTACGACTTTGCAATAAAATAATATATGTATTTTTTTTATAAATTAATAACACATTTCTCATGAAGTTGTTATTTCTACGGACCATTTACCAACACATGATTTACGTGAATATAAAGATATTCATTGTATGTGTTAAAACTGAACTATTTACTTCACGCACACTATGCGTGAAGTGACACTTCACGCAGTGTACAAAAAATCAAGCTTCACGCATAAAAATTCATACATGGGAGTAGAAAAATAGTTTTATTGTATAATAGTACTATATTAACCACATATTCATTGTTTAATATATGTTCGAACGATAAAATCAAATATCAAATAACGCAAAATAAAACGGAAGTGAACTGTGGAGTGCAGAATTATTACCAACTATTCTACATAAATGTGAAATTATCTTCCCAATTTCAGAGTTATCCGGAATGACTGGAGGTTCCGCCTCGTTCTGATTTTTTATTTGCCCCATCGTTGTGATAATGAAATACGATTATCAGATTGCACGGGCGTACATATTTCCACTCTATCATTCCTTGTATGAAAATATGTTTCAAAATAAACTAGTCATGTTCTTCTATAAACACTATTCTAACGTAATAATTTGAATAAATAATAGTTTTAGTTTAAAAAATAAAAACAAACTGTATGTCAAAAAATTCAAAATATGTAACGCCGCTGACCTTTTTAAATGTCGGTAATATAGGTTTGATCATATTCAGAACTTTTTCAAATCACGTGACTTTAAACCATTCTTCTTTATAATTACTATAAAGAAAAAGGGTTAAATTTGCATATTATAACTTATAGTTATATTATTTACTTTCATACTTCCATCCCGACCGACGCTAAATATTTTTCGAATTTTAAATGTCACAAAATTGACTCCTGTGGTACACTCTCCACGCCAGCAATGAGTGCGGTGACGCCTAGTAAACGCTCGTACGGTACAAATATGTCATCATCATTACCGACATCTGTTTACAAAGCAGATTAGCATACCCAGTAATGGGTAATACGGCGTGATGATATATTTATTTTCTTTATACTTTGACATGTAGTGATTTCTCGTAAAAGTCAAATTACAGGTTAGTTGATAACACTGCTGTGCGTAATAATAACACACTAGTGTGTTATGATTTATCTGCTATATGAACGATATTGTCAAATTTCGTACCTAGAAATCGTGTGGAAACAATGGTCGCTAATATGTACAGTGATTAAGGGCGATTATCGAGCATTTCACTAGCATTGTTTTATCTCTGTCAATCGTTTACAGATTATTTTAGAGAAAAATACTTAAATGCGTGCAATTAATTTTTCTATAACTATTATTTGAAGTATTTTTCTCTAAAATAATACATAAACAATTTACAAAGATAAAACAATGCTAGTCAAATGCTCGCTAATCATTCTTACTCACTTGTTCATACTAGCGGCCAATGTTTCGTATATAGTTGTGAAAAAAAAAATATATAGCCAAACAATACTTGGACATTATCCATTTATTTAATATTCCCTAACATTTATCTTGAATTTTGTGCTGCTTTGTGTATTGTGAAAAGTAAAATGGATATTGATGAAGCAGCAAGGGTTACTGCATCTAATTTATTATTATGTATTTATTAGTTTACTGGTGTCTTACTATTATTATTTTCCTAGGAATGTAAGTAAAATATTAAGTTTCGTCGTCAAGGAGAAATAGTAAACAAATGTTATAGACCACTTATATGTTTAGCAACTATGGATGAAATACATAATCAATATCTTGAGAACTATAAATCTATTTTGTTCCCCGAGAACATAGTCTGCTTCACCGCAGTATTTTGCATGCGGTAGACATTTTTCAGTGTTGTTCCTTGCGAAGGCGAAAGGGTTGTGTATCGATCGTGGAATAGGGGTGCGGAGGACACGTCACTGCCACCCCCGTCTCCGTCGCGACGCTGGACACGCATTGTGTAAAGAAGACGTTATATGAAAACCAGAACGAGAACGAATAATTATTCTGCAGATATATATGGCAAGCACATGCAATATAGGTGTACATGACAACCGTTGGATTTTTCTTGAAAATTGCTGAAAAAATCTAAAAGAAATTGGGTGTTTATGACTTTTTGGGTATTACTTGAAAATAGGTAGATACTCGTATATTAAATTGGAGAGATATATTCCATTCTAGGCATAAAATTAGATAATTATACAAATTTTAATACAAACAACTGAATCAAATTTTAGAAAGAAAATATTGAAAATATTCATTTTAAAAACGGACATTTTTAACTATCAATTTGAACTTTATAAGTTAATATTATATAGGGTGTCCCAGATTGAAAAGGCCTAACTTAAATCATGGATCAAACACATAAAAATAAGGTGACCAGTTCATTTAAGAAAATGTCCGGAAATGCTTTGTTTCAGAGCTATTCATATTTTTCTTATTGGAGCAGTGTTATTTAAAAAAATCATTTTCATAACGAGATATTAAATATTATCTAATTATGTTGTGACAATAATTAAATTCATTTTAAATGATTTGAATTATTTAATGGATGAAGTTAGCTTAGTAATAAGAAGAAACTCTTGGCTACACTTGGATTCCTGCCCTGCATATGGTGGATTGGTCGCGGAGGACCTATTCCGTCGCCAGCACTTTCGCCCGATCTAACACCGTTAGATTTTTACCTTCCGTCACCTTTAGGAAAGGTCAAACATTATGATAGTGAGTTTTTAATGAATAAGCACGTTTTGGGGTCCCTAGAATACCAATTTACTATTTTTACGATGATGTATGTATATATGTATGTATGTATGTGTGTGTGTGTGTGTGTGTGTGTGTGTGTGTATGAGTGAGTGTGCGTGTGTATATGACGATCGTTTCCGATAGCATAACTCTAATATCACGATTCCAAAATTCGTATTCCTCGAGTTTAGATCCAAATACAGACATGATTAGATTTTGGTTATAATTGGTCCATCGGAAGTGTCATTGTTTGCAACTTTTAACAGTTTTTTTTTTCTTAAAAAAAGTAGTTAAATATCATTTATTGACATTTAATGTTATTATATTGTAAAGAATATGTTTTTCTCTAGACGATGTGATTGCATTTTATACTTCATATTCAATAGATGTAGACTTAAAGAATTATAAAGATATTAAATTTCATAAACCAGCATGCTATGCTAACCATGGAAACTGCAATTCAAATTGACAGATGTTAGTATCAATGAAAATAAAATGAATGAGGCAGGGATGTTGATGAGATAGATGTTGGGGAAGACTCGGAAAGATAGGGTAAAGATTTAAAGGATAAGGGAAATGGCTCGAGTGATAGAAGTTTCTAGATAGATAAAAAAAGACGAATACATTGGTTTGAATATGTCATGAGGAGAGATGAAAAATACATTGAAAGAAGAATGAATAGCTTAGTAGTAGAAGATAAAAGAAACAGAGGAAGACCAAAGATAAGATGGAAGGACTGTATTGCGGAAGACATGAGAGAAAAGGAACTGAATAAGGACGGAGTGGAAGAAGAAAATGAAAAATAGCAACCCCTAACGAATGGCTAAAGAAGAAGATGTCAGTGTCAAGTGCAATTTGCATAGTTTATGAAATAATTTTAGTGTAAATATATGAACTTTTGCAAGAAAATTTATGTATGGAAATTGTACATAATACATAGGATTGACGAAAGGTAATGTGCTGGCCACATCAGATTTTTTTACATGGGGTGCCATAAAAGAAAGAGTTTATGATGAACCGATAGATAATTTGGACACTATACGCAGAAAAATTATTCAAGTTTGCGAAACCATATCTCCCGAGCAATATCACCCAGCAACCAATGTAGTGGCAGATCGTTGTCGTGCCTGTTTGCGTACTGCAGGTGAACATTTTGAACAAATGTTACGAAGAAATAATAGAGTATGATATGTTATTACTTTATTGTAAATAATAAATTTGTTTGAATTCATCGATAATTTTCATCCTTGCCCTGAAATCAGTGTAAGTAAATTAAATTTTGTATTGAAATTAGGTAATAACCAAATCATTTATAATTAATTTAATTATTGTCACAACTTAATAAAATAATATTTGATATCTCGTTATGAAGTTGATTTTTACCTTCCGTCACCTTTAGGTAAGGAAGGTATTGTCTTTGGTCAAAAAATTCAATGATGAGTTTTTACTGAATAAGCACGTTTTAGGGTCCATATAATACGATTTTATCATTTTTACGATGATGTCTGTATGTATGTGTGTCTGTGTGTCTGTGTGTCTGTGTGTGTGTGACAAAACTTCCGGATTCCATAACTTCAATACCACGATTCCAAAAATTATATTTTTTTCGTATTCCTCAAGTTTACATCCAGAAGAACAACTGATTAGGTTTTGGTTATAATTGGTCAACCGGCAGTAGTCTCATTTGAAGATTTAACAGTTAAATTTAATTTATTGACATTTAACGTTATTATAACTTAAAGAATATATTATTCTCTATACGACTTGATTACAATTTATACTTCATATTCAATAGATACAGAGTTAAAGAATTTTAAAGAAATTAAATTTTATAATTCAGCCAGCTATGCCAAACTTGGGAACTAGTAATATATTCATATAATTCAAATTGACAGATGTCAGTATCAATAAAAAGTAAATGAATGTGGCAGATATGAGGATGTTGAATTAGATATTGGGGAATACACGGAAAGATACGGTAAGAAAATAACTCTAGTGTTACAAGTTTTTAGAAAGATACAAGAAAGACGATTACATTGGTTTGAACATGTCATGAGGAGAAATGAAGAATTATATTGGAACAAGAATGAATAGTTTAGTAATAGGACGTTAAAGAAACAGAGGAAGACCAAAGATAAGATGGAAGGACTGTATTGCGGAAGATTTGAGAGAAAAGGAACTGAATGAGAACGACATGCAAAAATAGCGACCCCTAACGAATGGGAAAAGCTAAAGAAGAAGAAGATGCCAGTGTCAAGTGCAATTTGAATAGTTTGTTTATAAAATAATTTTACTGGAAATTTAGAATCTTTTGTAAAAAAAATTATGGAATTTATACATTATACACGAGAATGACGGAAGGTATTGTGCTGGCCACAACAGATTTTTTAATATTTATTTATTAGTTTATGAAATGTTATAATAGTTCTTATAGGACGCAACAACAAAAGTTCCGCATTTAAAGGACATATTTTCTAAATAATAATAAGCTTATATAAAGATATAATAAAGCAGATTTGCACACCCAGCAATGAGTAGGTATTATGCAGTGCTGATATATTTATATTCATTTTATATAATAAAGAAAAAAAAATGTGGACGTGCATGCATTGGCTTTGGGCTTCATTTTAACTCCCAATACTTTGTCTAATATAAGAAAATATTCTTTTTGATCAACCCTCCCTATGTTGTACAATTTCCTCCTCTTTTCTTTTTCTTCCCCGTGCATTTCCATCCCTCCCCCTCTTCATGTACCACACCCTGCATTTTTTCCGACCCGCCTTGCGTTTCGCGCATTTTTCCGTTTTTCCCATGGCCGGCGGCCGGCCGTTTGCGCAGCCAATAGCAACACGCCTTTCTGTGGCGGGGGTGCAAGGCAAAGGGTGGGAATCGATCCGAACCGGGCTGATTGGAATGGGGAGTTTTATATTGTAGGGGAGGATGAAAAAATTGTGTTTATAATAATAAGAATTTAATGTATGATTGTTTACAGATATGTTAATAAAATAAGCCGGTTCAACACTTTTTTAAAAAAATTAAATGGAAGTTTCTACAATATTTTTATTAGTAATAAAAAAAAATTGATGTGGCCAGTACATTACCTTTCGTCAATTCTGAGTATTTGTACAAATTCCATTGGGCGCAAGCAGTCACGTGGCTTTGCTGACCTTGGCAATTAGACATGGGGGCCCGTATCAGAATGACAGCTATTAATTATGTTCATAACTGACAAATGTCATAATTTTCCATTCAAAATTCCAATTTGTACGATTTTTTTCTCGACAACTGAATTCCATTCAATTTCAATTTTGAATGAAAAATTATGACATTTGTCAGTTATGGACATTTTTAATAGCTGTCATTTTCACACGGGCCCCTATATCTGCTTGCCAAGGTCAGCAAAGTCACGTGACTGTTCGCGCCCTGTATATAAATTTTCTTACAAAAGATCCTACATTTCCAGAAAAATTATTTCATAAACAAATTATGCAAATTGCACTTGACATTGACATCTTCTTCTTCTTTAGTTTTTCCCATTCGTTAGGGGTCGCTATTTTTTTATTTTCTTCTTCCACTCATTTCTGTTTTGCGTGTCGTTCTCATTCAGTTCCTTTTCTCTCAAGTCTTCCGCAATACAGTCCTTCCATCTTATCTTTGGTCTTCCTCTGTTTCTTCAACTTTCTGTTACTAAGCTATTCATTCTTCTTCCAATATATTCTTCATCTCCCCTCAAGACCTGTTCAAACCAATGTAATCGTCTCTCTTGTATCTTTATAGAAACATTTTACACTAGAGTTATTTCCCTTATTTTTTCATTCCTTACCGTATCTTTCCGTGTCTTCCCTAACATATATATCAAAATCCTCATCTAAGCAACATTAATTTACTTTTCATTGATACTGACATCTGTCAATTTGAATTATCTGAATATATTAGTAGTTTCCATAGTTAGCATAGCTGGCTGATTTATGAAATTTAGTATCTTTATAATTCTTTAACTCTATATATACTGAATATGAAGTATTAAGTGCAATTAATCGTATAGAGAATAATATATTCTTTAAGTTATAATAACATTAAATGTCAATAAACGATATTTAACTGTTTTTTTCAAGAAAAACAGTTAAAAGCTGCAAATGAGGGTACTTCCGGTGGACCAATTATAACCAAAATCCAATCATTTCTGCATATGGATCTAAACTCGAGGAATACGAAAAATTATAATTTTAGGAATCGTGGTATTAGAATTATGCGGTCCGAAACGAGCGTCACATACACCCACACACAGATACAGACATCATCGTAAAAATAGTAAATTTGTATTCTATGGACTCCAAAACGTACTTATTCATTAGAAACTCACTATCGATTTTTTTGACTAAAGACAATACCATCATTACCTAAAGGTGACGGAAGGTAAAAAATAATTATTTATTGTTATTTTCGTAAATAATTAAATAAAAATATTGGCGCTAGAAGTAGTCATGAAAAACAACCCCCCACTCCTCTGACTTCCGAGTACATGGAGCACGTTATTCATAGCCAATAGGAAAACAGTATACGTTATTTATGTAAAAAAAGTAGGCGATAGTTTGGCACATGTTAAACTGTCACAGTTTGTTTTACAGTCCATACGATGTAACTTGGCGAGTTGGGGCAATTCACATTATCACTGCGGTAATGGGAAAGTTATAAAATCCATAGGCGTACCGAAGAAAAATAAAGTTCAATAAAATTACGAATATTACAAAAAAAAGAAATTATTTATACAAAAAAATATATTACAAATATTGGAATGGATTATTTATTATATAAATCATATTATAATTAATTATTTTTTAAATTAATAATGTTAAGAAAATAAAATTTCTATTGCTATTGAGAAAAAAATGTACCAACGCTTATGTATGAATATAAATTTTTGGGTTGAAAAGTACCTGACACCCCGAGTTTGAGTGTATTAGGATGAAATTTGCTTTGTGTAAGGCAATAAAACATTGTAAAATCGCTATTTCACTTCTGAAGCTGTGCGGCATCGAAGTAAAAGTAAATATTTGACAAAACAACTTAGGAATAGTGAACTGAATTACATTCTTTTGGATGGCCAACTTAAATCGTATGGACTATCACGTGACTTTTTTAAAATATTACACAAATTTCAATAATTAATTGTAAAATATCTAATGGATATTTCGTCATATTTCCAAATTTGATGCGCTTTAATGAACAATATTTTTTTATATTTGGTCATATGGAATTTCATACACGATGTTTTCAATTTGTGAAAGCAGTTGCAATACAGGTCATGATTATTTATTACCGAAATCTGCGAATAGAAGCAGATTGACGTACCTACCCAAAAATAGGTAATAGGCCGTGATGGTGTTGGAATATTTATATCTTACCAAATGGGAATATATTTGTATAAGGTACCTAAGTTAATTACAAAAATTGCCATGTAAAATCTCCCATAACCTCATTTATTCCTCATTTCATGCAGATAACTCTCTCCCGGTTGGTAACTAACGGTAACCGGTAACCGGCTGCGGGTTTGAACCGTGTAATTGAAAGGTGCGTTATCTCCGGACCCGCTCAGCGGCGTTATGTGATTACGTTATGTAGCGTTAACGCGGTACGGTCTGTAGCAAGCAGCTACCTCGTGCTCATGCCGTGCTGTTTATTGCAGATGCTGCGTTTCATTTTTATTTATGGTGTGTAATATTCATGCTCCATGCTGCTAAGGGATGTGGCTTTTATGATTTTGCGCTAGTCATTAACTTTACTAATTGTTTATTTTGTAAGAATTACAAGGAGAAAATGTTTCTGTTACTTTCAAAAGTATTTGTATGAGGAAAATTACATGTAAATAAAAATGTTTTATAATAGGGGTGCTTACATGTTTAGCACAAACATAAAAATATATAATTTTCCATGTTTCTGTTGTACATTAAACAAAAAAAAAACAACGACTGCCACCAATAGTCACCGGTAGTTTTCTTAATTAATTACAAGAACAGTCTGTGAAAAACGTTGCTCCATAGTATGATTGAAACAATAGGGACAAATGGCTTTATTATTAATTTTAGATCTATACCCAGTGGCGGTTCGTGGATTGTAGATTTGGTGGGTCATATTGTAATTAGTAATTTTATTAAAATGAAAAAAATAATTAAATAGTTTTAAATATTGTCTATTTTTCTTTCTGTAATCTCTACAAAAGTATTTATCACCAGATCAGTGCAATTTGAGATATTTTCCATAAATGTCTTTTCAATGCTTAGCGTAACCAACGCCAGTACTTGACTGATGCCTTGGTCATTGGCCGTGTGTTAGCGAATAGGGTGGTTGTTGTCTTCATCTAACGCAAGCAAAGTTACAATTCGTTTGTCTCTGTCTGACGCATGTGCTTATACAGGTAACACTTAAAAACGGGCCACTCAAAATAACTTTTTTATTTGTAATTATTTTTTTATTTTCTTGATACATTTGTAAACTAGGCTTAGGGGCTCACAAATCATGTTGTTTGGCATAATGGTAGCGCTTCCGGTTTAACAGGAAATGCCATTAACATATTCCAAATGGCTCATTCTATATATTTTTATATATTTGGAATTTGCGTAATTCAATGATATGCTTGAAATGTATTTTTACTGAAGAAATATATTACAAAAACGAGAGAAATTATGAATAATTAATCTGCCAAGTCATGATGTCAGGCAGGCTGTGATACAGTTAAGATAATATGACTAATATTTAAGTTAATTGTTTAAATAGTAATTTTGTAAAATTCTATATTTTATGATTTACTAGGTTAATTATTCATTATTTTCTCTTTTTGAATTAGATTCCAAATATATGAAAATATATAGGGTGTCCCATTTAAAATATGAAAGTTAATGTCACTTCCGGTTAAACCGCCAAGTACCATTATTTGTGAGCCCCTAAGCATAATTTACAAATACATTAAGAAAATTAAAAAATAATTATAAATAAAAAAGTTATTTTGCGTGGCTCGTTTTTTAGTATCAACTGTATATGCAGTATATAACATAACATAGTCACAATTTTGATGTGACCCAAGCAGCGCATGCACTCACGCCATTCGTTATCTTACTTTCAACACAATGGTGTCGTATGCAGGTAACGCTAACGACACGATGGACTGAATTTATTAAAAATTATTAAATTCAAAATATTTTTATTTTTATTCTTTCGATTTTTCTTTTCTGCTTATCTGTAACTGTCGGTTTTGCTAAAACAAATGATTAGTAAATATAAATATTGTGTCCAGATTAGGTTTGGTTAGGTTCTGTTATATTTAAGTTAGTTGAGATTAGTGTAAATTACATTAATTAGGTTAAATTACATTTTTATTATAAATTGCTGATCATTTATTTAAAATATGAGTATGAGAATAAAAATGAAATACTGTTTCTTTTATTCTTCATTACTTCTGCTTTTTATTGATCAGCCCTTAACCACGAAAAAATTCTTTCTGTCTGTTGACAAACCTGACAAGACATTTTTCCCCTCGGCTCGGCTGAGTGCACCGTGCACCCCAGAAATGCGGGGGTAGCTACCCTCAACCCTTCATGCACTAGACTAGAGAACGAGTTCCTGATACCAGCTTTGTCTCTCAGCTATCAAATGTGTGCACAGCTCTCACAATGTAGGGTCGGTTTGTTTAACTAAGATTTCAAAGCTAGAGCCATTGATATGCACAGTTTTTGTTACAGTGAATCATAAAAACAATAGAAGAAAGAATTGTTTAAATATGTAATGAGATTTCAAAATATAAATCCTGAATATTTAAGAGAAAACTCTCACGAGGGAAGAGATAAGCTTGCAGAAGGTATTGTCCAACAGAAAAAAGGCAATAAGCAATCATCAGATTTCTGTAGTTAAAAGAATTGAAGCCTTAAATAAATTTAAATTAATAACCGGTTTCGGCATCTCCTCTGCCTTCTTCAGGAGCTACAAATTGATACAATTTTTTTAAAAAACCTTTTAAATACAGCGTTTTTTTTTTAAACTTACGTCAATTTTTTTTTACATTTGTATGTACACATTAAAATAATAACAAAAAATATAATAACACATATTGATAAAATGTACAATTCTAATATAATATACAAAATTCCATGTGACGATTCCTGCCCAGTATACAGGTCAAACAAAACGTTATTTAAAAACAAGACTAGAGGAACATAAGAGAAATTGTAGGAATAACAACATCAATAATGGAAAGTGTGCTCTAGTAACACATGTAAAAAACACAGACTTTAATTTTGAAGATGTTAAAATCTTGGACACAGAATCTATTTTACAGAAACGTTTAACACTTGAAATGTTGCAGATTAATAATGATAAAAACAAAATTAATTTAAAAACAGATATTGATAAATTAAGTACTACATATACAAACATTTTAAAATACAATAAAAACAATAAATAAAACAAAAATAATAAGAAGAATGGATAAATTATTTTTAAATTTTTTTAGCGGTAAAACAACAAACTTCGGTACTATACTAAAACTAAATTAATTTTTTTTCATAAAGGTGCCGAAAATTCACTCATATATTTATTTTGTTTTTAAAAGATTTTGACGATTTTTGAGTATTTTATTATATTTATTTATTTATTTTTACCTTCCGTCACCTTTAGCAAATCGAGCAAATGCTTACTTAGCATTTGCTATCTGCTAGAGCGTGCATTGAACGATCTGCTTGTTTTGCTACGATTGAACTGTCAGATGACTGTCAGTCAGCGAGGTTACGAAAATTGAAAACTTTCAAATATTGAATTTTTGCATAGAATAGAACACTGATATATTGAATGCAGTGTCAGATAAATAATAAATAGAAAATAAACTCTCAATGGTATTAATTACATGTATAATTTAATTTTATTAGGATATTCCACGCAAGTAAACTCAAGTACAAATATTTTATGTTACTTTTACGTAATTCATTAATTTTCATTGAAAATATATGCAAATATTACAAATGATATTTGAATTTGTGCGCCATATTTTTACATGCAGCAAAACAAGCGAGAAAATAGTCGCTTGCTTTGCTTACTTAGCAAATCGAGCAAATGCTAAGTTAGCAAGCCGTTCAGTACATTTTACTTCCGCTTTGCTCGATTTGCTAGCTTCATTGAACGCACCTATTGTCTTTGGTCAAAAAATTCAATGATGAGTTTTTACTGAATAAGCACGTTTTAGGGTCCCTATAATACGATTTTACCATTTTTACGATGATGTCTGTATGTATGTGTGTCTGTGTGTGTGTGACAAAAGTTCCGGATCGCATAACTTCAATACAACGATTCCAAAAATTATAATTTTTTCGTATTCCCCAAGTTTACATCCAGAAGAACAAGTGATTAGATTTTGGTTATAATTGGTGAACCGGAAGTAGCCTCATTTGAAGATTTAACAGTTAAATTTGATTTATTGACATTTAATATTATTATAACTTAAAGAATATAGAACACACGGATAGATACGGTAATAAAATAACTCTAGTGTTACAATTTTCTAGAAAGATACAAGAAAGACGATTACATTGGTTTGAACATGTCATGAGGAGAAATGAAGAATTATATTATATTTGAACAAGAATGAGTAGTTTAGTAATGGGAGGTTGAAGAAGCAGAGGAAGACCAAAGATAAGATGGAAGGACTGTATTGCGGAAGACTTGAGAGAAAAAGAACCGAATGAGAACGACACGCAAAAATATCGACCCCTAACGAATGGGAAAAGCTAAAGAGGAAGATATCAGTGTCAAGTGCAATTTGAATAGTTTGTTTATAAAATAATTTTACTGGAAATTTATAATCTTTTGCAAGAAAAATTATGTATGGAATTTATACATTATACCCAAGGATTGACGGAAGGTATTGTGCTGGCCACAACAGATTTTTTTAAACTGTTTTGACGTCCTACGTGTGTTGTTATGTTTTTTGTTATTATTTTAATATGTACATACAAATGTAAAAAAAATCAGGTAAGTTTAAAAAAAACAGTAATTTATTAATTTCTATATATCTATCCAGTCAAGATGCTTCATCATCCAAATTTAAAGTATTATTGATAGAGTTTTGAGAAGAAAATACATATTAGTAATACATAAATAATTGAATATTGGTAATCGCACCCTGCATGGCGATGTCAAGAACTATAATGGCCAGTTGCACAGCTTATAGTTAATGTCATAACTATAGGTTAGCAAAAACGTACGAATCGAAATTTTAACGGTAATATTTAACAACTTATTTGACGTTTCGATACGATATTATAAATTTAACCAACGGTTAGCAATATAACCTGTGAAAATGCCATAAGAGAAACAAAATTGGTGACATTAGACGTTAGATAAAAGTTGACTCACTATTTTAGTGATGTATCATTATTTGAGAAAAACTGATAATAATTGTTGCATTATTGCCGTTTGAAACAACTGAACATAGATGAAAATAAATGGTTATTTTTAACTAGACACTGACATATCAGATTTACAGCAGACGCTGCCGAAGCTGTAAATTTGTGTTTAGTGCCGTGTTGAATACATTGTTTTCCGATTTTAGAATTAATATTAATTTAGTGCTTATTTTAAATACCTATTTTGAAACATATCGCCATCAAAATATGTTCCCATGTGCTTGTTGAACGGTTGCAATGCGTTTGTATAGCGGTTGCTACGTAATAGGCAGTAAAAATTACAATTTACAGACTGTTAGCTGCCAAAAAAAATCGCACTTTTAATATCAATCGACAAAAAACAATATTTTGGTACTGTATACATTTTATTTATACATGTGTTTCTTTTGAAACAATCAGTGTTTTTTTGGGCGAACTAATGACTTTAGAGAAAAATGTTTTATGCAAAAAATGATCAAGAATAAGTGGCTAATTTATCAGTAATTTATCAGTAATAACAAATCGAAAATTCAAACAGTAGAACAGAATTATATTTTTTTAAATGGTACTTATAATTTTTTTGTCCATTAGATAGAGATTTTTTTCTGATTTCAACTATATATACAGTATGTCCCATTTAGAGCTGCCACCATTGGGATCTTGAAAACTATAAGAGATACAGTGTCGGTTAGATGGAACTTTTTGTGCACCTATAGAGGGCCATGTCAGATGTGATTTTGTTTTTCCAAAAATTCTCATAGTGCACTATATAATGGCGAAAAACTGAATTTTATTTATTTTTTCTTTCTCAAATAACTTCTAAACTATTAGTAATCGAGATAATTTTTTCAAATAAAGAGGTTAGATATTTTTATTACCTAACCAGAGGCGTGCAAAATAAATTTTAATATCTGTAATTTTCCGAGATATAACAGAAAATTATATTTTTTTTAAATGGAACCCATGTCTGATTTTAGTCTTATTAATTATATTCTATTTGATAGATAAATTTCATTTTATGACTTTCTTGCTCAATATTTTTATTTTAAACTTGCTACTTGCAATTTATACTATAACATGTCAAGAGCGACCTGATAAAAAAGAATTGATTTGAATTGATTGATTTTTGTGAAAAATTTGTAACCTAATAAATTATTTAAATAAAATCAATATTTCTCAAAAGAATTCTTACCAATATATCCAAAATAACACTAAATTTACTATAAAATAAGGAAAAAAAAATAATTTCGAATTAAAAATATGGTTATCAAAAATACATTCAAAATTAGTTGTATAAGAAATTATTCTTAATAATTAAATTAAATAGCATTTTCAACGAAAATAATTGTGTAATTGATAAAATAATGCAAATGTGTTGCCAGTGGTCCAGTGGTACCAAAAATGTTAGTTTCATGAAAACTAACCTTACATGTGCGAATTTTTAAAAAATTCTATCTGTTTCGTAATCTACACATGTAGTTACCCTTAAATATATGACATTAAGTTCAGAACCATCCTGTATATATATATATATATATATATATATATATATATATATATATATATATATATATATTGTATAGGGTTGTATGACAATTATTTCGAAAAAAATGGATTTAAAAATTAGAAACATTCGTATTGCATAGCCTATTTTAATATTGTAACTTTATTTTTAATTTTGAATACCTTTTTTCTCGAAATACTTATTATACAACCCTATACAATATTTATATCGCTGAAATAAAAAAAAAATCTTTACTTAGTGGACTAAGAATTGATATAGGATACAATTTAAAAAATATAATTTTGATTTACCGTTTGTGAACCACTGATTGAATGTTCTAAAAATAATAATAATAAAAAAAATTAAGCATTGCCGTTCGAAAGAAAATAAAAAGTACCCTAAAGAGGTGCAAAGCAAAATCCGGAAGTTATTCGCAAAAATAAAAAATTGCAAAATTTACATTTTCGCATAGTGATCTATGCAATTTTTCAAATAACTATATACCACTACAATCGCCTCCTAATGGAGCATACTCTTGCCTAACTGACTTCACATCTTCTTTTATTCATTGTAGGTATATAGCGTTTATTTTTTTATATATCAAATAAATTTTGTAAATAGCATTTCTATATCTATAGCCTTTGTATTTTAAAAATAGCATTTAATTATTTTCTATAGTTGTTAGCATACGAGTAAAATATTAGTTTACTTCAAATATAAATTGAAGTAGTAGAAGTCAAAAAAAAGTACTCGTATAATAAAGAAATTTTAGCTGCAGTAAATAAAGAAATTATAAAATCTTTACTGAAATCTAAATTGTTAAAATAACAATCTACCAGTATAAATAATAATACACACTATAAAGTGGAAAGGTATGTTTAATTAAATAAGTGTATGATAAGATATAAAACACTCCATGAAAGAATTTCATAAAAAATCCTTCCTTTCCGTTGGAAACTTAATTCATAATACGCAATTAAACTCCCATGCAACAATTAATTTTTTATGACGTTTAAAATTTAGATAGTATCAGTGGCATTTTTTCTAAACTCAAAAAGAAATTAATGCGTCACGGTAGAAAAAAATAATAACACGATACGTGATACGCGGGTCTAAAAAACGAATGAAATCATAGCGATAAACAATCTAAGGCCAGTGAAACTGAACGCGCGTTTTCGAAGGGACGAATTTTATCATAAAAGGGGAAGAAGGAAAAAAATAAAATACATTAAAGTTAGGGGGAGATACTCAGAAGGGGAAGCGAATGTCAAATGCAGGACCCAAAGGGGAAGGGGAGGATAGCAGGATATGATGAAGAGCTAACCAAATCAAACCGTCTTATTACGAAAATTTTAAGCATACCTCGTGAAATTTTTGGGAAAATTAGTTCTCCCTACGCACATTTACAAATGCGAGGGTGGTTCAAAACGCAAAAGCAAATTCAATATTATGTGATATATAATTCAGTTACTGGTTTTACTTCATAGTGTTTCCTTGTTTCATCAACTTATTTATCAGAAAAAAATGTCTTTCATTAATAAAGCCAACTTGATATTGTTCCAATATTTTTTGATGAATTTTGAAGGCTTCGACCTACCTATCGGACTAAAATGTGAATGGCTGATGCGTTAGGTAGGTGACGGGTTGTGAGTTCGATTGTCAATTAATAAAATGAAATATTTGGTGCTCAAATTGATATACGCGAATACGGAATTAGAATGACACATTCTAGCACGCATATTGATATTAGAAGGAGTTTCATTCTTAAACGATGTTTGGTGATATTTCGTTATTTGAAATTGGTATGATTCCAATAAATACACGATATATCTAAGCAACGGACCGAATAAAAAGCACAAATTACTGTCACCAACCTAATAATTCTACAAAGAAATTCTTTAATGGAAATTGTCAAATATTTTAAAGAAAATGTTGATGAAAGCCTCAACAAAGCAAATAGTAGAAAATACACGTTACAGAAGGCAAATCAAGTGCTGCGCGCTAGTGTGCGAATTTATAACTCGTGCTAGAATACGTTACCTTCTGTAACTAATGTTTTAACTATTCCGATTCCTACATGTTTCCATGGTGATCAGTCGATTATTTATTTCTTATTTCCTTGCAATAAAAAATAAAATAATACATAACTATAGATTTTTATTTATTCTTTTTTTCAGGATTGCAAAAAGAAGTGTTACAGCTTCCAATTTCCCCTACGGCTCTCCCTGGAATATGCTTGTTCATCCAGTAAATTATCACTTTCAGGTCTTGTTACGTAAATATGATATATCCATTGCTCCAATTTTCAATGTACATATTATCAATATTTTCTTCTCTAGAATATTACCATTATTTCAATTTAAATTTATTTTATGACAATGACGTTCATTTCTTGTCATGTACAAACATATTTAAAAGTTGTTTTGTTGAATAGGCATTTAATAAAAATCTACTATTATTAATTTTAAATGATCAGTGTTTTGACAGTGATATTTATCTGTCAGTTACATACATTTGAATACTTCAATTGTGTAACCAAGGAGTTGTGTTTATCTTTAGCATAGGATCCAGGATTTATAAAAATAGATTATTTTAATTAGTATTAAGGGCATAGAAGATTGTAGCACGCGTCGAGCTTTAATTTTCTCGAGTTCTATAATTTTGATTATGCTCGTGGTACATACGTGTTATTTTATTTTTGTTCCCGAAATTCAAGGATATATATACATATTTGTATATTCAGCATCGTTGTGCTGGCGTTGTGGATTTGACGTGCTGTGGTTTTAGTGTAGTTTGTAGATGTTGCTTTGTTATTTGTAATAAACAATTTTAATTTAGTGGTCAAATTCACAGATACCGATTATTCCAAATGAATATCGGATAAATTTGATGCTGTATGGGGAAAGATGGTTCCCCAGAAGTAAAAGACGGAGACGAGAAAGAATATTAAAGTTTTGAAAGTGAATTTATCGAATTTGTTGTGTTGTTTGATATTTATCCATAAACCACAATTTTGATGTTTGAATAGCTGTTGCCTGGCAATTTTATAAGCCCTCAGTTAATAAAAGTAAAATTGCGCCCGCTTTTGAGGGAGAATAAACAAGTTTATGATTCCAAAATAAATTAAATTTATTTATAAAATATAAAGAAAAATTATTAATGCATACATAAAGAAAAACTTTATAGAAGTTCATAAAGTGTCACTTTCAGTTATCCTATTTACCAGGGCATCGAACTCGTCAAAAACTGGGTTCGCTTTAGGTTCAGATTAATTTGTTTTTTGAGATATGGGTTCGGGTGCGGTTCTGGTTCAAAAATTAATACAGTTTGCTGTTTTGTTCCGGGTTCAGGTTCGGTTCGACCTAATGAAAATTGAATTAATGTTTTTGAATAACAATCTTTATATAGAAATAATTTAAAATGCGAGCAGGAATTTACAATTTTCACAAACAGACAACACAAGCGTCCATTATCGGCTGTATTACAATTACGCTTACGTTTCGAATTCATAATGAACATGAACCTGAACTGAACCCTGAACCCGAATTTTAATACCCGGTCGGTTCTGACTCGGGTTCAATTGAAAAATATATTTGGGTTCGTTAAAATGTTACGATTAGGTTCCGATTTTGGTTCGCTTTAGGTTCGATGCCCTGCTATTTACACCAACATGTAATTGGTTTTTCCATATTAGATCAAAGTAGGTATATAAAATTTCATTATTTTTTGAATGAAAGTATTTGAACTATAGTGTTTCAGGACCCACAAACATAAATATAATATTGTAGGGACTTATTTATTTCCTGAATCCCGATATATGATTTTTAGCACGATCCCTATACCTTTGATGGTGAGACTTAAAAAATGGGAGTTCATGTATCCCTGTTGTTATGAAATTAAGTAACTGAAAAATGAAGAGCAAAGTTGATAAAAAAAATCGCAAATCATCCTTTCCCAATTAATCACAAAATGCTAATCCCCTAATTTACTATCTACTAACTCTTGATTCGATTATGGTGAATGGTGCAACATGGCTAACATTAACTGCCATATTGTGAAGAAATTGTAATGCCCTCGAACAAAGTGGCAGCATTGTCCGCTAAAAGCCTCCATAATGACTGTGCCCTCAACAAAGCACCTCCAACTCCTGGTTTTTCAGCATCGAGTCACCCTCGGAAACATCGGAATGCGGCGTTGTAATGGCTGCGGCGAACTGGCAACTCTGTTGCTAAGTTACGATAACACCGAGGTGTATTTCACTGTTTTATGAGAAATAAAAGTGCTATGTGTTCCATTTTGGATTTCTAGAATGTGGAATCTATTACTAGATGTGGGGATTTTATGAGGAAGTTTATAGTGAAGTAGCTGGATTTTTATACAAGCATAAATTATTTTAAGAGTGAGACTGTTTCAACGAAATTGGAAACCGGGATTGAGTTTCTCGAGACAGAAATAAATATTTAAAATCTTTACATTTTACAAGTTTCTATGAAGATAGTTAAACTTACACTTTGGTATTAAATATTAAATTCAGGGCCGGATCAAAATGGCTTCATTGTCTATACGTCCAAGGCTCCACTGATAATATAACTTTCTGTGCAAAAAAAATAAGGATCATCTTGAAATGTTTTATCGGCCCTGCGAGAATATTTGTGAATTCAAATAATTCGTAATTCCGGTGTCGAATCGGGCCTCTCTAAATTGCAGGCCCTAGATTTAGAATCAAGCTTGGAAAGTAAGTAGACAAGTGTGATACGAGCTCAAACTCATAATAGTTCGACCGGTTTACATTTTTAACAAATTATAAAACCTACACAATTGTTAGATATTTCTACAAAATCTTTCGGCTATTTTAAATATAGACTTAAAATTTAAAAAAAAAACTGTGGGCCAAATGACGTGTGATGATAGTTCGACCAGCATTTTAAGGGTCATCTTGTAGTTGAGGCTTAGCTTCTACCGAGACCCTTTACTTTTGGCACAATGAAAAACAATTTCGTAAAAATCCAGTGCGTACAGTAAAATCTACCTTGCAAGGCATATAGGACAATATTAACAGAAAATTTTGCAGGGCTTAGGAATACAATGCCTAATGGAATTGAAGCTTGTATTACTAAAAAAAGTGATATAACTCAATATTAAATGAAGGAATACTTGAATAACATTCTGTTTTTAAATAAATAAATATATCATCACGGCATATTACCCATTGCTGGATGTGCCAATCTGCTTTATACACAGATTTCGGTAATGATGATGACATATTTGTACCGTGCAAGCGTTTACCAGGCGTCACCTCGCGGGCACACATTGCTGGCGTGGACAGTGCACTACCGGGGTCAATTTTTTGCCATTTAAAATTCGAAATATTTGGCGTCGGTCCGAATCTAATTCTGTTCCCAAGATACTTGACCAGATATTCAGGCACACATTCTGTTTTTGTAAGTTTAAAATCTATATTTTTAAACTAGTCAAAATAAATCTGTAGCAATTTCCCACCATTTGCGTAAGTCACATAATTTGTTTGCTGAAAATGTAAACCGGCCGAAATATTATAAGTTTATGGGCTCGTAATGTTATGAGAAAAAAATAATTGTGGTCAGCACAATACCTCTCGCCACTCGTCACATTTTCAATAAAATTTTCAAGATTTTCTAAATTCACGTAGTTAATTTGTCACCAGGAATGAGGAATTTACTTGTCGAGGAAAATAAACCACATGATGTTGGAAGATCACTAAATTTAGAGTGAAAAATTATGATATTTCATATCTATGTACATAATTACTAGTTATCATTCTGACACGGGCCCTCATATCTGCTTGTCAAGCCAACAAAGTCACATGACTGCTACTATTGTATTTAACATTTCTTGTATACCTACACTCAACACTAAACATTCTACTTATATCTATTCTTTATATTTAGATTTAAAAAAAAAATTAAATTCATTCTATGAAGTAATTTTGTCCAGCTTTTCTAATTTTTCGAAATGTTTCTAATTCATTGTCGGGATTGACAGTATTTTTGAAGGGTATATGTAATATACCTACAATTTTAAATATTTAACTATTAATACAATAAGAAATAATATAATGTATGTACTTCCCAGAAAAAATCTACAGTAATGTATCTGGATTTTTGATACTGACATTTATCTGTCAGTTACAAACTTTTAATTTTTCAATTGGTTTTCATGGCTGTGAGATTTATTACAACAGATTATTATATACCTTATATTTGATTATCTCCAAATCTATAAAAGATATAATAAAATATTTATATGTATCAGATAGAGAATTTTACTCTTCTTTAATACTAGCAAAAACAAAATTTGTCAAAAAATAGTATTTAGATTTTTTTTAAGAATCCGCTATTGGTTGTCCAATTATTACCAATCGCCGCCCCCCCCCCACACACACACATACATCCACACACACACACACAGACATCATCGTAAAAATATTAAAATCGGATTGTAGGGATCTTAAAACGTGCTTATTCATTAAAATCTGCATAAGCGATTTTTAACAAGAATCAATACCTCTCTTAGCGTGAGGTAAAAAGAATTATAGGCTTATAGCCGCAACAAATAGTATTATGAACAAAATTTATTATTTTTTATTTACATAGTTAATATTCTTGGTAATCTACAAAGTTCTTTCTCCCTTCATATATGGCTGAGTGTCTACTTTACATTATCCTCTCGTCTCCGTAGCTCCACCTCATTGTCTGAACCTCTGAACTGCTGAACTGCTGCTCAACTTGCAAATGAGTTGTGAAATATTTGAGACGTTGGCTCTGAAACGTCGCCTTGAATATACATAAATACTTTCCTTTGCTGGTACTGTTGCTGTTACCGTCTTGTGCCAGGTTCCTTACGA
Source organism: Harpalus rufipes (assembly GCA_951394225.1). Classification (NCBI taxonomy): domain Eukaryota; kingdom Metazoa; phylum Arthropoda; class Insecta; order Coleoptera; family Carabidae; genus Harpalus; species Harpalus rufipes. The sequence goes on from OX596275.1 coordinate 51,780,898, forward strand.
CCTGCTCTGCTGTTAATTCCAAGGCGACTCCAACTTAATAACGTGTGGAGACTGGAGAGAATAAAGAAGAAGATTGGTACTTCAAAGTGTAGTGACAAAATTGTTAAAACTTATTCAAACTTATAGTGGAGACAGTAAATAAATTGACAGTTTACTTATATATTGTAGGAAATATTTAGGAAACAACTATACTCGCATGTATTTCTTTGGTAAATTAATAAAGTTAATTAAGTATTGATACTCAACTTAATTCTCCGTAACCAGTTATAATACAAATATTAACCATTTGAGTAGCTGTTGCTATATACAAGTTCTTTCATAGTTACTTTTTACTTTTTCGTATTTTGTCATTCGAAAGTCTTTATAAAAATAGTAACTTGTTATTATAAAAGTTCATATTCATAGCAACTAATGATGTCCGATCAAGGTCATCTACGAATTGTAGGAATTCAGAATTTTGCTCCGTCCATTATGACAAATTCATTATTGTCGTTTGCTTAGTTTTTATGAGGGTACATAAGATACTACTGTTATTTTATTATTAAAAAATATATGTTACAATAAAAGGATTCAAAATACAAAAATAAGTCAACTGGTAAGTTTATTAGCAAATGTAAAACCAAATATATGAAAAATAATATACTGACAAAATGTCAGTGTCAGTGACTCTGACAGAAAATAACGTTATTCGTACGGCTATGAATTAAGGTAATGTATCTGAATAAATAAATAAACTTACGTTACAGCGAAAGTATTATCAACAACGAGCATCGTTTTAAATTGGAATGTCCTAACATAGTCGAAACAATATGAATTTTTGAAAGACAAGCGTGTTATATCCATCCTTATCGCACACACTTATGGCCTTTGCAAAGGAAAGAAATAAATATATGCCAATTTGTTAATTCGTTCATGATACAAATGACCTTCATCGGACATATTTAAAAAATTAACTGTAACTTGTGACAAAATATTAACATATAAGTATATTTCAGATAAGAGTATGCAAGAAAATAATTTAATCATATATATGTTATTACAAGAAATAATCTGTAGGTGGTATAAAATAAAAATGTTTATGAGATAAAAAAATCGTTTAATCTTCTTGTTTAAAGTATTATTACTATTGAACCTTTCAACAGAGAATGCTTTAAAATAACAAATTAAGAACAAATTCTAAGAACCAAAGGTTCAAAAGTATAGAAAAGAAGTAAAAGATAGTGATACAATCCCAGCTAAAATAAATTATTCTATATGGTTTATACTTTAAAACATTAGGAGTCTTAAACTACATGTAGTTTCGAGATGTGTACTGTGTATGTTTTATATATTCGTTAACCAGAAATAATATCGTGGGGTAGTTTTAATCTGCACTATACTGAAACACTTATTGACGGTAATGTAGAAGTGTTTTGTGTTACCCTGTATTGACAACTGACAAGCTGCGACATGACATCTGGTGGGAAAAATATGAACTTTCCGATTTGGTACTATATTGTGACTGTATGCTTGAGTTACATGTGGTTTGATCATTTGATGCGAATAAAAATGGGAAAAAGTCGTACAAATTGTTGTATATTCTGACGTAACTCTCAAGATCTGGTCGAGACACAGGCATTGGGTTTTATAATTTTCCGAAACATGGCCAAAATAAAGTTAAAATTACGACAAGAGCAAGTGTTGAAATGGATATGGATCGACGAAAAGCATGGGAATATGCAATTCGTAGTGCAAAACAAATAAAAAAACATGAAAGTTTGTTCTCGTCGCATTCTGCACTAATAATTTTTAAATTTTCTCTAAATGTATTTTGATTTCATGTGGTTTTGCAGAAATTGCACTGGTTCGCAGACAAAGTGCAAATATTACCCACATCATACCGTCATTTTTTAATACTCCACATAATATTATGTGGTTAGCGTTTATAATTCGCTCACTTGCGATCATCAATTTCGATTGATTAAATACATATAAAATTATAAATACATTTTAACATATCTTCTATAATACATTTAGAAGTAGCTGTTGCTTCTGGAAATCTAAAATGTTCTGTGGTACCAAACCCCATTTTAAGTGAAAAAAATTGCTTTTGTTATTTGTTTTCATATGTCACAACACTACGAGTACCAATCCAGAAGCAGCTGATCGGCCCGATGGTGCTGCCGCCATCGGACATGTCAGTTCTTAGGTACTCCGTACTCGTAGCTACGTCGAATGGAACAAATGGTTTATTAAATGAAAGAAATTTTTAAAACATATTAAATTATAATTTGCTTCCAATCTTAACTATTATATGTTGCACTTTTATTAAACACTTTAATACGCCATGTTAACTATTTAATTTTTCTTTTTAATTCAAAAATATATTTAATGCAATTAACAAATCCGTATTTTTCCTTAAAATTTAAACAATTTTTTTAACTGTACTGAATTTACTTTTCTATTTCGCTTCGGCCCATTTAATTTTTTTGGCATTTTATAAATGATAAATTCTCAAAAAAAAAAAATTCTGAGCTATTGAATATATTTTTAGGTTAGATAAATGTTTAGAAACTATGGTAAAGTTTGTTTTACGAAAGATGACTATTCAAGGTCATTTATAAGCAGTCTGATGTAATACCTGTAGATAATTTCTCTACCTTTCGTATGCATAGGCGTGCAACATGAAATATTTTTGGATATATTTGAACTGAAAAAAATAAGTGTAATTAACTTGAAAATTATGTTTCTTTTTAAATAATGCCTTTCTCAAAGATTTATGTTCTTCACCTATGTTTTTGCAATATACAAAACATGAGCTTGACAAAAACCATGGAACAAAAATTCGATTTAAACGTCAACGTCACATTAGCAAAGAGGGCAGTGTAGTAGATAATTGGATGTCTGTAACTCTACATCATACGTCATTATTATTTGTAGTGTGTGTCAGAAAGTAATGTCACCATATACGTATATCTATCATACAACATAAATTACATAGACATGCGTTAAATAATTTTTCTCTTTTTAATATGAAATGTTGCTAAGCTACTGCTGTATAAAGTGCTTTGTATTCTTTCTTCGAACAAGTGACCTTGTATAGTCATCTTTTGTGAACCAAACTATACTTATTGCAGTGCGCGTATGCAAATAGCAATATGCAATTAATTTAAGTTCGATAAGTAATTGCCTTTACGATATAACTTGCATTGTAACGCTGTTATAACTCTATGCTACAGAATAGGAAAAAAATCAAAGTGCTTATCCAAGTCACTATGAAAGTTATATTTTAGTTTATAAGTAGTAACATCTATAGGAATTATTTATAGAATTACAGAATTGGATTGATTATATACACAATAATGAAAAATATGTTGACAAGCTGAAATATTAGTAGGTAACTAAATAAAATAAATATAGCTGAACTTTGAACTTTGAAATTATTTTTATTATTAAATATTTTTTCTGAATTATTTCAATAAATTGTTATGTCTGCGTTTCTTCCATATTCTGCATTTTTCTTTCAACATATTCAAAGAGATTGAGTTCGAAATTTTTAGGAAGTCACGGCAAAATATGGCTGTCTCAAAAATAGAATTTATGTTTCTTCTTCTGCCGTTTCTCATAGTAAATAAGATTATATTATTTTTCTATTGTCACTTAAGTGAAGTGCTACCTGAATCCCACATTCAATTGACATCGTTTTTGCATCCTAATGTAACTGAGATGGATATCATTCTCAAGGGTTCTACTTTTTTGTCTCTGCTATTCTCTGTCTTTGAACTATGTATTTTAATTCTCACAGGTAGTTAGTAAGGGCCAACTTGGATACACGGTTATACATCTGGTTGTTTTTTATAACATTTATTTAATAAAGAGGATAAGGCATAAAGGTTTTTATTTTTGTTTCTAGGACTGTGGGAACGGAAAGGATTTCATTTTTTCCAACCGTTTCATACAAACACAAACTAAATATTTTTTTACCATTTAATGGTCAAAATTGGATTGGATTTTAGAGTCCTTAAAACGCGCATATTCTCTAAAATCTTGTTACATCCCTTACCGATGGTGATGCGGAAAAAATCAACAATTTATAATGAATTAATAGATGAAAATATAAATAATATTATAACGTTTATATTTTCCGATTTCCTCCATATTAATTATAGGGAGGAGTTTCAATAATTTAAATCTCATTATCCGAATTAAAATATTTTAATATTTGATTCGTTGTTATATTTATTGAGGCGGAGCTAAATAATTAAAAATATATCATATTTTGAATTTTATTAGTTTTTAAAAACTTTGATGTAATTATACACAATAATTAATTCACGAATCAATACAATATTAAAAGTTTTTTAATTAATTTATAAAAGGTAAAAATAATATTAAAAGCAATTTCAAGTTAATTTATTATTTACAATGACAAGGATGTCCTTTTAGTGATTTCAACTATAGAAAGTAAAATACAGTAAAACTTCATTATAACGCGTTCGGTTATAACGCTATCCCGTATATTACATTCCTTTTATGAGGTTTCAGTCCGACGTAGTACTATATCATAATAAATTGCACTTGACACTGACTTCTTCTTTTTCTTATTTAGTCTTTTCCATTCTTTAGAGTTCGCTATTTTTTATTTTCTTCTTCCACTCATTTCTGTTTTACGTGTCGTTCTCATTCAGTTCTTTTTCTCTCAAGTCTTCTGCAATACAGTCCTTCCATCTTATCTTTGGTCTTCCTCTGTTTCTTCAACCTTCTATTACTAAGCTATTCATTCTTCTTCCAATATATTCTTCATCTCTCCTCATGACATGTTCAAACCAATGTAATCGTCTCTCTCGTATCTTTCTAGAAACTTGTAACACTAGAGTTATTTCCTTACCGTATCTTTCCGTGTCTTCTCCAACATCTATTTCAATATCCTCATCTCAGCCACATTCATTTACTTTATATTAATACTGACATCTGTCAATTTAAATTATCTGAATATATTAGCAATTTTCATGGTTAGCATAGCTGGCTGATTTATGATATTTAATATCTTTATAATTCTTTAACTGTATATCTATTGAATATGAAGTATAAAATGTAATCAAATCATATAGAGAATAAATGATACTTAACCACGTTTTTTCAAGAAAAACTATTAAAATCTTCAAATGGGGGTACTTCCGGTTGACTAATTATAACCAAAATCTAATCACATCTTCTTCTGGATGTAAACTTGAGGAATACGAAAAATATACAATTTTTGGAATCGTGGTATTGAATTTATGCGATCCGAAACTTTCGTCACATTTTTCAATAAGAGTTTATTTACTGTCAATTTTAAAAATTGTCGTGCTCCATCGCCACTGTCAAATCGTGCGCATTTTTATTGCGTTATATTGTAGATGTAGATGAATTAAATTCTCCTGATACAGTGCTATAAGGAGAGAGTGATGATGAAGACATCATTCTTGTAGTTATACAAACGGAAATGCAGGCACTGAATACTTTAGACACTCTAAGAAGTTACTTATCGTTATTGTTTGGTGTTTCTCCCAAAATATAAATGCTACGGAAAGTTAAATTTTGTCATCGATTTAAGCCGGATTTATGTAGCAATAACAAAGTTACTATTATAATCATAGTCTTAAGTTTTAATCATAAGAACAGTCTTAAGATAGGGAACTGTTTATGCAACATTCTTGCTGTGACTATTAATATGTTAGTTTCTAACAGAGACTAAAAACGAAAAATATTTTGTTCAGTTCTTATCCGAACGAAACCGAAAAATTTCGTTTTCGTTCTTAATGTTCCCACCTAAATCTATTCGTTTTCGTTCACAGTAGTTAAATACCGGTTAATACCGGTTATAACTATTAATGAGTAACAATCGATGAAAATTTAGAAATATAATAAGTTTTTTTTAATTAAACATGAAAATAAACCATACATATAAAGCTAAAACGATTACCCCTTAACCTTAAATAATAATATAAGCTAAAAGCTAAATACGTATTTCGAGAACTAAGTTCTCATCATCAGTAGAACAAAACAAAAGTTTAAGCAGAGAAGTTAAGATTACTCAACATGTAAACCATGTCAGAGGTCTAACAACTCTGTTAATCTTAACTTCTCTGCTTAAACTTTTGTTTTGTTCTACTGATGATGAGAACTTAGTTCTCGAAATACGTATTTAGCTTTTAGCTTATATTATTATTTAAGGTTAAGGGGTAATTGTTTTAGTTTTATATATATATTTTTAACCTTAGACTCCTCCTATTATTGTAACATACATATAAAGGATAGATAATACATATAGAAAAATAAGAAGAAAAGCTTATGCTATGGCCTGAATTTTTTACAATAAAGAATTAATTACATTTTATTTCACCTAACTAATAGTACGTTTTCAAGCAAATCTTCCTTTATGTTAGTTCTCTTTTATAAGTACTTAACATAACGAATACCGCCAGTGTGTGCAAATGAAAATTATCGCAGTCAGTGTTGTTTGCAACTCAAATATCTGAAAATTCAATAATATTTGCGTGTAAAATATGTGCTGTAAATAAAACTAAATATTAAATAAAATAACGGTTAAAACCGGTAACCGATATCAATTATTTCGTTTTCAATCATGAACGAAAAAATATATTGCGTTTTCGTTTTCGTTCTTATAAAAATTTCGGTTTATTTCGTTTTCGTTCTCATTTGGTTTTTAGTCCCTGCTTTCTAAACTCAATTATTTTTACTTCTATTATATTTGCAGAATATATGATAATAAATAATAGAGAAAAAATAGTTATTGCTAGTTTGTTCTTAATAAATAACATTACAATTAAAATAGAGGTTGCTTTTGGATTCTGACTTACAATCTGCGCATGCTGCGCAGATTGTAAGTCTTCATAGTCATAGTCATAGTTATAAAATTAAAATTAATCTAATTCTGTGATTATGCTTATATATATAAACAGCTCTATTATGAAAACATATTTTAATTCTTAAGACTAAGACTACAACTATGGCAGTGACTATGATATTGCTGCATGAACCCAACTTTACTCGTATTGTAGACAAACTACGTTAACGATTATATTAAAAGTTAAAATTATTATTTATCTTCATATATTTGTAACTTTTTTATAATATACGAGTAACTTCATTTAAACATAATTATGTACGTAAGAATACATGATATACATATATATATTGTAACGCGACATACCTGGCCTCGTCTATCTCAAGGTTGTACTTACCCTACGTTGTGTTTATTTTTAATAAGTAACCCTTACTTCGTTCGTAATACAGAGTAGCTGTCAAAAGTGGGGGAATCGGGATAGGTAATTGATATAATTAAAGAATAATGTTCTCTCCAAAAAGCAGACAGAATATGTCTATCTTTGTGCATTTATTGAAAATGAATAGTGAAAGCAAATAATAAATAATATGAGAAATATGATTGGGTGTAATGATTTGAACATGGCACCCTGCTGTGGAATGGTCCGCTCTCTGGCACACACCTTACGTACGAGGGAAACCACAGCTAAAACCTCGCACAGAGAGTCATCTAGACACAATTTAAACAAATGATTTTATAACAAATTACTCCAAAAACACATAACGGTTGTCCCAACAATTTGATATTAGCAACATTGAAAATGATATATTAATTAGACCTTGTATATTGATAGACAATTACAAACGCATTTGTGTGCGTGCATGTTTGTGCATGTGTAAGTTTGGTAAGTTCGGTTTCCCGAACTGCCATGGCGCTCGGCTGAGCCGATGGACCGTTGTTTGTATGGTCAGGTTCGCAGCTGAGCTGCCTCACCTTTAATTAAACAGGACGCTCGGCGACGCCGACGGGCCATTCTTTGTATGGTTAGCGTGCGGTTAGCAACACTATTTAGGTTCGCAGCTGAGCTGCCTCACCTTTTGACCAGGACGCTCGGCGCCACCGAGACGGCTGTAGAGTGTGCGACTGAGTCGCCACACTGTCTGATCCGACGAGTACCTGTGTCGCACTCGTCGGGGGTGTTTTGTTAAGTGATACCCAAGTGAACGTGGACAGGCCAGCGCTCGGTGCTGATACGGCACACATCTTGAGTTTGAGTAGTTGCAAAGCAACGACCCGCAAAATTACGTTTGATTGTCAACCAATATCAGATCAAATAGATAAAAATTCATTATATCATTGTGACAACAATAAATCATAATATATTCATGTGAAAGAGTTTATTACTTGTCTAAGATAAGTTCTTCGTAGCAAGTGAATGGGGGGAAAGCAAGTAGGATCCCCAAACGTGCCTGGCATAGCCATAGCAGCTGGATGGGGTGAAAGTATGTAGGATCCCCAAACGTGCCTGGCATAGCCATAGCAGCTGGATGGGGGGAAAGTATGTAGGATCCCCAAACGTGCCTGGCATAGCCATAGCAGCTGGATGGGGGGAAAGTAGGATCCCAAACGTGCCTGGCATAGCCATAGCAGCTGGATGGGGGGAAAGTAGGATCCCAAACGTGCCTGGCATAGCCATAGCAGCTGGATGGGGGGAAAGTAGGATCCCCAAACGTGCCTGGCATAGCCATAGCAGCTGGATGGGGGGAAAGTAGGAGGTATTGGAAAGTAGGGTCGAGGTTAGACCTGAAGAACTTACCTCGGACAAGCCAAGTGTAAATTTTTGTTGAGTCCGAACTTTAAATTACTCAACGTGTGAACCACGCCAGAGGTAAAAAGTCGGTGATGTCAGAATCCCAGGTTACTCAACGTGTCAACCACGCCAGAGGTCCGGTATCTGTGAGTCCTGCCGAAGCAAGACTCCAGAATACGATTTCTGGCCCAGTATTTAAACCAAAATATCCCTCTTGCCTCCTTCCGATCTAGGGTGTTTCGGGGGTAAGATTTGCCCTCTCTGTCACCGGTGTGGGTGGGTGGTTGGGTGGACGATGGAAATTTCTAGAACATCATAAGTTTGTCATCGCCTCTTATCATAAATGAAATGCCAGATGCCCCAGCGAAACCTATGTCCCAGCCTCAAGTGGCTGCAGACTCGCCCGTCTGCATGGCGCCTTCCCTTTACCTGCTTAGGGATGTAAACAAATACACATACACAAATAGTCGAAATAAAAATATAATTGCAAATACGTGCCCACAAATAAATATTAATAAACAACTACATTTAATAATAAATAAGGCGTGCTTGCAGTACTGCCTCAATATATATACAATGTAATATTTAAAGTACATTATTTTACTTCTTGCTTATAACGCGTTTTTGTCCAGATCATTCAAAAGCGTTATAACGAAGTATTACTGTATGTGACTATACATTTTCCTATATTTTGAAATCTATTTTTTATCTTATCATCCTGATAAATAACAATTTGCTAACACGTTGATTTATACATCATAAAAATAAAACCATTTATTGAATAAACATGTATGACTGCACGTACATGTTTTTCATCCTTGGCAATGAAATAATTATCATCCAAGATCAAGGTTTGATCCTATAACTCAGTAATGACAGCTTTATAGCCTGTCAATCTTACCTTTTACACAGACTGGTCGATGTTGCGACACACGACACAATACTGCAACAACTTTATTAATTAGAAAGACAAGACAAAGAACAATTAAACCATGAAGTTATAACTATAAATTTTTATTATTTAACGGAAGGGTTCAAAATTACTTGGTTTTTAGTTTCACTATATACTTTTTATATTTTGTTAACTAGTTTCGCTATACAATAGCATCATCAGAACTATAACTAAAATAACCTAAAACTAAAACATATTGTATAGCGGTATACAATATGTTTTAGTTTTAGGTTATTTTAGTTATAGTTCTGATGATGCTATTGTATAGCGAAACTAGTTAACAAAATATAAAAAGTATATAGTGAAACTAAAAACCAAGTAATTTTGAACCCTTCCGTTAAATAATGGAGTGCAAGTTTCACCAAGTAAGAGCGGAAACCATAGAAGAAATTATAAATTTTTACGTAGCATTTTAAACATGATAGGTTAGTTTTCAAAAAGGGTGAGATTAATTAGTTAGGCATAATTGAAATAGAGAAAATGAACGACTGACTTTTTATATTTACATACTTGAATGTAAACTATAATATTTACTGTTTTCTTATTATTTCTCAGAAGAAAATGTATTGTTCTTTAATACATACGATTATAAGTATAATTATCTTAATTCTATGTGTTAACATTTCCGGAGCTTGTGGCAAAAACAACCTTAGTCCATTTTTACCTCTCGCTAAGAGAGGTATTGGATTCGTGCTAAAATTCGCATATCCAGATTTTATTGAATAAGCACGATTTAAGGTCCATAGGATTCGATTTTAACATTTTTACAATGATCTCTCTCTCTCTCTCTCTCTCTCTCTCTGTGTGTGTGTGTGTGTGTGTGTGTGTGTGTGTGTGTGTGTGTGTGTGTGCGTGTGTGTGTGGATGTGTGTGAGGTTGTTGGAGACACGATTTCTCAAATTCTATTAGACTAAAGACGTGTTTAACGACGGATTCCTCAATCTAACATTAATGGCGAGAGTTGAATAGGTTTTGGTACCAACTGAAAAACCGAAAGTAGTAGTATCTTAAAAAAAATATAAATATTTTTACCTCTCGCTAAGAGGTATTGCATTCATGCTAAAAATCGCATATCCAGATTTTATTGAATAAGCACGTTTTAAGGTCCCTACAATCCGATTTTAACATTTTTACGACGATGTCTGTGTGTGTGTGTGTGTGTGTGTGGATGTGTGTGTGTGTGTGTGTGTGTGTGTGTGTGTGTGGGATGTTGGAAGGACGGTTACTCAAAAACTATAAGACTTAAAATTTGTTTAAATACGTATTTCCCAATCGGACATTCATGAAAAGGTTTTGGTAACAATTGGACAACCGGAAGTAGAAGATTCTTGAAAAAAAATCTTCTAAATAATATTTTTTGGAATTTTTTCTTGATAATATTAAAGAAAAATAAATTCTCTTTCTGATACATTTAAACATTTTATAATATATTCTATAGATTTAGATAAAAGAAATATAATATATAAAATAATCTGTTGTAATTAATTTTACAACCGAAAGGATGCCATGAAAAATAGTTGAAAATTTAAATTATTTGTAACTAACAAATAAATGTCAGTGTCAGAAATAATGAGTAATGAAAGAAAAATGTACTTGGAGAATCCCTTAATTCTTGATCTGTGACTATTATGGAGATGACAAGTCTAGGTAGATGGACTTAAATTTGTTTCAAACATTATGGGACAATGTACACCAGTACTGTAGACTAGAGTAACTTTGAATTGCGAAAAAGCTATCAAATTCTTCTCAAGTAAGTTGTAAATATTGACAAAATTACACATCGATATAAGAATAATCGGAGTGCAATCTATCCGTCACTTTATTAAAGGGAATTAAGGTTATTTAGATATAACAAGTATGAAAAAATAAAATGTAAAAGAAGATATGTAAGAATAGATGCACAATCCAGATATATACATTTTAGACCGCCCAAAATTAATGTTTTTACTAGAAGAATATGAAGAGAAAGTAAACAAGGTTGTTCGAATTGAAATTTGCTGTTACCAGCCTAATATTTATATATGGTAAACTCTACTTTGTAATTTATTGTAACATAATTTATGGTAAAATATCTTTATGTTGAGACATGCTATTATTGAATAATAAAGAAGTTTATACGTCATAGATTTATATGAATATATTATTTGTATTTATAAAAATATTCTTTGCTTTATGCATACAGCCAGGTAAAATATACGGCGAGAGGTTATGTGCTGGCCACATCAGATTTTTTTTTTGATTTTTTTTATTATTAGTATTAAAGAACGTAAATTTCTCTATTCGATACATTTTAAAATTTTATTATACGTTGTATATATTGAGATAAAAAAATAATATATAAAATAATCCGTTGTAATTAATTTCAGACCCCAAGCAACTCCATAGTAACCATCAGATGTTTGTAAATGACAGAAAAATGTCAGTGTCAAATTCCAACAGTAGTTCATAAAACTATTTGGGCGGTATTGGCAGCTCAATTCTAAAACTTGACCTTATGTCTATTTTAAGTAAAGACATGACAGTAGATAAGAACCGATTCAAAATTTGTCATAGTACGAATATGGTTTATGTAGATTTCAGCTGAAACTATATCTTAGAATTTTTTTTGGCAACATAGTAGTAAAACGTCAAATTACGCTTTTACGTTAAATGAAGAAGTTTAACTGCATTATTGAAGATTTTTTCTGTGATATTGGTAAGTTCACTATTTCTTGTTTTATAACAATAATAACAATTAAATATTTAAAATTATAGCTATATACATATACCCATCATAAATCCCGTCAAGAAATTGGAAGAAATTCGAACATTTAGAAGTGTAGAAGAAAACTTCCTCAGAAAATAAATTTAAAATTATAAAAATAATCTAAACATAAAGAAAAGACGTGACAAATTTATAGGACGCGAGCAGTCATGTGATTTTGTTGGCCTTGACAAGCAGATATGGGGGCCCGTGACAGAATGATAGCTAGTAATTATGTACATACATGTCAAATATCATAATTTTCATTCTAAATTTCGTAATTTTCCAATTCCATGTGGTTTATTTTCATCTACAAGTAAATTCCACACTCCTGGTAACAAATTAACAACGTGAATTTAGAAAAATTCTTACATTTGGCATCTATGTACATAATTTCTAATTGTCATTCTGACACGGGCTCCCATATCTACTTGTCAAGACCAACAATGTCACATGACTGCTCGCGCCCTATACTTATGTAACCAAAAACGGAAGTGGCGGGAGGTATTGTGCTGGCCACAAGCAATTTTTTTGAATTAGATACAATCAATGAAAATACCTTTTAGCTTACGTATGTCTAAGATTTCTGTAACACTATTTAACTGAGGTGGGGAACCGGGTTCGATCCCGACCGAAGCCAAATATTTCGAATTTTAAATGACAGAAAATTGACCCTTGCGGTGTACTCTCCACGCCAGCAATGAGTGCCCGTGAAGTGACGTATGGTAAACGCCCGCACGGTACAAATATGTCATGATCTGTATATAAAGTAGATTGGCACACCCAGTAATGGGTAATATGTCGTGATGATATATTTTTTTTAATACATAGTGCAAAATGTCAACTTTTACAGAATGATGCTTTTACTATTATCAACACTGAAAGTTTCTTGTTGATTTTAAATCATTCATTCAAAAAATTACGAAGTGTTGACATCGGTTGTTTTTGAATTAAGCCACAGGAACTAATTTATAATTGAAAAAGAGTAAATAAATTAATCTTCCTCTCTTGTTTATTGTAAAATTAGTATTCTACAAAAGCCCTTCCATTTTGGTTAAAACAAAGCGTAATTCGATTCTCTGTTCTTGAATGTCTCGCATTTCTTGTTCAGAAGACCGGTAGTACAACATAAAGCCCGCAAGTAGAGAGATCAGGCCTTGCAGCATGGTAATGGGCGAATTATGAATGTGAATTAGCCGAACTGAACTGAGCAAAGAATAGAGAACACCGGTTCAGCAGCCGTTTGCTTGCGTAATTCGCAGGTGTAGGAGATGAAGGTTATCTTAATTTCTTTTGAAAATGAATGAGAAAAAGAGAAAAATTTATATAAAGATCTAGAATCTAATCTCTGAAATCCAGATAGTAAAATGCGATGAATTATTTTATTTTGGAAATATACTTGATTTAATCTTGTAAATTTATTGTCATATTTATAGCTCATTGCAAAATCATATTCGTCATTGATTAAAAATCCATTAATTCTTTAGACTTGGGCGAAATCATTAGAAAAACTATAAAATGATTCTTTATTCAATAGATGTAAAATTGACATTAATAAATTAAAAGTACTACGTGACTTTTGACACGTACATAAATATATGAGTAGGTATGTACAGGTACATGAGCAAATTACTTATTAATGTTTACAGTTTTTTATGACTAATATTAGTTTTTTACATAAAACCATTCAACATTTTATTGAATTCTTATGAATATTATTTTAAAAATTATAGAAGCATTTAAATTGAAAACAATCTAAAATTTGTATTTCCCAGAAAAAAACTTCAGTAATATCTCTAGATTTTTGACACTGACCTTTATGTCAGATACAAACATTTTAATATTTCAAATGGTTTCCCCACACACATACACACATACATCCACACACACACATATCATCGTAATAATATTAAAATCAGATTGTAGGGACCTCAAAACGTGCTTTATCATTAAAATCCAGATATGCGATTTTTAACATAAATCCATTACCTCTCTTAGCGATAGGTTAAAATACAGAAGTGTTTAGAATGTAAAGACAAATATATTTTTTTTACCACCGGATCCAGAAATAAATATTAGGGGAAAGGTGTCTAAAACGATCCCTTTAACGGGAAATTGGTATAAAATATACACCAGAATTTATTTTGATAAATTGAAACTAGTTTTTATAAGCTATTTCGTCTACTTAGAGATTGGCTCGAGTTAAATTTAGCTATCTCATTTACTATACTTTTTCTCAAAAATTTTGTTAGGTTAGAATATAAAATGGTTACATGGTTGAATTCCGAAAAAAGTCGCTATCGGATTAGTCTAAAAAATAAATACCATCCCATTTAAAAAATATAACTTTGTGTTATAACTTGGGAACCACGTGTTTAAAAGAATATTTTGTTCTTTAATCGGATGTCTCCCTTGGTCTTCTATAAGATTGTCTTATTGTATTTTATTGTATCTTTACTAAAATAGAATTTTTTTGAAGTAGCTTGTTTAGCTGTTACACTCTGTCTATACCTCGGGAGACAATGCTATATGTAGCTCCCGAGTTGCAATCTTGGGTTTAAAATTGCGCCTCCTCGAGGAAAATTATAAATTTGTCTTTTTACAAATAAATCTAATTTTGATAATAACTTGACATTGATTGTTCTTGCATTAAGCTACAGAGTTACATATAATTCGATTTTTTCAATTAATGTGTTTGGGTTAAATTTGTCCTAACGTACATTATTTTGTTTGAAAACAAGGCTTGGAAGTTTATGGGCATGCGCAAATACAGTTGCAAGAGTCTAGTTGTAGGTATGTTTTAGATGCCAAATTTAAATCAAACGCAATAATTGACTACTAAAAAAAATTTACTTATGACCTTTTGTTCCGCTAGTAACGAATTATAGAATATATTCTATAAGTTTTATGTAACATTTGCGTAAAGTTCTTTACAATTATTGGATATTATTCAAATTTTATTTATTATAAAGTTATGAATTAAACCGAACCGAAGTATCTTGGTATAATTTTATTCATTCAGTGAAATAATTCGTGTATAGTCGAAGCAGGTGCTCCTCAAATACCATATCTAATTCTCTGTCTAATTCTGTCCAATAAATATTCTGGTATTCGCTGTTTGAGCGCCGCTTTATTTATTCCCTCATAAATAAATTCATGAGCGCGATTCGTGAAACGTAAATAACGCGAAATTATGCTAAATAAACTCGAACATAAAATTGGTTATTTATTGCGAATAAAGGCATTAGTTATTAGTGCGTGTATGTGTTTCGGATGAGGACAGGTAGGGGCATTACTCCGGTTTTATTGACTCCAACTCTAATAACATGTTCAAGATAGAGCTACGCACCAATTGCAGAGGGTTTTATTGTGATATTGATGTATAAACAATATTAATTAATGAGGTATAAAATAAACCAATATGGGAGTTTCTCCTATCGTTATATCGATGATGTTGGCTATAACTTTTATGGATTTTATTTGGTACTAATCAAAATAATTGATCTGCAATATTTTCATGGAATACTGGATTATTATTTTCATATTAAATTTTATAAACTGCATTTATTGTTGTTTTATTATATCCATAAAGTATATATCGCAAAATGTTTTGATTAAACTCATTTTATGACTATTTTATGGAAGATTATTTTTGTTTATCAACAATCCTAACATAAATTTGTTCTTAAATATAAATCATACATTCTCTTCCTCGTACTTTGAATGACAGGTACACAATTCCTTATTATACCGGGTGGCTATTAAAAAACGAATCTTGTTTGAAACTCCGGAATACATTGAGATATCGATTTTTTTTTTACCTCTCGCTAAGAGAGGTATTGGATTCATGCTAAAAATCGCATATCCAGATTTTATTGAATAAGCACGTTTTAAGGTCCCTACAATCCGATTTTAACATTTTTACGATGATGTCTGTGTGTGTGCGTGTGTGTGTGTGTGTGTGTGTGTGTGGATGTGTGTGTGTGGGATGTTGGAAGGACGGTTACTCAAAAACTATAAGACTTAAAATTTGTTTAACAACGTATTTCCCAATCGGACATTCATGGGAAGATCTGAAAAGGTTTTGGTAACAATTGGACAACCGGAAGTAGAAGATTCTTGAAAAAAAATCTTCTAAATATTATTTTTTGAAAATTTTTCTTGATAATATTAAAGAAAAATAAATTCTCTTTCTGATACATTTAAATATTTTTATACATATTTTATAGATTTAGAGATAAAAGGAATATAATATATAAAATAATGTTGTAATTAATTTTACAACCGAAAGGATGCCATGAAAAATAGTTGCAAATTTAAATTATTTGTAACTGACAGATAAATGTCAGTGTCAGAAATAATGAGTAATGAAAGAAAAATGTATTTGGAGAATCCCTTAATTCTTGATCTGTGACTATTATGGAGATGACAAGTCTAGGTTGAAGGACTTAAATTTGTTTCAAACATTATGGGACAATGTACACCAGTACTGTAGACTAGAGTAACTTTGAATTGCGAAAAAGCTATCAAATTCTTCTCAAGTAAGTTGTAAATATTGACAAAATTACACATCGATATAAGAATAATCGGAGTGCAATCTATCCGTCACTTTATTAAAGGGAATTAAGGTTATTTAGATATAACAAGTATCAAAAAATAAAATGTAAAAGAAGATATATAAGAATAGATGCACAATCCAGATATATACATTTTAGACCGCCCAAAATTAATGTTTTTACAAGAAGAATATGAAGAGAAAGTAAACAAAGTTGTTCGAATTGAAAATTGCTGTTACCAGCCTAATATTTATATATGGTAAACTCTACTTTGTAATTTATTGTAACATAATTTATGGTAATTATCTTTATGTTGAGACATGCTATTATTGAATAATAAAGAAGTTTATACGTCATAGATTTATATGAATATATTATTTGTATTTATAAAAATAATCTTTGCTTTATGCATACAGCCAGGTAAAATATACGGCGAGAGGTTATGTGCTGGCCACATCAGATTTTTATCTCTTGCAGACAAAGGGTGGAAAAGGGTTCCTAGCAATTTCAAACAACAACAAGAAAACAAATACTAAATTTTCTGTTTCATAAGCAACAATATTATGAACTTAAATAAGATGGGCGTGTCTTTTGGACTCCTAGCCTAGCATTGAGTAACTTCAAAATTAAGGGAAATGATCGTTTTTATACTGACAATATTGCAGAAGTCCACAATAACGTCAGAAATAAACAAAAGGCCAAATTCATGGATAAGGTGTTGGTACGGCGCATCATTTTTCTATTGGTCAATTTTATTGAAGAAAAATACGCTGGGGATGATTTTATCTTCTGGCCAGACCTTGAGTCCTTTCACTATGCAACACGAACTCAAAATTGGCTAACTAACCAAAACGTACCAATAGTTCTGCAAAACGACAATCCTATAATCTTCCACAGGCTTGTCACATAGAAGGTTTTTGGACTCTTTTATCTTGAAAAGTTCACGATGGAGGTTGGGAGGCCCAAAACTTCAACGCAGAATATATAGGAATTCAGGCAATTCATTTAAGTTGCGCCTTGTGGAAGAATACGCCCAGCTTTATTTAATTTAGATTCATAATTTTTACCTTCCGTCACCTTCAGGTAAGGAAGGTATTGTCTTTGGTCAAAAATTTCAATGATGAGTTTTTAGTGAATAAGCATGTTTTAGGGTCCCTATAATACTTGTCTGTGTGTGTGTGACGAAAGTTTCGGATCGCATAACTTCAATACCACGATTCCAAATTTTTTTTTTTTCGTATTCCTCAAGTTTACATCCGGAAGAACAACTGATTAGATTTTGGTTATAATTGGTGAACCGGAAGTAGCCACATTTGAAAATTTAACAGTTAAATTTGATTTATTGACATTTAACGTTATTATAACTTAAAGAATATATTACTCTCTATACGATTTGATTGCATTTTATACTTCATGTTCAATAGATATAGAGTTAAAGTATTTTAAAGAAATTAAATTTTATAAATCAGCCAGCTATGCAAAACATGGAAACTACTAATATATTCATATAATTCAAATTGACAGATGTCAGTATTAATATAAAGTAAATGAATGTGGCAGAGATGAGGATGTTGAAGTAGATGTTGGGGAAGACACGGAAAGATACGGTAAGGAAATAACTCTAATGTTACAAGTTTCTAGAAACATACAAGAGAGACGATTACATTGGTTTGTATGAAGAATATATTGGAAGAAGAATGAATAGCTTAGTAATAGAAGGTTGAAGAAACAGAGGAAGACCAAAGATAAGATGGAAGGACTGTATTGCAGAAGACTTGAGAGAAAAGGAACTGAATGAGAATGACACGTAAATCAGAAATGAGTGGAAGAAGAAAATAAAAAATAGCAAACCCTAACGAATAGGGAAAGCTAAAGAAGAAGAAGAAGATGTTAGTATAAGTGCAATTTGCATAGTTTGTTTATGAAATAATTTTACTGGAAATTTAGAATATTTTGCAAGAAAATTTATGTATGGAATTTATACATAATACACAGGCTTGACAGAAGGTATTGTGCTGGCCACAACAGATTTTTTGCTTATGAAATAGTTAATTATTAAGTATTACAAAACTTTAAGTAAATGTATTTTATATTACAAAAAAAAAAATGTTGAAATTTGTGCCAAAACTTTTAGGAAATACGTTATTTAAAACAAAACAGGCTATTATTAATATAAATAAATAATAATAATAAATACTCGTATTTCGAGTCAGTTGGTAACATTGTAATAAATATACTCTAAATTTTGTCCAATTATCTCTAGATTTCTTTTAATAATGGCACCTTACTTAAGTAAATCTGACAAACTTATTATCAAGAAAAAAATTGGCGAGGCAAATAATTGCAAAATAATTTCCAGGGAAAAGATGGCCACTTTCTGGTACAAATCATGCTATTAGACGATTGATAAAAATTGCATCACTTTTCAGAAAACCTGGAACAGTACATGTATCAATTCAATTTATAATAGTTATTGAAATTCCACTCTCACGTTTACTGAAAATCTAATAGTACAAAAACACTCGTTATGGAAGGTTATTCAAACACTCATTCGTTCGCTGTCATGAAACTTGTGTCCGAATTTCTAACTCGTGCTAGAATAGGTTGCCTTCTGTAACTTTGTTTTACTATACCATTGTTGTAAATTTATCTATTCATGTTCTTTTTGAGAATAAACTCAATATAATTAATAAGATGCAAAGAAGGCACATGTCGGCATTTTAGGCCTAATTTCCGCCCCCAGTATTCTAATTCTTACGATATCGCAATCGCGCTTTTAGTCGAATGAGTGATAATTATTTAAATACGTTAATTAGTCATACAAATGAGTGGAGATAGGTCATCACTTTCGTCGCTGACATTTCCAAAATGAATAATTTCATCCGGCGATCTAATCGCGATATATGACAATCAAATTTTGCCTCTAGCCTAATTATAACCTATCTCTTTGAGTGGTTCTGATGATTATTAAGAAATAATTAATATTATCAATTAATTAAGATGATAAGGCATTACTTTGGATTCTGTTACTTCCTCCTTGGAGGTAAAAGAATTTTTATCGACAACATAATATAATGTTGTAACAAAACATAGTAGAATCATAAAAATTGAAAGGGATCTTATAAATATATATATATATGTGTGTCTACTTTTTTGTGGACCATAGGAAATACAATGCTAAATTTTTCATATTGCAATAAATTCTGCCCTATTAATTTTAAAACAAAAGTGTAAATATAAAAATATGATCAACACAATAGCTCCCGCCATTTAATTTTTATTAATTTAAATACATACCTATGGGGTCTTGTAGTCGCGTGCCTGATGTCTGGTTGCGAATCTGGGGAACCCGATTCGATCCCGATCAACGCTAAATATTTCGAAATTTAAATGGCACAAAATTGTCCCCTGTGTTACACTCTCCACGCCAGCAATGACGTGACGCTTGGTAAACGCTCGCAAGATATAAATATGTTACTATCATTATCAAAATCTGTGTTCAAAGCAGAGTAGCACATCTAGCAATGGGTAATATGCTGTGATAATATATTTATTTATTTAAATAAATACCTGCATATTTACCAATGCTAGAAATTATGTATATTAAATTCCTTTCCATAGAACTATTGTTCTCTTTGCAATTTTCGTTTTAAAACGTTATTATTATTAATTTGAAATTATGTATATTAAGTTCCTTTCCATATAACTATTGTTCTATTTACAATTTTAGTTTTAAAACGTTACTATTATTAATTTGAAATTATGTATATTAAGTTCCTTTCCATATAATTATTGTTCTATTTACAAGTTTCTTTTTAAAACGTTACTGTTATTAATTTGAAATCATTATTTTTTCGACAGTGACATTTATCTGTCAGGTACAAACATTTGAGCTGAAATGTGTAACCATGGAGTTGTGTTTATAGCATAAATTCCTAGATATAATTTTTATAGTATTTTCATTATAAATTTATCCATAAAATAGAAAAATTATTAATGCAAACCTTTAGAAAATGGCATAATCTTTCATTTTTATAATAACAAATTGCGAAAAAATAACATTCAAATGTATTTTTTGAAGAAAAACTATTTTGAGCTCCAAATAAACTGCCATTACCGGTTATCCGATTGACACCAAAATTTAATGAGTTCTTTCCATATTAGAATAAGGTAGAAATACATGGTTTCAAAAGTTTCTGGATGATAGTATTTGAGTTAGAGTGCCCAAAAGATCTACACACACACATACACACATACACACATACATACATACATGCATACATACACACACACATATACACACACATACACACCCATAGACATCAACAAAATGTTAAAATTGGATTATAGGAACCTTAAAACGTGGTCATTTGCCAAAATCTCGATATGCGATTTTTAGTACGATCCGTATATCTCCCTTACTAAAGGCAACGGGAGGTAAAAATTTTCAGAATAAAAAACTGCATCTAACAAGTCCAAAATTATTATTTACATGCGTTTCGTTTGCGAAAGTAATAATGTTAACGTATTTACAGAGTGGCATGAGCAATAGCACAATATTTTAAACAATTGTAATTGCTTGAGTTTGGCAGATGACATCTGTTAATTTTAATGTAATAATTGCATGAATACATTTTACCATCGTATAAAAAAACTCAATCGAACAATATTAACAATTAAATGTCAATTAATACTTTTATTTTTCAGAGTCAAACAATACGACTGTTTCAATTGTATATTTTGCTTTGCATGACACTCTGTAAAAAACTTAAAGACGGATATTTTATTTTATGTTTATCTAATGACAAGAACTTATTATATCAATAGATTGAGGCTCATTTGATGCATAATAAAATTTATTTCAAGCATATCGTGGAATTTGTAATTTTACGTAGATTCCAAATATATAAAAATATATAGGAATTAATTTAACTTAATTCTTGAAGTGAATTTTATTGAAGAAATAAATTACAAAAACGTATGAGAAAATTATAAATAATTAACCTGGTAAACCATATCAGGTAGGCCGTGATAACAAATTGATAATTTTTTTGTAATAAAATATAGAGTCTTACAAAAATAACTTACTATTTCAAGAATTAACTTAAATATTACACTCAATATTACCTCAACTGTTTTCACAGCCTGTCTGATATCATGGCTTATTCATAATTTTCTCTTACGTTTTTGTTATTTATTTCTTGAATAAAAATGCACTTCAAGAAAATTGTTGAATTTGTAATTTTACATAGATTCCAAATATATATAAATATATTGGGTTCCATTTTATATAGTTTAATAAACTTTGAACAAAAATATTCATTTGACTATTTGTAAATTTTTGTGTGAAATTCAAAGGAATTTAATCCGTAAATTAAACTTCATTTATGTTAACATTGGCTTATATCTTCGTACCTTACTTTTCGTATTTCCACATTTATTCGGTTCAAATATCATCTCATCTCGTTTTCCCGATCTCTGACATACCTTTAAGAGTACCCGTGCAACGAACGTGTAATCCTACTCTAATCCGATTACCTATCGCCGAAGACTCTACTTCTCTTCATACAAGAAAGACAGAAAATAGAATTTGCTAATTCTAGCGCTCTGTGATGAATAACGCGATTATGAGAAATTAAACGTCTGGAAAATGTTGCGTCGATCATAGAGAGAGACATTCGTAAAATTATTTGGTGGCAGCGGTGGGATAAAATGGCAATTTTACCAGAAATACGAATTATATAAAAGATTGTTGCTGTCCATTACAAAAATATACATGATGTTAAAAAAAGGATATTTTTTTGAGGGCATATAGTAAATGAATAAAAAAGCTAATCAACATGGGTTCGATTTTCAATAGTTTCAGAGAAAATGAATTTTTACACACCTCTGCTATCTCGAAAACTATGTGTTAAGTTAAGATCTCGATTAAATGAGACTTTTGTTTATCTTTGAGAGGTAATCATAGATGTGTCCTGTTTTTCAACAAAATCAAAAAATTATACTAATAGGCCCCTATTCTGTAAAAAAATCGCTTAACGTATCGTTATTATGATGAAATCGTTATTAGGAAACTTGTTAATTTACTTAACGACAATCGTTATCTTAGTATTCGTATTCTGTAACACATTTTAAAAAATCTGTTGTGGCCAGCACAAAACCTCTCGCCACTTCCTTTTTTTGGTTACATAAGTATAGGGTGCGAACAGTCATATTACATTGTTGGCCTTGACAAGCAGATGTGGGGGCCGTTTCAGGATGATAAATAAATAAATAAATATATCATCACGGCATATTACCCATTGCTGCGTGTGCCAATCTGCTTTGTACACAGATATCGGTAATGATGAAATATTTGTACCGTGCGGGCGCTTACCAGGCGTCACCTCACGGGCACTCAATGCTGGCGTGGAGAGTGCACCACAGGGGTCAATTTAGGATGATAATTAGTAATTATGTACATGGATGTCAATTGTTAATTTTTCATTTAGAATTTCAAGATTTTCTAAATACACGTAGTTAATTTGTCACCAGGAGTGTGGAATTTACTTGTCGAGGAAAATAAACCACATGGAATTGGAAAATCACTAAATTTAGAATGAGAAATTATGATACTTGACATCTATATATATAATTACTAGCTATCATTCTGACATGGGCCCCCATATTTCATGTATACCTACACTATACCAAAAATTCTACTTACATATATCTATTCCTTATATTTAGAATGTTTAATTTTAAATTCATTTTATGAAGAAATTTTGTCCTCTTCTAATTTTTCGAAATGTTTCCAATTCATTGTCAGGATTGACAGTATTTTTGAAGGATATATGTAATATACCTATAATTTTAAATACTTAGCTATTAATACATTAAGAAATAATATAATGTATGTACTTCCCAGAAAAAGTGTTCAGTAATGTCTCCGGATTTCTGACACTGACATTTATCTGTCAGTTACAAACAATTTAAATTTTCAACTATTTTCCATGGCCATTCTTTCGGCTGTAAAATTTATTATAACAGATTATTTTATATATTATATTTCTTTTATCTCTAAATCTATAGAATATATTATAAAATATTTAAATATATCAAATAAAGAATTTAATTTACTTTAATATTACCAAGAAAAAAAATCTGATGTGGCCAGCACATAACCTCTCGCCGTATATTTTACCTGGCTGTATGCATAAAGCAAAGAATATTTTTGTAAATACAAATAATATATTCATATAAATCTATGACGTATAAACTTCTTTATTATTCAATAATAGCATGTCTCAACATGAAGATATTTTACCATAAATTATGTTACAATAAATTACAAAGTAGAGTTTACCATATATAAATATTAGGCTGGTAACAGCAATTTTCAATTCGAACAACGTTGTTTACTTTCTCTTCATATTCTTCTAGTAAAAACATTAATTTTGGGCGGTCTAAAATGTATATATGGATTGTGCATCTATTCTTACATATCTTCTTTTACATTTTATTTTTTCATACATGTTATATCTAAATAACACTAATTCCCTTTAATAAAGTGACGGATAGATTGCACTCCGATTATTCTTATATCGATGTGTAATTTTGTCAATATTTACAACTTACTTGAGAAGAATTTGATAGCTTTTTCGCAATTCAAAGTTACTCTAGTCTATAGTACTGGTGTACATTGTCCCATAATGTTTGAAACAAATTTAAGTCCTTCAACCTAGACTTGTCATCTCCATAATAGTCACAGATCAAGAACTAAGGGATTCTCCAAGTACATTTTTAATTCATTACTCATTATTTCTGACACTGACATTTATCTGTCAGTTACAAATCATTTAAATTATCAACTATTTTTCATGGCATTCTTTCGGCTGTCAAATTTATTACAACAGATTATTTTATATATTATACTTCTTTTATCTCTAAATCTATGGAATATATAATAAAATATTTAAATGTATCAGATAGAGAATTTAATTTTCTTTAATATTACCACGAAAAATTTTCAAAAAATAATATTTAGAAGTTTTTTTTTCAAGAATCTTCTACTTCCGGTTGTCCAATTATTACCAAAACCTTTTCAGATCTTCCCATGAATGTCCGATTGGGAAATACGTTGTTAAACAAATTTTAAGTCTTATAGTTTTTGAGTAACCGTCCTTCCAACATCCCACACACACACATACACACACACACACACACATCCACACACACACACACACAGACATCATCGTAAAAATGTTAAAATCGGATTGTAGGGACCTTAAAACGTGCTTATTCAATAAAATCTGGATATGCGATTTTTAGCATGAATGCAATACCTCTCTTAGCGAGAGGTAAAAATTAAAAAAATATTATTTAGAAGATTTTTATTCAAGAATCTTCTACTTCCGGTTGTCCAATTGTTACCAAAACCTTTTCAGATCTTCCCATGAATGTCCGATTGGGAAATACGTAGTTAAACAAATTTAAAGTCTTATAGTTTATGAGTAATCGTCCTTCCAACATCCTACATACATACACACACACATACATCCACACACACACACACACACACACACACACACACACACACACAGACACACACAGATATCATCGTAAAAATGTTAAAATCAGATTATAGGGACCTTAAAACGTTCTTATTCAATAAAATCTGGATATGCGATTTTTAGCATGAATCCAATACCTCTCTTAGCGAGAGGTAAAAATAATAACCTTGACAGCAAGTTAAGAACTGTATTTCCTAATATCAAATAATTTTAAATGAAATATATAAAATAATTCCATATCTCTCACAAAACTTTTGGTTAGATTACTTCTTAGCTGTCAGCTGTCAGACTCTTTCTTCTTCTTGTTGTGGGCTATGCTAGAGCTACTACTATCATTTGTAGGCGTTAGGAATATAAACTTATTAAATTATTTTAATAGTACCTTGCAAAAAACCATAATATGACGGTATTTAGAGATCACCACTCAGCATAATAGCTATTTTATTTTGACACGAATAAAAATACTGAATTATTGACAAAACGTTCATGTAACGAATGTTACATGTTAAAAATAACGTTATCGTTATTTTTCGTGATGTAGTATTAAATTATTATTTACAGAATACCACTTTAACGATTATCGTTATAATAACGATATAACAATGTCTAATGTCATAACGAACGTTTACAGAATAAGCCTCTTAAACAATTTTTGTTATTATAACGATATAACGTTTTAACGATTCGTTTTGTCATAACGATGCTTACAGAATAGCTCTATAAGTTAAATGTTGTGGTGACCTTGACCAATATAATCCATTCGCTGACATAGACAAAATTTGTTCGATCACCATCTTTCACAGTTTTTCTTCGATTCTAATGCAAAATGGCCACATTTTCGAAAACAGAAGAAGATTAGACTATATATCCTCATTTTTTTACCCTTTTTACCTCTCGCTAAGAGAGGTATTGCATTCATGCTAAAAATCGCATATCCAGATTTTATTGAATAAGCACGTTTTAAGGTCCCTACAATCCGATTTTATCATTTTTACGATGATGTCTGTGTGTGTGTGTGTGTGTGTGTGGATGTGTGTGTGTATGTGTGTGTGTGTGTGGGATATTGGAAGGACGGTTACTCAAAAACTATAAGACTTTAAATTTTTTAACTACGTATTTCCCAATCGGACATTCATGGGAAGATCTGAAAAGGTTTTGGTAACAATTGGACAACCGGAAGTAGAAGATTCTTGAAAAAAAATCTTTTAAATAATATTTTTTGAATTTTTTTCTTGATAATATTAAAGAAAAATAAATTCTCTTTCTGATACATTTAAATATTTTACAATATATTCTATAGATTTAGAGATAGAAGAAATATAGTATGTAAAATAATCTGTTATAATAAATTTTACAGCCGAAAGAATGGCCATGGAAAATAGTTGAAAATTTAATTTGTTTGTAACTGACAGATAATGTCAGTGTCAGAAATCCGAAGACATTACTGAAGACTTTTTCTGGGAAGTACATACATTATATTATTTCTTAATGTATTAATAGAATTGGAAACATTTCGAAAAATTAGAAGAGGACAAAATTTCTTCATCAAAAATGAATTTAAAATTAAACAATCTAAATATATATGGAATAGATATATGCGTAAGTAGAATTTTTGGTGTAGAGTGTAGGTATACAAGAAATGTTAAATACAATAGGGAGCGAGCAGTCATATGATTTTGTTGACCTTGACAAGCAGATATGGGGGCCCATGTCAAAATGATAGCTAGTAATTATGTATATAGATGTCAAATATCATAATTTCTCATTCTAAATTTAGTGATTTTCCAATTCCATGTGGAGCAGAATTAAATGTTAAATATCTAAGGCATACAAGTAAACTTTAAACTCCTGGTGAAAAATTAACTACGTAAATTTAGAAAATCTTGAAATTTTTAATGAAAAATTCTAACATTTGACATCTATGTACATAATTACTAATTATCATTCTGAAACGGGCCCACACATTTGCTTGTCAAGCCCAAAAATGTAACATTACCGTTCGCGCCCTATACTTATGTAACCAAAAAAAGGAAGTGGCGAGAGGTATTGTGCTGGCCACAACAGATTTTTTACACTCTGTATATATGTTCATGCTTTTATTCACGATTAAAATAACTTGTAACTCCATAAGAAAATAATATATCAGCGTATTTTTATTTACTGCTTTTGTTACAAAAATGCAGTGTAATACAAAATATTATTTATTATTATATTGCTGTACTTGGTTACTGTTAATATTACTTAAGTAATTTTATGTTGTAGTAAGTATGTAAAATAAAATATATAAATATATCATCACGGCATATTACCCATTACTAGGTGTGCCAATTTGTTTTGCACACAGATATTGGTAATGATGAAATATTTGTACCGTGCGGTTGCTTACCAGTCGTCCCCTCACGGGCACTCATTCGCGACCAGACACTCAGGCACAAAAATAAAATAAAACTGAAACTAATAAATGTTATTTATTGTTGCAGGTTCGTAGACATTCTACAAGAACTACAATGCACAAATAAAAAATCTGAGGAACAACAATAGTAAAGACAAACTTCATTATATATTTGCTATTTAATATACATAGGAAGGTAAAATATAATTTAATGGTAAATAATATTATTAAAAATATATGAAGTATATAACTTTGATTTCATTATCTGATTTGTGTAGAGGACTAAATGACATTCCTAAGTACAAAACTATGATCCCATCGTCATTGAAGTTCGTATGAATTTAAACTAATCTAAAGTAACCTAACTTCTTTCATTGGATTTTAAAATTTATAATTCGTAGATACCTAAAATATCTAAATAAATTCAGGAACTTTCAGGAAAATATGGCTTTACCTTTTGCTGGGTCCTCCACTATTTTTCTTTTTTACATTTTTTATGAAACTTCATCTAAACTGAAAGCGATCTGTTGTTCTAGAAAATCTTTATTGTTATTTGTTAAGCCGTAATTTTTTTAAGTATTCTGTGACTTAGATATAAAGATAAATTGATCTTTTTCAGCACTTTTAAAAATATGTTAAAAACTTTTGTGAGAATAATAAGCAATTTCATAAAATAATTAATAAAAAGACCACATATAGGTATTGTAGTCCAAATTTTGAACGTCTCTTGCAGCCTATGTCATTTAACATATCTTTCAATTTCATATAAACGCATGGAGTATTTATCTGGCGTAACATCATTAATTTATTTCGTTATTTTCTGCATTTTATTTTACATAATTAACGAATTTAACATTTCTTGTACACACAAATAATTCAAATTGTATCTCTTCTTTCGTTCTATGAGAAATTATGTCCTACTCTTCTAATATGTTCAAAATTCTTCATATTCATTAACGGTAATAGCGGTATTTCTTAAGGATATATGTAATATTAATATACTTATAATTTTAAATATATAAAAATAATACAATATGAAATATTAAATGTACTTCCCAGAAAAAGCCTTCTGAAATGTCAGTAAATAAATAAAATAAATAAATATATCATCACGGCATATTACCCATGCTGGGTGTGCCAAACTGCTTTGTACACAGATATCCGTAATAATTAAATATTTGTACCATGCGGGCGCTTACCAGACGTCACCTCACGGGCACTCGTGAATAATACTAATAAAACTAAAAACATGAACCGGGCGAGAATTAAACCCATGAAAAAATATTGCGGTGTCTATTTCTAACCAAAGATAATATATAATAAGCCATTAAACTTCAAGTTTTTATATACTCTTCGATGTCAAATTAAATAATATTTCTAACCCTGTCAAAAACTTCCACTATAGTCTTACGGGACAGATGATATTTGAAAAAAAAACTGTTTTGTCATATATAATATCATAAGTGGTAATTTTTTTCTGGATTTTTTTTCAGATTGTTACGAGAGCTGGTTGCTTAGCAATTTATCGAGTTGGCATTGACAAAAAAATCAAAAAAAAAATGATCAATGTCACGAGATAAATTTGCAACAGGCTCGAGTAAAGCAATTGGAAAATTTTGCCAGCACAAAATTTAACCACGAATGCTAGACTATTTCCAAAATAAAAATCAGGTAATAATTTAGTTTTTTGACAAAAATCTATAATTTTTTATTGCTTTTAGGTGTTATATTTAAGATTGCTTTTTCAATGTCTGAACAGATTCCTGTCCGAATCGACTCATTTTAATAAAAACTGTAAACAATGAAAATATATGCATTTTGACAGGTATATAAACAATATGTTTCAAGGTACACTTAGAACGTCAAAAAAAAATCGCTTATCAAAACTCACTTGTACAAATACAGCATCTTATTGGCTCGAAGGATACGAAATTTTTTTTGTGGTGTTTTGTCGAAATAAAACTTGGTAACTAGGTAGAATCCTCAATTTGGATTGGTTTATAAATTTATGAATGAAATAGTCATGTTAAACGAATATGTCTCGGTTTTCAGTGTTCACACTGTATATAACCTATAAAAATAAATATATCTTTCTTTCTTTTTTCAATTTCAAATAAAATTTAATATGCATCGTGGCACTCAAGTTCCTTTTTATCACTCACATGGTTTATTTTCTTCAGCCGTAAGGGCCACGACAAATAAATTCCACCTTTGTTATAAAAGTAGAACAGTTCCTCGATACTTAAATAACTATTTTTAAACAGTTTTTAACATACACTTTTAATATAAATGACCCATGTTCTAATGTGTTACTACATTGAAGGACCAGTCTGTTACAGAATTTTTTTCGGAATACACTCAAGGGTTGTGAACTTCATTGTCTTTGGTGTCGTTGTTCTACCTAAACTTTCATACCTTCTGTGAGCAATTTACTAGTATTTCCTACCATAATTCCCGTCATTTTCGCCACATCAAATTAAGTATGCGTAAAATTGGAGCATTAATAACTCCTCTCCTGTATTTGCACGAGCCTGGTTCGGATACAAGTTATTTATAATAGGTTTTTATGAGGCTAGGCCCAACTACGATCCCACACCTTGTTTGCGCGATGTTTTTGCTGTTTTTCTACGGTTTCCGTTAATTAATATGCACGCAGCTGTGTAATAATTTAACGTAATCGAACCAGCAAATGTTACCATGATCGTCAGGAGTGAATCGACTGCGGGATGGAAGGATACAATGTTTTATAATGTTATATATGTTGTTAATATTGCATAAAACATTATATAAGACAGGAAAATACAAAAAAAAATGAAAAAGATAAATGTGTCAATAATTAAAAGCAATTACTAGTCTACCTATTAATAATACCTGTATTAAATGTAAAAGAAACTGAAGGACTTCAATATTAATATTTATTATGCATGATATATTTTTTATATTTCAGTGTTACCTTTCTGTAAAACTTAAGTTTTTGCGCTAGCAATATTCATTACAAATAATATCAGTATTTCTGTGATTAAACTGTGTATAACACTGCTCAGAGTATTTTCATTTCTGGTTAAATTATCTGTTAAATAATGTAACTGTCACACAAATGTAGCATCGATATTATAAGTTGAAATTTATTGTAAAAATTACGCATGTATCAATTTTTCGATGCGACATTTTTGTTATAACTGACAGTTCAGTTAACAGACAGTTTAAACAATAATGAAAATATCGGGACTACGGTTATTATTGCAACAAGTATTTTTGTTTATGGCGTGACTAGTGTTTCGGACGAGACGATACATTCTCGAATCTCGTCTCGGCGAGACGAGATAGCTTTTTGAACTCACGAGACGAGACGAGAATTATATTCTCGACAATTATTCCGAGATTTCTCGACATTTTTTTATTTTTAAAATATTTTTTTTTTAATTGTAATTTTTTTATATTTTTGTAAGAGATTCTCGGACGGGATGAGATTCCATTGTTCGAGACGAGAAAAAATCGAGACGAGACTTAATTTCTTGCCTCCTAGACGAGACAAGACGAGACAACGTAGTTATTGCAATAAGTATTTTTTGTTTATGGCGTGACTAGTGTTTCGGACGAGACAATACATTCTCGAATCTCATCTCGGCGAGACGAGATAGCTTTTTGAACTCACGAGACGAGACGAGAATAATATTCTCGACAATTATTCCGAGATTTCTCGACATTTTTTTTATTTTTAAAATACATTTTTACCTCTCGCTAAGAGAGGTATTGGAT
Organism: Harpalus rufipes; assembly: GCA_951394225.1. Taxonomy (NCBI): domain Eukaryota; kingdom Metazoa; phylum Arthropoda; class Insecta; order Coleoptera; family Carabidae; genus Harpalus; species Harpalus rufipes. The sequence goes on from OX596275.1 coordinate 51,812,470, forward strand.
TCATGCTAAAAATCGCATATCCAGATTTTATTGAATAAGCACGATTTAAGGTCCATAGAATCCGATTTTAACATTTTTACAATGATGTCTGTGTGTGTGTGTGTGTCTGTGTGTGTGTGTGTGTGTGTGTGTGTGTGTTTGTATGTGTGTGTGGATGTGTGTGTGTGTGTGAGGTTGTTGGAGACACGATTTCTCAAATTCTATAAGACTAAAGACCTGTTTGACTACGGATTCCTCAATCTAACAGTAATGGGAAGAGTTGAATAGGTTCTGGTAACAATTGGACAACCGGAAGTGGTAGTTTCTAAAAAAAAAATTTCTAAATATTATTTTTTGAAAATTTGTTACTACAAATATTAAAGATAATTAAATTCTCAATCTGACACATTTACATTTTTTTTTATATCTCGTATAGGTTTGGAGATATAGTATATAATAATATAGAATAATCTGTTGTAATAAATCTCGTTGCCAGAAAAACAGTTGCGATATTAAATTTTTTGTAAATGACAAATAAATGCAAAATGTCAGTGTCAGTTCTGGGAGGTATGAGTACATTTAATATATATTATTGTATTATTAATTAAATATTTATTTAAATTGCAGGTATGTCAATATTACATATATCCTTAAGAAATACCGCTAATACCGTCAATGAATTTGAAGTATTTTGAACATATTAGAATAGTAGGATAAAAATTCTCATAGAACGAAAGAAGAGAAACAATTTAAATTATTTGTGTGTACAAGAAATGTTAAATTCGTTACTTATAGGGCGCGAGCAGCCATGTGACTTTGTTGGCCTTGGCAAGCAGATATGAGGATCCGTGTCAGAATGACGGCTAGTAGTTATTTACATAGATATCACAATTGTCATATATCATAATTTTTCATTCAAAATTTCATAATATTCTGTTTATTTGTCATCCATTAGTATGGAATATACTTGTCGAAGAGAATAATCCACATGGATTTGGAAAATCATAATGTTTCGAATGAAAACTTATGATATCTGCTTGCTAAGTCCAACAAAGTCACATAACTGCTCGCGCCCTATGCAAGATAAAATGAAAATGGCGAGAGGTATTGTGCTGGCCACAACAGATTTTTTTTAATTGTAATTTTTTTATATTTTTGTAAGAGATTCTCGGACGGGATGAGATTCCATTGTTCGAGACGAGAAAAAATCGAGACGAGACTTAATTTCTTGCCTCCTAGACGAGACAAGACGAGACAACGTAGTTTCTCGTCTCGATCGTCTCGTCAGAAATACCAGGCGTGACATTGGTTCAATGAATGAATGTAGAGTTTAATTTTGTAAAGTAGTCCGATCAAAGTTATCTGTATGATGAACGAATTAACAAATTGGCATACATTTATCTCTCTCATTTCCATTGACAAGAAGCGTGTGCGATAAGGATGTATAATCACGCTTGTCCTTCAAAAATTCATATATTTCGACTTAAGTTAGGACATTTCATTTTATAACGATGCTCGTTATTGACAAATACTTTCGTTGTAACATAAGTTTATTTATTAATTCAGATATATTACCCTGAGTACATCGTTATTTTCTGTAAGTCAAGTGATATTGAGCTTTTGTCTGGTGGATATTGTTATTATTATCTCTTTATTTCACAAACTACTAATACATATATTACATTACAAAATGAAAATACAAATTATTGTTGGTCCCGATATTCTGGATAAATATGTATTCCGCAGTTCGGAAGAACCACTCCATCCGGCAGCTTACCAAGCAGCTTAGGTATGGATGTCTAAGTTAGCACCTTTCTAATGATATGTGCTGTTCCAATTATTGCCGTTGTTTGGATTTCGGTAGGATCATGTTTACCAGGCATTTTTTCAATGTTCTTTTGAAACTCATCGTCAACGAAACCCGTAGCTCCTATTATTATGGGCAAGACAATAGTTTTTGTTTGCCACATTCTTTTAATTTCGATTTCTAAATTTTTATATTTGAGAAGTTTCTCGGCAGTCTTTGCAATAATGTTTTCATCCGCTGGTACAGATACGTCTATAATATAAGTAATTTTCTTTGTTTTTATTACAATATCTGGTCTATTAGCTCGTATTTCTCGGTCTGTTTGGATGCCCATATCTTATTATTATTATTATTATTATATGTATAAAAATGAGTATGTACTCAAAGGGGTATTTACTCATATTCACAAACCAGTTCAGTTTGAACTCAAGTTTGGTATGAATAAAAAAATCTGATGTGGCCAGCACAAAACCTTCCGTCAATCCTGTGTATTATGTATAAATTCCATACATAAATTTTCTTGCAAAAGATTCTAAATTTCCAGTAAAATTATTTCATAAACAAACTATGCAAATTGCACTTGACATTGACATCTTCTTCTTTAGCTTCTCCCATTCGTTAGGGGTCGCTATTTTTTATTTTATTTTTCCATTCGTTTCTGTTTTGCGTGTCGCCCTCATTTAGTTCCTTTACTCTCAAGTCTTCCGCAATACAGTCCTTCCATTCTTCTTCCAATATATTCTTCTTCTCTCCTCATGTCAATGTAATAGTCTTTCTTGTATCTTTCTAGAAACTTCTTACACTATAGTTATTGCACTTATTCTTTCATTCCTTAGCTTATTTTTCCTTGTCTTCCCCAACATCTATCTCAACTTCCTCATCTCTGCCACATTCATTTTCTTTTACGGAAACGCTCTTAGTTTCGAGATAATATAATTCTGGACATACTGTATATAAATATACACAAGTCAGTAAAATATTAAAGGGCTCAATATGAATAGTACAGAATGTCAGGTTTCATTGAATGTACTGATTTTAATCACTCATTCTAAATTTACGAAATGTTGCCATTGGTTTTTCTTGCATTATATCTACGAAAAGTTCATTCACCCCTCTTAAATAAACTATGAAATTTTCATCCCTTATCTCCATTCCAACAACAATAAAACTTGGCGTAACTCGCTATCATTTATTAATCCCTTATTCGTGTAAATAACATTAGCGTTAGCTAGGTAACATGGCATGGCACAGGGTTAGTACCCCGAGTGATATGACACGGCGTGTAATATGACATTAAACTGACTCGCGGTGCCAGCAAGACGCACAGCGCGTTACACAACCCATTATGACGTCACATATCACACACCCTCGCAATCGTACGTTAATATTCATAGGATAAGGGGGTAGTTTACGGGCACAAGTCGCGAATGTGACGTAGTTAACAAATAATTATAATTTGTAGTAAAGTAAGGTGTTTTAGACTTATTAGTGAAACTTGAAGTTAGCACAAAGTTACTTTTATGGTCCTCTTTCCGCTTTGAGAGCCCGTGAGGTGACGGGTGATGACTCAACGGTGTACAGATATTTTATCATTACAGAAATCTGAAAATAGATAGAAGCAGATTGGTACACCTAGAAATGGGTAATAAGCCATGATAATATATTTATTAAAATTTGAAATCATTTTCAAATAGCACAAAAGTGACCCATGTGGTCAAGGGCGTCCGCAGGAATTTTCGTAGGATGTCGCTGAAAAATTAAGGTGGGGTTAAAAACGTAAAATGAAGCTGAAAAATAATTTACTGTCGGGAAGGTTGTTACCGACGCATTTTACTATTGTTGTACATAACAAAAACAAAAGTTTCATCACTTCAGTCATTGACTTTTTACCTCTCGCTAAGAGAGGTATTGGATTCATGCTAAAAATCGCATATCCAGATTTTAGTGAATAAGCACGTTTTAAGTTCCCTAGAATACGATTATAACATTTTTACGATGATGTCTGTGTGTGTATGTGTGTGTGTGTGTGTGTGTGTGTGTGTGTGTGTGTGTGTGTATGTGTGCGTGTGTGTGTATGTGTATGTGTGTGTGTGCGTGTGTGTGTGGATGTGTGTGTGTGTGTGTGTGTGTGTGTGTGTGTGTGTGTGTGTGTGTGTGTGTGTGTGTGTGTGTGTGTGTGTGTGTGTGTGTGTGTGTGTGTGGTTGTTGGAGCTACGATTTCTCAAATTCTATAAGACTAAAGACCAATGTAACTACGGATTCCTCAATCTAACAGTAATAGGAAGAGTTGAATAGGTTCTGGTAACAATTGGATAACCGGAAGTAGTAGTATTTTAACAAAAATCTTCTACATATTATTTTTTGAAAAATTATGTCATTACAAATATTAAAGAACAAAATTCTCTATCCGGCACATTCAATTTTTTTTATTATATCTTCTATAGATTTAAAGATATACAAATATAATCTATAAAATAATCTGTTGTAGTAAATCTCACAGCCTGCTCACAGCCCAAACATCTCCATGGTAACTATTTGAGAAATTTAAATGTCTGTAATTGACAGATAAATGTCACTAATGTCAGTGTCAAAAATTCAGAGACAGTACTGCAGGCTTCTTCTGCGAACAGTATTTAATATTTCTTATTGTATTATTAATTATATAATTAAAATTATAGGTATATTAAATGAACCCTTCAGAAATACCGCCAATCTTGTTAATGAATTGGAAAACCGAACATTTAGAAGAAATGGAGAAAACTTGCTCATGAAATGAATTTAAAATTATAGAAAATACGTAAATATAAAGATTAGGTGTAATATTTTTTTTTTGTGTATACAAGAAATGTTAAATAAAATACTTATATACACCACAATGGAAAGGGCGAGAGATATTGTGATGGCCACAACAGATTTTTTTTTATAATTGCAAGGGCGAATTCGTTTTGTTTTTATAAATTAAGTATTATTATTATAAATGTATATAAAATTGTACTATTTCTTCCGGTCTTTGACCATAGTTGATATAGGAATTGTAATAAATGTTTGTTTATTAAATTTATTGTTTTTTTTCCTTCTGAGCCCCATCTTGCTCCCTTCTGCGGGCACACATGCCTCTGGTGCTCTCTCCACGATAGAAACGAGAGCCAGTAGGTGACGTCTGATAGCGCCCTCAACGGTACAGTTATAAAATATGATGATCATCAATGCAATAATGCTTTAAAAATATGGAAAATTTGGGTATTTAAAATTCTTTAGTTCTAAATTGTTCAAAAATTACATGTATTCATTTTCACAATAAAAATAGTAAACATCCAGAAGTAACTTTAGACAATGAAACTATTAAAAAAGACGGAAAAATAAAAAATTCTCGGTTTTATATTTGATGAAAATGTGAATGGTATAAGCATCACTGTGAATGCTTAGATATCAGTTTAAACAAATGTTTTTTTTTTCAAATTAGATATTTGAAATCAATCTTTAATTTAGAAAATTTATTATTATTCTATCATGCTATCGTTGAAACTAAATTGCGCTATGCAATCTTTTTCTGGAGTAACACAACCCATGCTTCAACAGTATTTATATGTCAAAATAAAATTGTGAGATGTATTGCTAGCGTCTTAAATTCACGGTCATGCAAAATGATCTTTAGAAAACTTAAAATCATGACTTATATGAACTTTGTGTATGTGTTTAAAAACAAGGACAAATTTAAAACTCACTCTAATTGTGACAATAAAAACAAAATAAGAATAAACTTTGCAAACCCTTAATAAAATATGAGTGCACTAGAAAATCTCCAGATCTCATGGGTGTGGATGTTTACAACAAACTTCTTAACGATATAAAAGTAAGTAACTACTATATTTAATTTTAAACTCGTGTTGAAGACATATATGCTTAATCACTCTTTTTACAGTATATGTAAATGAATACTTATAATATTGTATATTTTTATCTTTATCTGACGTTTTATATTATAAATATATCATTGCACGGCATATTACCCATTACTGGATGTGCCAGTCTGCTTTATACGCAGATATCGGTAATGATAATAACATGTGACCTTGCGGGTGTCTACCCGGCGTTACCATATACTCACAAAAAATGGTACAATGTTATCATTCCCGAAATCTGCGATTAGTATACCCAGAAATGAGTAATCTAATAAGCCGTGGTAATATATTTCTTTTTATTGTATTGATTATTTATTACTTCTTACTTTACTTTTTGGGCAACAATTTTAATATTTTTTTCATAACAATTAATGTTTTCAGTAAAACTTAATTTATTATATATGTCATATATGTTCAGATTTAAAAATAATTATTTGCAGAATTATAATTTTTGTATGTTCAATATTATTATTATTAATAATAATAATAATAATAATAATAATAATAATAATGATAATAACAGTAAGTATCTACGTTTCATAAACGATTTTATAAATAATAATACTTATAGTTTATTCAACAAATTGTAGTTTCAATATAATAGCAAAGATTTTTACATTATTTCAAATATGTATAAAATACGTACAAGTATACTTTTTCTTATTTTTCCTTAATATTTCTTATTTGGTACCCCGTTTGAGACTAAAGGGCGAAGCTATTTCTGGTCCGCTGTAAGTGGTGGGAGAAATACCGCTCTATAGTTATAAGGGTTCCGCCCATTTTGTACACCCCTTATCTGAAATACAAACCGCGCCTGTAATAGTGGGGAGACTTAGTTCTGCTACTGAACACAAGGTGGCACTACTAGTACTTAAATCGAGAAGTTATATAAGGAGAATATTATATTTTCAAGAGGACTATAATAGTTTTTGATATATATAGTTTATATGAATAGAAATAATAATTATTATAGATCATGAAAATGAAATTTGGAAAAGATAATTTTTATTGTTTCGGGTAGTAAGTTGATTAGTGGCGCCACCCATATAACGGTATTTACTTCAACTATGATATTTAACGTGGTACATTATAAAAGTTTTATTTCAAACAAAATTTCTGTTATATATTTTATGAAATACATATTATAAGTAATATATTTGTAAATATTTTATAACATAATTTATATTTTAATAAGTAGGTATACGGAGAGAGAGAGGGACACATGTCTACTAAAGTATTAACATTGATTATAGGTAACGTAAATGGTATTAATAAGAAAATGAATAAATTTAAATTATTTATTTTCTATTATAATTGTCATAAAATATTTATACATTTCCTTACATTAAAAAATATATTATCACGGCTTATTACCCATTTCTGGGTGTCAATCTGCTTCTATTTACCAGGGGTCACGTCACAAGCTGTCCAAGTTTTCTTTACATACCTATGTTATTGAAAAATATAGATTTATTTTCCAAAGTTCTATAACTAACAAAAAATTAATCCCTTTACAATTTTTCAGTCTTATTTCTCTATTTTTTTACTTTTTTCGTTCCTCCTCGCTCTGGAATTCCGAGGTGATGAACATTATCATAATATTTCCCTTGGAGCGATCAACAGCTCGAGTTAAAGTGAAATGAATATCGATCTAGGTTGATGCAAGATCAGATTTAATCAGCCTCAATGCGTTCAGCCGTTAAATTATTCGCGTACAACACGAGACGCCGGGCGTCGGAATTATGTTCGTGTTGTACAGCGTCCTTAAGTCTAAACTGTCCCGAGCGATACCCGAAAAAAACTGAACAATGAAAATTTATTATTATTAGAAAAAATAGGAAAATGATTATACAGGTGCCCATTTTATCTGTTACCGCCTAATTTTTTTTTAACAAATTGTTTTGTTTTTATACTTGCTGTGATTATTCGATTTAAAGTACTAATGCAATGTATTCTGTTTTGCCTATTCTTAAAATATCAGAGGGGAACATATGGGGTATTTGTAGATGAATTATGTATTTTAAAAATATTTATAATTAAATGAATATATCAACATAGTTTATTACCCATTTCTGGGTGTACCAATGTTAGGGCACTAAACTAAACTGTCGTGGAGAAAATATCACAAACTTTTACACGAGCTTGAAAACTTATTGAACGAACATGCTATTTTTTATGTATAAAAAAATCTGACGTGCACACCACACGACTTCCTTGTACGAATATTAAACTATACATATTTTTTTTAATAAATAAATTACAAAATATTAATTTTAACTTCAAAACAGTAAGATATATAGCGACCATAAAGGGAGTTTTTAAAGAGAGTTTTGATTACAACAAAGAAATATTTGATTACAACAATGAATATGACTAATTTCACAATAAAAATATAATATTTGTTATTGTACGAATCATAAAATTGCACGTATTTAACGTAATTTGACATGAACATTTTTTTTTATTTTTTTGTCCTAATCCATAGCAAGCTTTATTACAAAAACAAAAAAGTATATAATTTTTAAATTTACATATCTCGCTTATACAAATGGCTAATTTAATAATACTTGATGTGCTAGACGCAGAAATTAATTCTCTATTTGAAGCATTTATTTCTAAAATCAAAATAAAATCATTTTATTCAAGAAAAACTGTTAACAACTTCAAGTAATGTACCACTTCCGGTTAGCCTATTTTAACCAAAATCTATTATGTTATTTCGATTGACATAAAAGTCTTGTATACTAAATTTGAAAAGTTTTGGATTATATTTTAAAACAGTTTTTCATTAAAATCTATTATAGGCTTCATGTAAAGTGCCACTTCTGGAAATTATGTAATAACCAGAAAGGGAGGTGCACAACTAGATGTTATAGCAGTCTCAAATACAAAATTTCAACTTTCTACGGCTTACCGTTTTTGAGTTATGCGAGATACGTACGAACGTACGAACGTACGGACGTATGTACGTACATACGGACGTAGGTACGTACAGACGTCACGACGAAATTAGTCAAAATGGATTCAGGGATGATCAAAATGGATATTTCCGCTGAAATCTGAAAACCGAAATTTTTCGCGATTACAATACTTCCTTTACTTACGTACAAGGAAGTAAAAATAAATAAATACATAATATTTTTTTTAAGTTATGATTGAGTAAATAAATACTTAGATTAGATTTCAGATTCCATTGATTTTAAAAACTTCAGTTATACGTAGATTTCCTAATTGATTTAATGTACTCGTGGATAGGGTGTTAATGAATGCGTGTTACAAATTTGTACGGTATGTAGGGAATGCAAAATAAACTTACTTTTACTAGTAACTCATATCCGAAAATTCGCTGTTTTCGAGCTACAGGCTCTTAAAAAACTAAATTTTCTACCTGTAATTTTAGTTGGCTGTGACCTATTACTTCAGTTATTATTTTGTTTAGTTTTACTTTTAGCATTAATAATAATAATAATAATAATAATAATAATAATAATAATAATAATAATAATAATAATAATAATAATAATAATAATAATAATAATAATAATAATAATAATAATAAGTTTATTGCGCAACAGTAGCCAATTATCTACAGGATAAAAATATAAATAATAATAATAATAATAATAATAATAATAATAATAATAATATTTATTGATCAAAAAAAAAAAACAAATATTTAAAACAGTCAGTAAATTTAGATTAGATGAAAATATCATCAATCAGAATATTAGCTGCATTGTAATATATAAATATTGGAGAATGTTTAATTATGTTGGTACACGCTGGCTGTAGAAGGAACGATTCGGAGTGCCTTGATGCTAGTCTGGGAACGTGGAATAATACTCTGGATAGAAGGAAAGGTGCATCTGTCTTGAGGAATCTAACAGCGGCCTTTCTTGCCTATCAGCAAGGGATGTCATGGAATGTCGCTGAAGTAACGATTCCTGCTCTATACCTCTTTCTGGATAAACCTGCATTGAATTGTAGACGTATTATGAATGAACATACTGTTCGAAATTACGCTAACATGGTATGTACGGCCGAAGTGTACGGCAGCACAAGATATTCAAACAAATCCTGGCGTTTTTGAACGAATGTATCAAAAAATGCTCCAAAGGTGTAATGCGTGCATTATAATAATATGTATCACAAAAATGAATAGAATTATTTAAAAATATTAAAAACTGAAATGATATTTCACAGCCAACTAAAATTAAAGTAGGTAATTAATCTTTTCCAGATATGAGTATTAGTAAAAGTTAGTCTATTTTCCCCTACATACCTTATAAATTTGTAACATGTATTTATACAGCGTGTGTGTGTGTGTATGTGTGTGTGTGTGTGTGTGTGTGTGTGTCAAGTTTACATCCAAAAGAAAAGGTGATTAGATTTTGGTTATAATCGGTCAACCGAAAGTACTCTCATTTGAAGATTTGAACAGTTTTTCTTGAAAAAAAAAGTGTAGTTAAATACCATTTATTAACATTTAACGTTATTATAACATAGAATATATTATTCTCTATGCGATTTGATTACATTTTATACTTCATATTCAATAGCTATAGAATTAAAGAATTATAAAGATATTAAACTTCATAAATCGCCAGCTATGGTAACCATGGAAACTGCTAATATATTCAGATAATTCAAATTGACAGATGTCAGTATCGATGAAAACTAAATGAATGTGACAGAGATGAGGACTTTGAGATAGATGTTGGGGAAGACACGGAAAAATTCGGTATGGAATGAATGAATAAGGGAAATAACTATAGTGTTAGAAGTTTCTAGAAAGATACAAGAGACACGATTACATTGGTATAAACATGACATGAGGAGAGATGAGGAATATATTGGAAGAAGAATGAATAGCTTAGTAATAGAAGGTTGAAGAAACAGAGGAAGACCAAAGATAAGATGGAAGGACTGTATAGCGGAAGACGAGAGAAAAGGAACTGAATGAGAACGACACGGAAAACAGAAATAAGTGAAAGAAGAAAAAAAAATAGCGAACCCTAATGAATGGGAAAAGCTAAAGAAGAAATAAAAGATGTCAATATGAAGTGCAATTTGCATAGTTTGTTTATGAAATAATTTTACTGCAAATTTAGAATATTTTGCAAGAAAATTTATGTATGGAATTTATACATAATACATAGAATTGACGGAAGATATTGTGCTGGGCATGCAGATTTTTTACTAATGGATAGCAAATTTCAAATTTAAATACGAGTAAATATATAGGATGTTCAATTTGAAAATAGAAAGTTATATACCATTGCGTAGAAATGGAACACCCTGTAACCTGAATTGCAGATATACTGACATAGACAAAATTTTGTTGGATCACTATCTTTTTCTCCGCATTTAATACAAAATAGACTGTTTCTCGGAAAGAATTAAAAATCAGACCTATGTTGATTAAGCTCTTTTAGACTCATTTTGGTCAGTATTATATGCTTTTAAAGATTTTACTCGTAGTTTGAAAAACACCTGTATACATTTTTGTAAATTATAATTTATATGAATTTCAATGGGTAAACATATTCCGGTGTATTTTTTTTTCGTAAACGCTTCGTTTTGTGATAAGTTAATTTTAATTATATAAATGTAAGTACTGTATCAGTTTGTAGAATAAAGCAGACAATTGTAGCGTGTCTAACAACAATGTTCATGGTTGCCTGTCCATGTTCAGCTAAAGTGATATACGTTTATTGTGTTTTTGTCATATTTATCATTTATATATTCGTATTTATCACATTCTTCTGTTCAAATTTATATTATACGGCACATCTAACACAAATATATCATAAAACTACATACATCTATTCAAAAAAATAAATAAGAAATGACGTTTTTATTGAAGTTCTAACCACATATTTTCAATAACTATATTATAATAGATGATGTATTGAAAATTTTAATATACATATTTATTTTCAATTAAGATACTGTGGTTTAAGGAATGTACCTATATTGAATTTGCTTATTACATCACTAGAGTTACTTCTTTACCTATCTTTCCGTGTCTTTCCCAACATCTACTTCAACATCCTCATCTCTACCACATTAATTTACTTTTTATTTATACTGACATCTGTCAATTTGAATTATATGAATATATTAGTAGTTTCCATGTTTAGCATAGCTGGCTGATTTATAAAATTTCATTTTTTTAAAATTCTTTAACTCTATATCTATTGAATATGAAGTATAAAATGCAATCAAATCGTATAGAGAATAATATATTCTTTAAGTTATAATAACGTTAAATGTCAATAAATCAAATTTAACTGTTAAATCTTCAAATGAGGCTACTTCCGGTTCACCAATTATAACCAAAATCTAATCAGATGCTCTTCTGGATGTAAACTTGAGGTATACGAAAAAAATATAATTTTTGGAATCGTGGTATTGAAGTTATGCGATCCGAAACTTTCGTCTCACAGACACACAGATACACACACACACACACACACACACACACACACACACACACACACAAACATGCTTATTCACTAAAAACTCATCATTGAATTTTTTGACCAAAGACAATACCTTCCTTACCTAAAGGTGACGGAAGGTAAAAATAATGCATTACGAATAATTAGTTTTGTGTGACTGTGACTGACATGAGTGACACGTGTCAAGAGTCAAAGTTTAGATTATTTATATTAAATGGAAATTATGGAAATACAATGAAATATAGTGTATTACGAATAAAGTAACCTGTTAAATACAAATTTGACGAACATTTGTATCAATAGAGCATGAGCATACTTTTTACGAAAATGTACCGTAAAAGTTCTGTATAAAATAGCTTAAAAAAATCTCACGTTACGGTACGTCACAATACGCCACGGCACTGTACGTTACGTTACGGCTTACACTGTATAAATCCACCATTAGGGCTTTAAGTGAGGAAGTACTTCCCGTTGACCACACGTACACTTGCACAAACACGCACGAATACACACACAAATACTCAAACACAGACATAATCGTAAAAGTAGTGCAATCACTATCGAATTTTTTGATCAAAGACAATGGCCCAATATTACGAGTGCAGTTTTATAATAAAAGCGCTTTTATGGAGCATATTCTTCATAAGAATATAATGTACAAGCGCGTTCCATAAAATCGCTTTTATTATAAAAATGCGTTCGTAATACGTGCCAATACCTCCTTTATCTACTGTAAGTAATGATAAGTAAAAGAGTGTTTTGTGTTTATAAATAATTTATAACTTCTGTGAAATTGTAAAAACTAGTTAATAATTTTAACGGTGTTTAGAAAATATAATTTACGATCTCCTAGGAAAATAATGTATGTAAATAAGCGAGTGCAGTAACAACAGTGTGAAAATTAAAGGACTCCTTATCGGAAAACATCTATTGAAAAGTACATTTTCCGTCATGTGCAATAATAATGATTAGACAGCCTTGTTTGAAATTACATCTACCCGTTTTATATCTTAATTAAAGTATAAAAAAGTAAAATACTACTTTGCAGTATAAAATATACAGTAATAAAATACATACACCTTGTTTTATAGTACATAATTGCAGTTCTATTACTTTATCCACATTTTTTGAAAAAGGAAAAAAATACAAGAGTCGTTTTTCCACAATAAGTGCTGCCTTGAAACACCAAACGTGTATTAAAGCACGCGCTACACCGCATAATTACGTATTTCACAAGTTTCTCGGCCGAAAGACGGCCATAATTAAATGCAATCACATAAATGAGTAGCTTTGAGACAACCGTGTATACACCTTTTCAAATTAACGCCTTTATCGTGCAGGGACATTGCTTACACGCATTACGCATTAAAAAATTCAATTTTATTTCTATCAAAAACCCATATACTCGTACATACATAACAGCTCCTTTTTACCTCTCGCTAAGAGAGGTATTGGATTCATGCTAAAAATCTCATATCCAGATTTTATTGAATAAGCACGTTTTAAGGTCCCTACAATCCGATTTTAACATGTTTACGATGATGTCTGTGTGTGTGTATGTGTGTGTGTGTGTGCGTGTGTGTGTGTGTGTGTGTGAGGTTGTTGGAGGCACGATTTCTTAAATTCTATAATACTAAAGACCTGTGTAACTACGGATTCCTCAATCTAACAGCAATGCGAAGAGTTGAATAGGTTCTAGACAACCGGAAGTGGTAGTTTCTAAAAAAAAAAAAATCTAAATATTATTTTTTAAAAATTTGTTACTACGAATAATAAAGATAATTAAATTCTTAATCTGATATATTTAATTTTTTTATTATATCTCGTATCTCTGAGTGTCTGGTCGCGAATTTAGGGACCCGGGTTCGATTCCGACCTACGCCAAACATTACTTCGAATTTTAATGGCACTAAATTGACCCTTCTGATGCACTTTCCATGCCAGCATTCAGTGCCCGTGAAGAGACGTCTGGTAAGCGCCCGCACGGTACAAGTATTTCATCATTACCGATATCTGTGTACAAAGCAGATTGGCACACCCAGCAATGGGTAATATGCCGTGATGATATATTTATTTATTTATTTTATTTATAGAAAAAGTATAGTATGCGACTCGTTCTATTACCTCTTTAGACTAAAGCGACGTTTTTAATAAATAATTATCCCTATTTTGTAAGAAAGTTTTTATGTTTTAGCAACGTTGCTATAACAAATAACCAATAATAATTGCGAACACTAAATAAAACAGGAAAATGACAGGCTTTACATTTGTTTCTATTGGTTATTTTTTTAAGCAACGTTGCTTAGACTTAACAACTTCCTTAAATAGGGTTGAATATATTATTATATTTAATAGTAACTATCATACAGTTAAGGTATAGTTTTAGTTTATATGACCAATTTTCTAATTTGTTACCTATGGTGGAGGATCCCGTTATCATATGGCTGTTGCAAGAATTTCTAAGTACAAAATTAAAAAAAAAAAAAATATTAACTTTAATAGCCTCAAATTTGAAAATATCATGAAATATCTATTAAATATTTTACAACTAATACAATTATCCCTTAACCTTAAAATAATAAAATAAGCTATATACATATTTCGAGAACTATGTTCTCATCATCAGTAGTACAAATTAAAGCGGAGTAATCTTAGCTACTCCGCTTAAATTTGTACTACTGATGTTGAGAACTTAGTTCTCGAAATACGTATATAGCTTATTTCATTATTTTAAGGTTAAGGGGTAATTGTATTAGTTTTAGTTATAATTTAACCTAACCTTAGACTCCTTATTATTAATCATAAATATTTTACAATTAATTGTTGAAATTTGTGTAATATGTAAAATCACTTGATCTGAAACAGAGTGTGACGTCAGTTCTTACAATTTAACATGCAACAAACCATCGTCTACGTTTATTTATATAAATAACGTAGGTGATGAACAAACTACTCTCCTGTTGGCTATGAATGACGTGCTGTATGTAGGTACTTTCACGTCACGGTAGTGGGGGATTGTTTTTCATGATTATTTCTGGCGCCAATCTTTTTATTTAATTATTTACGAAAATAACAACAATTTTTTTTATTACTATGAAAAATATTGCTTAAACTTTCATTTTAAATATTTTTTAAATAATGTGAAACCAGCTCATTGTGAAAATTGTGTCAGAAAAGTGAGAGAAACATTTTACAATTCTTATTTCGTATTATAACGTGCAAATTATCTGTCTTAAAAAAAAAAATAGAATCCCAGGTGGTAATGAGCAGCTTCTTGATAATTTGATGAAGAACTTTTAATTATTGTGTGCATTTAGCTTTGGTTGGTGTATTTCTGGTCGGTGTTTTCTGTTTTCCGGTGGAATATTAGAGAGCTGTTGATATTGTTTCCCGTGGGTACGTGTCGGGCGCTAACGACCCTCTCCCGTGTTCAGAATAAAGACATTACCTTAATGAAACTGCTGTCTTAATTGCGAACCGTGCCACCCAGCTCAACAGTGCGTGGAGAGATGAGATTTGTGATCAAAATTCAACATACGATAGGCCTACCTAACATTAAGGAGGTTACACTTTCGATAAAATAACCCAAGGATGAAATAGACTCCTTAAAATAGAAACTATAAAGCCGCATGCTAAATATATTATACAAGGGTCACGTTAGAATATGGTTGTTGTAAAAAAATTATATTATATATAGGTACTAAATTTAAATAAATATTATTCTTTAAATTGCAGTAAATTTCAAATTATCATGAAATATCCTTTTTACAATTAAAAACTTAAAAAATCTGATGTGCCAGCACAATACCATCCGTCAATCCTGTGTATTATGTACAAATTCCATACATAAATTTTCTTGCAAAAGATTCTAAAATTTTGGTATTTTATGATTCCCTTTCTCGGCAACTGAATTCCATACTCCTGATAACAAACAAACCACATGAAATAAGAAAATCATGAAATTTTGAATGAAAAATATGACACTTGTCAGTTATGGACATAATTAATTGCTGTGATTTTGACACGGGTCCCCATATCTGCTTAGCAGCAAAGTCGTGTCACTGCACGCGCCCTATACATATTTTTTTTTGCAAAAGAACCTATATTTTCAGTAAAGTTATTTCATAAACAAACTATGCAAATTGCACTTGACACTGACATCTTCTTCTTCTTTAGTTTTTCCCATTCGTTAGGGGATCGCTATTTTTTATTTTATTCTTCCACTCATTTTTGTTTTGCGTGTCGTCCTCATTCAGTTCCTTTTCGCTCAAGTCTTCTGCAATACAGTCTTTTCATCTTATATTTGGTCTTCCTATGTTTCTTCCACCTTCTATTAATATATTCATCGCTCCTCATGGCATGTTCAAACCAATGTAATCGTCTCTCTTATATCTAAAAACTTCTAACACTAGAGTTACTTCCCTTATTTTTTCATTGATTTACATTTTATTGATACTGACATCTGTCAATTTGAATTACCTGAATATATTAGCAGTTTCCATGGTTAAGTTAGCATAGCTGGCTGAATTATGAAATTTATTATCTCTATATCTGTTGAATATGAATTATAAAATGCAATCAAATCGTATAGAGAATAATATATTCTTTAAGTTATAATAAAATTGAACTAAGGTTTTCAAGAAAAACTGTTAAAATCTTCAAATGAGGATACTTCCGGTTGACGAATTATAACCAAAATCTAATCAAGTCTGCATATGGTTGTAAGGAAAAGGAATACGCAAGAATTGTAATTTTTGGAATTCTAGTATTGGAGATATCGCGGCCGAAACCTCGGTCACATACACACACACACGCACACACGTCCCCCCCCCACACACACACACATACACATACAGACATCATCGTAAAAATAGTAAAATCGTATTGTCAAGACCCTAAAACGTGCTTATTCAATGAAAACTCACCACCGAATTTTTTGACCAAAGACAATACCTTCCTTACCAAGAGGTGACGAAAGGTAATTATGAAAAATATCACATAAACATTAATTTCAAATACTTTTTGCAAAATTTTATGCATCAAGAATCCTACTCATATTCTCATACTTTTTAGTTATTTTATAATATAACTTATCGGAAATATAAAGTGAATATATCAAATCAAAAAAATAACATAAATAACGTAATTATATACAATTTGTCACGTAAAGATGGTGATTACTCTATGATAAATGGTGCTCTTACTGAAAATTACACCATCTTTTACTTGTCAAGTAATTTAATCACATCACGAGATTAGATATTGATACACGTACAAAATATGGAAGATAGGAAAATATTCTTGGCGTGTAAAAGAACAATAATTAATGTTTAACAAGAATTTCTTCCATATAAGATGTAAAACAAAAACAGCGGCCGATAAAGAGATAGACATACTAGATTGAGAGATAAAATATAGTTATTAATAGTGTGGAGTTATTTATTTATTGTTTTACTTTCATATATTAATATGCGTAATGGATACTACGAATTAATTAAAATATAAAAGTAGCAATAACCTTTATTAATTTGATATAATCGTACTTTATATGTCGATTTTTGTGGACACTAATAGCGTTTTACATTTATATATTTAGAGCAAACATTTTTGCGAGTGCACAACTCGTTTTTACCTCTCGCTACGAGAGGTATTGGATTCATGCTAAAAATCACATATCCAGATTTTAATGAATAAGCACGTTTTAAGTTCTCTACTGATACATATAAATATTTTATTATATCTTTTATAGATTTAGATAAAGAAATATAAGGTACCTATATATATATATATATATATATATATATATATATATATATATATATATATATATATATATATAGGGTGTCCCAGAAGTCGACGATCAAACTAAATGGGGTGATAGAGGAGATCATTACCAATCAAAATAACTGTATATATTGTAATACAATTGTTGATGGTTCAAAAGTTATTGCAACTTTTGTAGTTTCTCCTAAAAACGGCAAGGCGTCCAATAGAATTATTATTATTTTTATTACGAGACGTTTGTTTCTCTTTTTCTTTTTTATTGTATGCACCTGAAGGGTTCTACTTTCTAATAAAATCATTTTCTTGAACATGAGTACCTTCTATTAATAATAAAAATATTGTTTTGTGAAAAAATTTTCTACCGAAAAAAGCTACTTGATTTTAAAGTGACGCTGACAGAAAAAAATGTCCTAAAAAAAATTAACCAACTATCAGAAGAAGTTGTGTATTTAATGTAGGTTTTAACGCGATATAATACATGGGGATATTCAGAGCAGATTTTCTTAAATAATTTTTTTTTTCTACAAGAAAGTATTTCAGTTAAAAATACAATTGAAAAATTCGAGAATTATCTTAGATGCTGTGTCAAAAATAAAACAAAAGAAGGTATATGAAGTGACATATATATATATATATATATATATATATATATATATATATATTATATATATATATATATAATCTGTTGTTTCACAGCCCAAATAATGTCATGGAAACCAATTGAAAAATTAAAATGTTTGTAACTGACAAATAAATGCCAGTGTCAAAAATCCAGACATTACTGAAGATTTTTTCTGGGGAGTACATACATTGTATTATATCTTATTGTATTAATAAGAATCTAAATATAAAGAATAGATATAAGTAAAAAAATTTCATGTAGTGTGTAGGTATACAAGAAATGTTAAATACAAGCAGATATAGGGCCCCGTGATAGCTATTAATTATGTAGGTACATAGATGTCAAATATCATAATTTTTCATTCTAAATTTAGTGATTTTCCAATTTCATGTGGTTTATTTTCCTCGACAAGTAAATTTCACACTCCTGGTGACAAATTAACTAAGTAAACTTAGAAAATCTTGAATTTTTTTATGAAAAATTCTGACATTTGACATCTATGTAGATAATTATTAATTGTCATTCTAACACGGGCCCCCATATCTGCTTGTCAAAGCCAACAATGCCACATGACTGTCGCGCCCTATACGTATGTAACCAAAAAACGGAAGTGACGAGAGGTATTGTGCTGCAGCGGTAGAAATTAGATATGAAAACGTCGAAAATCACCCCAAAAATAGCTATAGCCATGGAATAGAAACAAAAAGCTAACAAATGTTAACGCTTTATCTGTCATGCTAGGTTAATTTGTTTTTATTATTATTTGTAATTTCTGTTCAAATGAACAAATATCAATTTAAATTTACAGATAATTGTTAACTGGAACATATAATAGAAATAATACGTAATAAAAATAAATTAACCTCACATGACAGATAAACAGTTAGACATTTGTTATTTATTTTGTCTCAATTCCATGACTATCTATTTTTGAGGTGATTTTCGATATTTTCATACCTGATTTCTGCCATTACAAGGCATATAAAATTAAGTTTGTTTATTGATTCGGATGTAGAATTTTATGGTCTACAACTTTTATTTGAAGCTTTTTTACCTAAAATTATTAGGGAAGCAGGAAGTTAAGAAAGTCTGATTTTACATGTTAAAATATTATGTTCGGCTGTGGCGGTCACCATCCTGTGTACATATATGGAAAACGCTATAACTAAACTATTTCAAAATATAATTTCTTTTCGTTATTGTGTCGTCGAAATGGCGAATCCAACTCGTCCATATTGAATAATTTTATATAAAGACATCATTAGAGCAATAACAAGCATCTTGCTGTTTTCTTCTTTCCCAAGGTGGCAAATGTTTCGTCTTTCGTCAATTATTATTTCGTCACGCGTGTGACTATTATTATTCTCGGCTAACAAGGATAGGGGCGTGCGAAGAGGTGGGCGGCATGGCGTTTCGCACTTATTAAATTTTTTTAATAACGTGGAAAATATGAGTTCCGGCCTCGTCCGTACCGGAGCGATGGCGCTGGGAGCAGAACACTGGTGTGTGCTGGAAAGCATCATTAGTTTGACACGTCGCAGAAGCTTGTTGAGAAAAAAATCACCGTTAAAATCGCGTTTTCGTGGTCCCGTCGTCTTGCCGTCACGGTTGGTACCGCCCGGGGATTCCACAGACATCGACTATCGTGGATCGAAGAAGTAAAATATTCTTTAATTGATACATAATGTGACAAGTCGAGTGCAGAACAATAATAAGCAAATAATTTTATTATAAACTCTTCTACAATATAGTTTCAGTAATAATATTTCAACTTTGTTTTTCTTTATAAGTCAAAATTATGTTTAGATATAATTATATTTTTTTCTACGACTGTCTTTGTTTATGTCTAGATGTTAGTGGTCTTGACATTTATAGTTTGACAAATAAGTTTATAAGTTATTGCCTATGTGTATGGTTGATATTTGGTTACGGACGCCATATGATGTCCTCAATCCTGCACCCGTTAGATATCATCTCATGAAGACTTTAACCTTTTAGCTTTTTTGGGAGTCTGTGTTTGATTCTCATATTAAAAATCTGATGTGGCCAGCACATAACCTCTCGCCGTATATTTTACCTGGCTGTATGCATAAAGCAAAGAATATTTTTATAAATACAAATAATATATTCATATAAATCTATGACGTATAAACTTCTTTATTATTCAATAATAGCATGTCTCAACATGAAGATATTTTACCATAAATTATGTTACAATAAATTACAAAGTAGAGTTTACCATATATAAATATTAGGCTGGTAACAGCAATTTTCAATTCGAACAACTTTGTTTACTTTCTCTTCATATTCTTCTAGTAAAAACATTAATTTTGGGCGGTCTAAAATGTATATATCTGGATTGTGCATCTATTCTTATATATCTTCTTTTACATTTTATTTTTTCATACTTGTTATATCTAAATAACCTTAATTCCCTTTAATAAAGTGACGGATAGATTGCACTCCGATTATTCTTATATCGATGTGTAATTTTGTCAATATTTACAACTTACTTGAGAAGAATTTGATAGCTTTTTCGCAATTCAAAGTTACTCTAGTCTATAGTACTGGTGTACATTGTCCCATAATGTTTGAAACAAATTTAAGTCCTTCAACCTAGACTTGTCATCTCCATAATAGTCACAGATCAAGAATTAAGGGATTCTCCAAATACATTTTTCTTTCATTACTCATTATTTCTGACACTGACATTTATCTGTCAGTTACAAATAATTTAAATTTGCAACTATTTTTCATGGCATCCTTTCGGTTGTAAAATTAATTACAACATTATTTTATATATTATATTCCTTTTATCTCTAAATCTATAAAATATGTATAAAAATATTTAAATGTATCAGAAAGAGAATTTATTTTTCTTTAATATTATCAAGAAAAATTTTCAAAAAATAATATTTAGAAGTTTTTTTTTCAAGAATCTTCTACTTCCGGTTGTCCAATTGTTACCAAAACCTTTTCAGATCTTCCCATGAATGTCCGATTGGGAAATACGTTGTTAAACAAATTTTAAGTCTTATAGTTTTTTAGTAATCGTCCTTCCAACATCCCACACACACACATCCACACACACACACACACACACACACACACACACACACACACACACACAGACATCATCGTAAAAATGTTAAAATCGGATTGTAGGGACCTTAAAACGTGCTTATTCAATAGGTTTGTTCGAACCGTCAGTTCTAGTCAGTTCGGAACTGTTCCAGAACTGGGAGTTCTGCGCATGGCATCTAGAAAAACAAATTCTGAACTGTTCTCTCTTGGACAGGTTCGAACGCTCACATAGATTTAAATTTGGCTGTACAATATTAGTAATTTGGCACGTGCATTTGTTTTGACTTTTCAATAACCTAAAATTATGTTTAAAAATGACTGATCAAGCAGAAGGTATACATAATGAAATAATAAATTGTTATTAAGTAATTATAAATACATATTATATTTTCAGGTGTAATTATTGTGCATACTCCACAAAAGGAGTATAAAGAATGGACAACAAATTCAACTAAGTTATTAATCGATTTATATAAAGAAAACAGGGTAAAAGTGGGAACCAATGCAATAAAAAGAATGAAAGCGATGTGGGACATAATTTCAGAAGAAATGAAAGTAAATTGTTATGACTATAGTGCCGCTAATTGTGAAAACAGGTGGAAAGTTTTAGAAAGAAATTATAAGAAACATGTAGATGACCAAAGAAAAACGGGGAGAGGAAGAAAGCATTTCGAATATTATAATGATATGGAAGCAATATTTCAAACCAAAAGAAATATTTTTCCCCATTTGTTATTAACCAGCACTACAGAAATATGTCCATCAAGCAGTCAACAAATAGAAAATATTCATATCATTCCCAATTCGCAACTTGAAAACCAAAGATCTACAGAAGGAGATGAATCCTCAGTAGCAGTGAATGCAACTGTTGCTGCTGACTACAACTTACTTACCACGGAAGAAATAGTTTGTGATAATAATTTAGAAGCAAATAATACAATATCTAATAGTAACAGTATGAACCAAGGAAACAGAAAAAGAAAACGAACCAGGCAAATTAAGGAAAATAAAACTGCAGTAGAAATTAATAACAATATTACAGAATTACAAAAAGAAAAAGTGGAGTATTACAAAACGAAGAGGAAATATTATGAGCAGAAAAACAAACGGGAGGAAGAGTTTGTGAGAGATATAAAAGAAATTAAATTACATATAGAAAAAATTGCTAAGTCATTTAATTTAAATGATACATAATTTAAACATAAAAAGAAAATTTAATTTGTTCTTGTGTATCTTATAAGCTTATTTTTTGTAGAATATATATTTTTTATTATTTATTTATCTAGTGTACAATACAATTTAATTTTTTGTTTTCTAATAAAAAGAATTTTATTTTATTTCAACACAGTCTAATTTTATTTGAAATATTTATAATCTGGTACTCGTTAATTTCTTCATCAGAAGAGCTTGATGATGTTGAATCTTCGAATAACATTATAGTTTTTCGAGTGTAAATCCTAATAAAATATTATTCAACATTGATAATATCAGACATTGCACATAAAACTTACCTTAAGAAAAATAATTGACAATAAAAAATGAAGGTAATTAGTACATTAATCTAGCTATTATTTCCTATACAGCATTCAAGCTTCCAAATGTCAAACAAAATTCCTATACTTTTCATTGCGCATGCTCAGAATTTGAAATACTCGCTGTCTAGCAAGAACTGGTAGAACCGTTCTATGAGAATTTGAATTTAGAATTCTAACATGTCCGAACGCCGAACTGATAGTTCTCAGAATTTCGAATTTAAGAACTACAGGGTCCGAACGCTTTTAAGTGAAATGCGCATGCTCACTAGTTCGCGAACTGCTTAGAACTGAAGGTTCGAACAAACCTAATAAAATCTGGATATGCGATTTTTAGCATGAATCCAATACCTCTCTTAGCGAGAGGTAAAAATACATGTAGTCAGTCGGGTTCAAGTTTGAGCGCGTGGTAGACACTAACACGCATAGTTATAATGCAATTCAGTAACAGTTTAGTTTGATTATACAGGGTGTTAAAAAAGAGGGTATTTTTTTTAAGCGAATGTAGTACCGACCAAAATGAGTAAAAAAAGCTTAATCGACATACATTAGTTCTTCAATAGTTTCCGAGATATAAGGCAGTGAAAAATGTGTTTTTACGAGATTTACCTAGGGCTCGAAATGGAAACGTTAAAATCTAGCGATTAATAAAAAAAGTCGTACAATAAAATTAAACACAACATTATGGTGATATCAAATTTAATATATAAAAAGAAAAAATACATAACACAGCAATCATTCACTAATGCTAATTACAAAGCAAATTGCTTAAAGGGCTCGTAATAAAAATGTAAATACTTTTACGATTTGCTACAAAATTTATCGCAAAAATGCACACAATGTAAATAAAAAATTAACGAAGTTAACCTGACCTAACACGATGAGCAGTCGACCCAACAAGGGTAGAACAAGAGGTAGTTCCGCATTTTAAGATGCAACAAGACAAGGTTAAGTGCGACGCGCAACAGAATCGTAGGTCGTAGATGCGTTCTTGCGGATAGTAAAGAAAGATTAAGCGGCGCAGTTTTATTGCGCAGGGGTGAATTATAGCTTAGCGCGGGAAACAATCCTAATTTTTAAATGATATAACATTTATTGCGCAGGGGTGAATTATAGGTTCGCGCGGGAAACAATCCTAATTTTTAAATGATATAACATTTATGATCAGACCTGTTGATTAAGCTTATTAATCTTTTTGGTCAGTACTATATGCCCTTAACGATATTTACCTTTTTTGGTTTAATCGTTAATAATAAGTTTGTCTAAATGTAATGCAGGATGCGACAGAATAACCTCCGTAGTTTTGAAGGTGAATTAAAAATTAAATACTCGAGATAAAGATTTTTTTTTTACATCTTGAATTATAACATGGGAAGTTTTACCTCATGTGGTTTTGAAAGTAATATCGGCCAAGTGGTGTCCGTCATTGTTGTGTGGTAAAATCATCCCATCCATGTTACCAAAAGTTGTGAACTCAGCGCTGTGCTCCAACGCTGATCACAAATATAATAATTTACTAGTTATTATCAAAAATTAGTATGAAAATAATTTTAATACGAATTTAACAAACAAAATATAATTTAAAATAGAATAAATGTATATTCAAAAATGTTAGATTAAACAATAAAACAAATATAAATCTTGCAATTGTCACAAATGTTACATAATGGTTACAAATATTTCAAATGATTACGCGATAGTACATGAACAATAAAAATGGTAAAAATATACAAAAGAAGAAAACCTACCTTTAGTAGATTCTTGAGACAATTCTTGGTTACAGGGATTCGGTTTCACTTGAGTAATTTCTTTTAAAAAATGTTGAACTTCTCAAGACGCTCTTATTAAATTTTGACCCAACCCAACCAAATGAGTCTTGAAGACTAACCGAGTCCTGGTGATCTCGTGAGACGCACACCGGTTTGTTTAGATTAAATACAGTCGTACAATCAAATATTAAGTTTAAAATCAGTGCATGGAACCCGCCAAAAATTGGTTTCGCTTCAGGTTCAGGTTAATTTGCTTTTTGAGAGATGGGTTCGGGTGCGGTTCTGGTTCAAACAATCATAAAATTTGCGGTTTGTTCCGGGTTCAGATATTGAGTTCGGGTTCGGTTCGACTTAATGAAAATTGAATTAATGTTTTGTGCATAACAATCTTTATATAGAAATAATTTAAAATGCTTGCAGGAATTTACGCAAGACAAGAAACGAGCACAATTTTCACGAAAAGTGAAAACAGGCAGCAAAGCAGACGCCGAATGCATCAATTATCGGTTGTATTATGATTACGCTCATGTTTCGAACTGAAAATGAACCTGAACCGGAGTTGAACCCTAAACCCGAATTTTAATATCCGGTTCGGTTGCGACTCGGGTTTAATTGAAAAATATATCTGAGGTTCGGTTTTGGGTTTAGGTTCACTAAAATGTTACGGTTTGGTTCCGGTTTTGGTTCGGTTCAAGTTCGAGTTCGATGCCCTGTTTAAAATAACAAAACATTTAAGTTCATTACAATTGAAAGTGACTTATAAAGTTTCGTATAACTCTTCCGAGCATTTCTTGCGGTATAGGGCGGATTTCTGTGCAGATTGCCTCCATTAGTGTTTGCAGGTTCTTCGATTTTGATATTGCCCCACAGAAAAAAGTCGCACGGTGTTAAATCCGGCGGGCGTGCGGGCTAAGGAATATCGCCTTTCAGGGAAATCAAGCGCCTGAAGAATATTTTCTCGAAACCTGCATTGATGCTCGCATTGTGTGACTCCATCCTGCTGAAACCAGACATTCTTCAGATCAAGATCTTCAAGAACTAGGGCATTTTTTTTAACAGGCTCACGTAACTTCAGAATTGATGGTAACTGCCTGATTTCCCTACGTCGATGTTTTCTGCTGTTTCCCTGAAGTTTTTTTTTACCAATAACGTAATCGATTTTCGGACCAGAACTGTTTGGCGAGGGGGTATTTGGAACTGAGTACTAAATGCGGCAAAAGCACGTTGCTTGTTTGTCCACATTTTTTTAAACAGATACTCCCATCTGCACCTATCTCCACTGACACCACAGCCACCCTTTTATGACTTCTTTGATGAAGAACTCTGTCAAATTTATTTGTGATATATCTAATCATGTCTTCAATTCTTCGTGTGGCTGCCACCATCCACTTTTGCGAAGGCAATGGGCGTATCCCGAAGAGAGATGTCATTCATTTATCAAGCATGACGACGGCCCGGAATCATTTCCATCCTAAGTGATATTTCTAGAGAGTGCTAATCAGTCTTGTGTAACCACCCTCGATCAATTACAGAATCTATCAGACGCAGCATCGACCCGATATTTAAACAACCAACAACCCAAGACATTTTTCATTACTTTTCCTTAACACACGTCGACGGATGCTTAAGATGTATAACATAGAGTTTAAGATCATTGAGACACGAAAATCGGTTTATAAAATGAAGATATTCGTAGCGTTTTATTGAATTCCAAATTTATTTATTTTTTAATAAAGAAAATAGATGAACTAATCATTACTATATATTCTCCTCCATTGTTTACGAATGCCTCTCAATGATCTGACAGTTTTTTAAATCAATAATAATTCCGGATGGTCTTCCTGAATGTAGAGAATCGTTCACAATGGCGTTCTCTCCATAAACGGCACAAATGGTTTGGCATCCGATGCCTTAACTTCTCTATTAAACTTCAATGAAAGGTTATGTCGGAAATGCTCGTTTGTTTTTCTACTTGATACTCCAGTTTTGTTTGACAAGAATTTAAACAATTTTTGTACAAATTCAAAGTTTATACAATTAAATAATACTATGTATAACATTAAAGCAACATAATATCTAACAATTTGTTTTCCAAGGAACTCTTGCGCTAGAAACTAAAAACGCTACAACTTATGCATCAATCCACAGGATGACACTGAAAAATGGGCCACTTAAAATAACTTTTATATTTATAATTATTTTTTTAATTATCTTCATATATTTGTAAATTAGGCTTAGGGGCTCACAAATCATGCATGATGGTAGCGCTTCACCGGAAGTGACATTAACTTACATATTTCAAATGGGACACCATATATTTATTTATTTATTATTATTAGAAAGTACACCACAGGACATGCCCAAATGATACATTTACAAATTTGAGTTTGCAAATCTTACATTAGATAAAATATACAAAGAATATAAGAAATAACAATAAGGATACTATTAATTCATAACATTACAAGCGTTTTAAGTTTTTTTTAAATTTCATTAAAGTAGTACAAAAAATATCAATGTGTTCAGGTAAGTCATTGTAGCTTTTAATTAAACGATTGACTACAGAATTTTGACCATATGCCGTTTTGCTGTAACGTGGTTGAAGTGCATTCGAAAATCTTGTATTATGTTTTGGTGTATTCCATTTAAAATAATTGTGGATTTTCGGAACATCAATATACCTTGTTAATAATTTACAAGTAAACAATAATTGTGCTTTATTTCTCCTAGCAGCAAGAGTCTCGAAATTTAACGTTTTAAACTATTTTTATATATATTTTTATATATTTTGAATCTACGTAAATTTACGAATTTAACGATATGCTTGAAGAGAAAATTATGAATAATTAACCTGGTTAGCCACATCAGGTAGGATGTGATAAAAAATCTGATGTGGACACCACACGACTTCCTTGTACGATTATTAAACTATACATATTTTTTTAATAAATAAATTACAAAATATTAATTTTAACTTCAAAACGGTAAGATCTTTTTAAAGAGAGTTTTGATTACAACAAATAAATATTTGATTACAACAATGAATATGACTAATTTCACAGTAAAAATATAATATTTGTTGTTGTACGAATCATAAAATTGCACGTATTTAACGTAATTTGACATGAACATTTTGTTTTTTTTTCCTATGGCATAGCAAGCTTTATTCCAAAAAATAATATTTAAATTTACATATCTCGCTTATACAAAGGGCTAATTTAATAATGTACTAGACGCAGAAATTAATTCTCTAAAACTTTTATTTGAAGCATTTATTTCTAAAATCAAAATAAAATCATTTTATTCAAGAAAAACTGTTAACAACTTCAAGTAATGTACCACTTCTGGTTAACCTATTTTAACCAAAATCTATTATTTATTGACATAAAAGTCTTGTGTACCAAATTTGAAAAGTTTTGGATTATATTTTAAAACAGTTTATCATTAAAATCTATTATAGGCTTCATGTAAAGTGCCACATCTGGAAATTGTGTAATAACCAGAAAGGGAGGTGCACAACTAGATGTTATAGTAGTCCTAAATACAAAATTTCAACTTTCTACGGCTTACCGTTTTTGAGTTATGCGAGATACGTACGTTCGTACGTACGTACGTACGTTCGTACGTACGTACGTACGTACTGACGTCAAGACGAAATTAGTCAAAATGGATTCAGGGATGATGAAAATGGATATTTCCGCTGAAATCTGAAAACCGAAATTTTTCGCGATTACAATACTTTCTTTACTTACGTACAAGGAAGTAAAAATTGATCATTTTTTTGGAACAAAATATGAAATTTTACTAAAATAACTTAATATTTAAACAATGTCTAGTTTCACCAACATCTTCGAATAAATCAATCCTTTGTGTTGTGGTTTCGATGCGGTATTTTTCTCTTATTCGATGAATAAACTATTTGGAGATTTATTTCAAGTTGGTGAAACCGGCCATAACTTAAATATTACTCAATAATATCTCAACTGTTTTCACAGTATGCTATCATGGCTTATCAGGTTAATTATTCATAATATTCTGTTACGTTTTTTGTAATTTATTTATTCAATAAAGATGCAGTCCAAGCAATTTGTAATTTTACGTAGGTTCCAAATATATAAAAATACGTATATAGGGTGTATGATTCGAAAAATGAAAGTTGATGCCACTTTCGGTCGAACCGGAAGAGCTACCACCATGTCAAATACCATAATTTATGAGTCCCTCAGCCTAATTTACAAATATATCAAGAAAATTAAAAATAATTATAAATAAAAAAGTTATTTTGAGTGGTCCGTTTTTCAGTGCCACCTATGTATGCGGTTTCACAATCTAGAATCAACAACTTAAAAAGAATATAAAAACAAAAATTTGATTTTTGAATTTTTTAAGTTTTTACCCAAAATTAGGTACTTAGGAATTTTTGAACAACTAAATCGGTTTTTAACAAGAAAATATTGAGAATATTCTCTTTAAAAATGGCCTTTTCATCGTTTTGGATTAAAATATAAAAAATAATGTCAAAGGGATAGAGTTTATTAATTTATGATTAAAATGTGACATTTGAGTAAACAAGGTGTAAAGTAGTAATAATTCACCAAGTAATGACTTTGTAGACTTCAGACGTTCACCTACGACCTGTCGCCTTTTACTGTTGTTCAAGGCATTCCACAAATGCACAAGACATAAGACATACAAGAAAAACAAATATAAATAGCGAAGTTAAAAATGTAATGCAATTATAATTGTTAATTTATTATCATTCTACAATCATATAAATGCAATTTGAAAAATTATAAATTATTTATAATTTTTTTTATAAAATTAAATCGACAGGATTGGTAATTATACTACAAAATAACGGAGAGCGTATTCTTTAACAATTAGCTTTTATTTAAATATCATGACAAAAACTAAGGTACGCGATAACTTGGCGACAGCCAACTGAGCGATAGACAATAAGTGGGTACTGTTTAAAAATGACGCTCTGATTTTTGTAAACATACCGTAACATAACATAATCTAACGCACAAATTTATAATTCTATACAACTATTTTTATCACACAGAAGCCTAGGGCTCAATTACCTATCATCCAGTTGTCCAGTTGTATGTGTTTTTGTGTCGGCAGCCAGCCCTGCCGTCTTCAGGGTAAAGTGAAAATGTTAATTATTAAAATTATGAATCTAAATTGTTACGTAGATACATCGTCTATTTCTAATGGCTGTTTGTACCGTATCTACTAAGTATAACTTAATACTAAGTGGAACTTAAGTTTTAAAAATGTATTGCACCGGATTTCTGTGGCTTAATGATATATGATATGATTAAATTCTATGATGAAGAATTTAATTTTAATTGAAGTTTTGCTAACTCTAGTTTAGCACTAGCAAGATCAGTATATTTTTTAAAGGAGAATCCAAATAACAAACTATCTGTCACTTTTACCGGATTCTCCAAATATGAGTACTTTGGGCTAGCATGAACCTACTAAAGTGCACAAATTTTATTATATAGTTCGAGAAAGTTCATGCCTCTGCCTATATGGTTGTGCTATAGTTACATTATATCACCACCACTTATTCTCATTTATTTATGATTTTTATTCTTATTTAAATTATTCATTAATAAAACAAGCATTGATATTATAACTAACAATTAATAATAAAATTTGCGATTTTTAAATACTAAACTGCCAAAAATTTTCAAATGATAATTGACCAATAAACTGGCTTCCTGTATTACCTAAATCAAAAACGTTAACTTTTAAACCAAATTCTATTCTTAAAGTAGCACTTAAAATTTATATGTGCAATAGATTTAAAGTTTAGGTGAACCTCGAAAATTATAAGAGGTACAAAATCGGTTAAATGGGCAAACAATTTCTATTTTTCAAAACAAATTTAAAGAAAATAATTTTTTTTTCGATCAGTGGTTTTCTATATACTGGACTTAACTTCTTTATTTTAAATGAGAACATATATTATGAATTTGCTCAATCATTAGAGAATTTAATTTTTTTTTTGAGTAAAATCCATGTAATGTTTTTTTTTTATTAATTTGATACAAATTATGCTAAAATAAGGATGTCATGAATGACAAAAATGAATACGTGTTAATTTTTACCTCTCGCTAAGAGAGGTATTGGATTCATGCTAAAAATCGCATATCCAGATTTTATTGAATAAGCACGTTTTAAGGTCCCTACAATCCGATTTTAACATTTTTACGATGATGTCTGTGTGTGTGTGTGTGTGTGTGTGTGTGTGTGTGTGTGTGTGTGTGTGGATGTATGTGTGTGTGTATGTATGTAGGATGTTGGAAGGACGATTACTCAAAAACTATAAGACTTTAAATTTGTTTAACTACGTATTTCCCAATCGGACATTCATGGGAAGATCTGAAAAGGTTTTGGTAACAATTGAACAACCGGAAGTAGAAGATTCTTGAAAAAAAATCTTCTAAATAATATTTTTTGAAATTTTTTCTTGATAATATTAAAGAAAAATAAATTTTCTTTCTGATACATTTAAATATTTTATAATATATTCTATAGATTTAGAGATAAAAGAAATATAATATGTAAAATAATCTGTTATAATAAATTTTACAGCCGAAAGAATGGCCATGGAAAATAGTTGAAAATTTAATTTTTTTGTAACTGACAGATAAATGTCAGTGTCAGAAATCCGAAGACATTACTGAAGAGTTTTTCTGGGAAGTACATACATTATATTATTTCTTAATGTATTAATAGAATTGGAAACATTTCGAAAAATTAGAAGAGGACAAAATTTCTTCATCAAAAATGAATTTAAAATTAAACAATCTAAATATATATGGAATAGATATATGCGTAAGTAGAATTTTTGGTGTAGAGTATACAAGAAATGTTAAATACAATAGGGAGCGAGCAGTCATATGATTTTGTTGGCCTTGACAAGCAGATATGGAGGCCCATGTCAGAATGATAGCTAGTAATTATGTATAAATATCTCATTCTAAATTTAGTGATTTTCCAATTCCATGTGGAGCAGAATTAAATGTTAAATATCTAAGGCATACAAGTAAATTTTAAACTCCTGGTGATAAATTGACGTAAATTTAGAAAATCTTAAAATTTTTAATGAAAAATTCTAACATTTGACATCTATGTACATAATTACTAATTATCATTGTGAAACGGGCCCACACATCTGCTTGTGAAGCCCAAAAATGTAACATTACTGTTCGCGCCCTATACTTATGTAACCAAAAAAAGGAAGTGGCGAGAGGTATTGTGCTGGCCACAACAGATTTTTTTACATAGAATACAGTTCCCCGACAGAAAGAATTGAATATTTTGTTCTTTTAATTAACCATAAATGTCAATGCGAACAAAATATTCTCGTATTTCTTTTATGCTTGGTATTCTATGTAAAAAAATTAACACGTATTCATTTTTTCCACTTATTGCACTATTATCGTAGCCATATTTTAATCAAATTAATATAAATCTTTACATGCATTTTTCTAAAAAAAAAAAAATGTTATGTAAGGATATAAAAATATTATACCACTAAATTCAGAATTAAATTCTCTAACTAATGAGTAAATAAAAATATATGTACTCATTTACAATAAAAAGGTAGGTCCGGTATTTTGAGAACCACTGATCAAAAAAAATATCTTCTTTTTCCGTTTGATTTGTGAAATATAAATTGTTTACCCATTGGAATAGTCTTTATAGCTTATATAGTGCTCGAGATAACAATGAACATGCTGTATTTTATATTATTAACTGTAGGAATAATTTGTTCTAATCAAGATTTATTTAAATAACATTTTATTTTGTGCAAAACATATTACATTGTATTATTTTTTTATAGTAATGAAAACAATATTATTTATTAAATATTATATTCGTTGCAACTTGTATTTTTACAAGTTAGTAAGCCTGTTGAGTCTGGACACGGTCAGCTTGACGAGGACTTATCGTCTCCAGGTTGAGGGTAACCATCCGCTAAATCATGGTAAAACTGGCTTAATTCATAACTGATTGCTGCCAATGTTTCCTGCATTGGTCTGGGTGTCCACTTGGGGGTTCCAGACTGCAGCAGCTTCTCAGGAACCTGAAAATTAAATAAAAACATAACTAAATAATAAGGGAGTTTCATTATATGAAATTTAAATGTTTTGATAATTTATACTAAGAGTATATCATATAAGTAGCCTAATAGTAATTATAAAAGTCAAATTTATATTATATTGTAATTAAAAAACGAAATTAAAAGTATCACGCGTTTAAAACGGAAGGCTTGATATACCCGTTTATGTGGTTATGACGTGTCCGGCTCTGGTCATTTCTTATTTTTCAAGATGGACACTAGATTGTTTACTTTAATTTTCCCTGTTTACAGTTTAGAAGTAAAATGGTAGCTTTACACACTAGTAAATCAAAAATGTTGATTTAAAAAAAATGTGGAATGCACATTTAAATGAGTCAAAGTAAAATAAAATGTTGAATACTGTAAACCAGTGTTTCTCAACCTTTTTGTCGGGACCGGTAAAATTCCGGGTAAATTTACATGGACCGATTGTTATATGCTTTTATGAATTATGTTTTTCTATCTTCTAATAGTAACATTTTACTACATATGACAGTACGAGTATACCTGTGTTTGAAATAGGTACACATTATTATTTATATCGAAATATCAAGTAGAAAATCACAAAATGGTTTTCACAAACACAATATGAATTACAAACAGAAAATCATAAATTCAGACGTTTGTCAAGAGAAAAAAATATTTAATGTGATTGTTCAAGTTCAATAAATGACCATACCGTTACTGTGATTTAATAGAACTAAACACGTAAGTAAAAAGGGATCTATAACGGACGCCGGCCATTAATGATTATAATGGACGCACGAACGAAAAACTAAAGTGAAAAGGTGACCTTAACGGCCGCCGTCCGTTAAGGTTTTTAACAGGCGTCTGTTATTAATAAAAAAAATAACGTTATCATGAAGAGCTTTATGCATGGTATTACGAAAAATTTTGAACGCCACCCGGCCGATATGCAAATAACGAACTCGGCTGATTACAAACCTCGGCTATCGCCTCGGTTTACAAACTTCAACCGCGTCCGTTATTTGCTTTATATAGGCCGAATGACGTTAATAACTATAAATCAATATTAGGTTTCAAATTCGTCAAGCGAGACGAAGAGATTAATCTACGGACAGGCGGTTTCTCAATTTGTTTTTTATGGTCGACATTACCGAAGATTGTGTAAATATTTTCTTTATTGCAAAATATGTTTATATTGTTGCTGTAAACTGACACTTTGAATAACAAATGACAGATGTCAATATCATATTTATATTAAGCGCTTCAATTATATTTTCTCTTTCTACGCCCTAGGAACATGATATAACTATCTGTGTTTACAACAGTGGCGGCTTGTCAGGGTAGGCAGGTGAGGCAGTGCCTCACCAGAAAAGAACTTATTCCGTTAATGCTTGTCTTTATAAATATCAAAAGAATAATTTAAGCCACGACCATAACTAATATGTAATGCAGTTCACCTAATTTACACCCTGTAAAGTGCTTCTCGAAATGAATAGTATAAGTGCCTAATGTTTTTGATAAAGCATTCATTCCGGTAAGAAATACGTGCGCTAGACAAAGATCTGTTTGAGACACTGCTTCAAATGCTAAATGCAATGAGTGCATAAAGGATAAAAGATACTCACTGTACCTTCCACGCGGCCCTATAGAGGCCGTTACTATACATGAATACAATCAACGCCACATACTGATAAATTTTGTAAGTAGGTGCACGACATCTATTGCATATTCTTGCAAGCAAGATTAAATAATATTAGCTGCATAGTGCATATTGCCACTGGTTTACAAATATGGACCTATCTATGTATTTTTCACAGTGTAACAAGGGCTTTACCAACATCAGATGTATAGTATTAGTGTTTAGTGCAAAGGTAGAGGCAGCACATATTACAAAATTAACATTTTTCGTGCCCGTTTCTTTAAAAAATCCATTTTTTAATTCAAAACAGCATATTTTACAATCGTTTGTGCATATATGCAAACTGAAATACTTGTTTAACTTGTCTTATAATTATTTATGATATACTGAACCATATAACATTTATTTTTGAGAGGAACATAAATACTACTCCTAACGGTAACGTGTTGCTTCTTATTTTTACCTTCCGTCACCTCTAGGTAAGGAAGGTATTGTCTTTGGTCAAAAAATTCAATGATGAGTTTTTACTGAATACGCATGTTTTAGGATCCCTATAATACGATTTTACCATTTTTACGATGATGTCTGTATGTATGTATGTGTGTGTGTGTGTGTGTGTGTGTGTGTGTGTGTGTGTGTGTTTGTGTGTCTCTGTCTGTGTGTGTGTGACAAAAGTTCCGGATCCCATAACTTCCAATACCACGATTCCAAAAATTATATTTTTTTCGTATTCTTCAAGTTTACATCCAGAAGCACAAGTGATTAGATTTTGGTTATAATTTGTGAACCGGAAGTACCCTCATTTGAAGGTTTAACAGTTAAATTTGATTTATTGATATTTAATATTATTATAATTTAAAGAATATATTATTCTCTATATGATTTGATTACTTTTTATACTTCATATTCAATAGATACAGAGTTAAAGAATTTTAAAGAAATTAAATTTTATAATTCAGCCAGCTATACTAAACATGGAAACTACTACTATATTCATATAATTCAAATTGACAGATGTCAGTATGAGTAAAAAGTATGTATGGAATTTATACATTATACATAGTATTGACGGAAGGTATTGTGCTGGCCACAACAGATTTTTTATATATCAACCGGTATTTTTTAATAAAAATAATAAATAAATAAGAAATAAAATTGATAATTTTATTATTTATTTGAGTGTAATTTACAAAAAATATTATAAGAATAAAATATTTCGATTTTAAAGTTGTCGTAATCGCTGCAATCAGCATTGCATCAAACGGCTGTCAGGTTTCACCTTAATCGCTAACGCTTGTTATGCTATACATTCACACGCATATTTTTAAGGTCTCATTCCTGCTTCCTGTAGCGTATTTATTTCATTTTTTTCGCAGTAAGTGATACTTTATACAAGAAATAAAAAATATGTGTTTCTTATTTTTTCATGTAGATTACCATATAAAATTATCAAAAAATGTGAAACTGTAATGTATTGTTTATTGAATTTTTGGACACTGAATGCATATTTATTTATTTTATATTCTAATTATGTATTAAGCACAGGTGCAGAAATTATTATCTTATCCGGTGAGTTTAATTACAAATTAATCTATTATAATAGTCATAACATGAAAGCAATAAACGGTTAGATCTTTCCATCTCCAACCGGTTCTAAGATTGTTAAATAATTCAAAACCATTCATCCTACCGCAGATGAGTTATTAACCAATAGATAATAATCGATATAAAGTAATGAATAACACGCTCCTTCTGGCGTTAATCCTACGGTTAAACATTTAGAGCATGTTTATGGAAATTAAGGCATTGCAACTAGAAAGAATGTTTGTCGTTTGTACAGCAATAACTTTGACGTTGTTAAGCGTCATACTCATTAATAACAGCAGCAGAATATAGTGCAGTAATAGTTGCTAATTGTTTTGCTAATTTTGAATACATTAGTACCGCTATATAAATCAAAATGGTGTATAATTTAAAGGTATTTATTATAGTATGTAGGAGGGACTTGCTCTTTGAACAAAGCAAAATATATGGTGGATTTTAAATCTTTAATACAGAACGTGTAGAACTTTGTTTTATATTGTTATAATTTTTAACATTTTACACATAATTATGTATTTAAATTGTAATACGAAATTTTTGTCCATGAAGGTGAAGTAACAGGATAGATATTAAGTATTAATTCGCATTTTTAGATGGCAGTTTTTATTTAAACGTCAAAACGTGAAAAACTTCAATGTTTATAACAAAAAGTGAAGAAATAAGTATTCATAGCTACAGGGCAATTGAAATCGCAAACGTAATTTACGTAAACTGTAACGTCAGTAGTAGATATTTCTCTTTAAATATCTACGTTTGAAGAATAAATATAATGTGTCATTCGGAGAGAAAGTGTCTTTGTGTACCTCGTGTGCAATTGTCCGACTTGCTTCGCTCGTCGTGCTAACTTCCACGCTCGTCACACATAGTATCACTTTTACTATTAAAGTCAATTGCGACAATCAACATTTTTTTCAGAGTACATTGATTGATTTTTACTTTGTTTTACAAAATTTTGAACTATTTGATGTAATTGGCCAGTTTTAATGAGCTTCAGTACAAATAGAAAGCATGTAAAACAAAAATTATTGCCCGATATACTATCTTATGGGATTAGTTCTACCATCGGTCAAGCGTTGTACACTTAAATATCACCCGGTATAATATGAATATTTATTTAACAATATATTATATTATACTGTTATTCGGTTCCGTGTACTAACTTTGTATGTATATGTAAACCAAACTATAATACACATAGTTATTTATTAAATATTTTATTAAATTGCTTATTATCAACATATAATTTTAATTATTGATCACAAAATTTATTTTGAACATATTTATATATTTTCATAAATGTTGAACTAGATCAATTTATGCGACTCCAATGGTTAGCGAACACTTTAAATTAGAATATGCAGTGTTCAAATTATTAGTAAGAAATGTACGCCACGTGTTATTGCAGGGACAATAAATAAATTTCTTGTAATTTTTTTCTATTCCTTTTACTTTTTTCTGTCTTTCTCTATGTAATTATTTCTTTGTTGTGAGCGGCTGTTTTTATTTTCAATTTCAAGTTGTAGAGGAAGTGCTCGTTACTTCTGACATCGATTATTAATCATCGATGCAATAATAAGTCATTATCGATTAAAAACAAAAGAGGAAGTGGGGTAATAAAGCTATCAACGCAGGTGAGATTGACATTGCCACGTTGCCAAATGGCTAATGAACTCGATTTGATATATTAATAGAGGTAATAATTAACGGGAACGCCTCAAATTCAGCGGATGAAAATTTAATTCACCAGGTTCGTTAGCAGACTACAAAAGGGATAATTTATACCTGACATCGATTTATTTTTTTGAATTATGAAACTAGAAAGGTTATTGCCTCATATGCATATTTTAATATTAGCCAAAAATCGTAATTAAAAAAATCATGTACGTACGTAGGTAACACAATTTTTTGAAAATTAACTGGAAATAAGTATTAAAAACGTATTTGTTATGACAATTCATAGCGACATTTCATAAATTTTAATTTCCTCTAAGAACTACATTAAATTATTTTTTAAACAAACTATACAATTTCAATAAAGAAAATATTAAATTCTGTGTAATTTATGTAAAAATGTGTAAATATAATCACCTAAAATATTCATACTTCAGAACGAGCTGTGATTGGTGTGACGTCATAGTTTTGATTACCAGATTTCTTCCCGTTTAATTTTGACTGGTTATTTCTATAATTAAGCTATTATAATTGAAATAATTTAACTGAAAATGAAAAGTAATTATTGCACTATTATACAAACACAAGGAAGAATAATATGGACAAACACAAGGAAGAACAGCTCAAATAAATTTAATATATTGGATTTATGACATGACTAAATAGGTTAAGCAACTTTGAATGTGAAAATTAGTCGAAGGAAACATGAAATATCTGATAAAACTTTTTTAAATGTATGTGAATTTCTTTTTTATTGAGATTAAGACACGTTTAAAGTGTATTTACTTAAAATTATGTTTTTAGCTTGTCAGTATCAAAGTAATAGAGAAATGAACTCACCGTCATATCAAAATTACTACTTTTGAATCTACAGTGTAGATACATGAAAGAGTAAAAAAATGTTACAGTAATGTTTCATGCATAGGCCTCATTATTTATTCTGCGGTAAATGCTAGTTTTGAAATATTAATGAAATTTCTTTTACTGAATTCCTTGTCGTAATCAATGTTCTTGAACTGTAATCATAATATCCTTTATTGTAATCAACATAAGAATATGACTATTTTTGCAATATAAATAAAGCCTGAAACACTATATAAAAACATTTGTATTTTCCATTATATGTAATTTTCGCAATAACATTTTAGTTACATTTTAGGTGTTTTTTTTTATAAAATACTAAGGCTAAACAAAAATTTTAAATTTGTAAAATGACCTTATTGAAACGATATATTTCAACTTCAGTTTCAGAGCCCATAAAGTCTATGGTTGAGGAAATATAAATAAACTGACAGATACAAATATTCTCATAGAGAAATCTATAAAAATTAATCTTGTCTGTAGGTCACAACCACGAAACAACACACAAATCAAGTGTCAACCCTTCGTTTCGTTTCCTTTCTACCCTTCTTGTCATCTTGGGCATTGATGCGCGACGAATGCTGTATAAACAGGGGGTGATTAGCATATCGCACCTCTGTATACCTACCCGGACCCGGTCCCACTCTAACGTCTAATATTACAATAATAACTACATATTTTATTGCATCGAAAATGTTCAATGTGTGTACGAGCACTCTACTTCAAGCTGTCCGGGTTATTAATTGTTTATGCTAAACATGTTTTGATGGACTGAATGATATATTGATGATGTATCGATATACATAGAGATTAATTGATAGATTTTTATGTGAGTAATGGAGAATGGAATACTATTTCGTTAATCTGATTTGTTTTATTCATTGTATTGCAACATTTGATCTATTTTGAAATTCATTATTTATGTATGAATATTTTAATGTTTTGTTTCATATATTCACATATTTATATTAAGTACTAGCTGTATCCGTTGCAAATATTTGCAACAAATAATATTATAATGTAATATTATTAAGTGTCCTCTGGGATGCACTCTCCTTGCCAGCAACCAGTGTCCGTCAGGTAAAGCTTTGTACATGCCTGCACGGTACGAACATGTCATTATGATTACTAATATCTGCAAAATAGATTGGCACACCCAGAAATAGGTAAAATGCCGTGATGATATTATTATTTTTTTTTAGTTATTAAATTTTTTATTTTTTTGTATTTTCAATGATTGGTACTATTCTACGCAGTTTTATTTTAAAACTATTCAACTTCTGGTTTGTTAAATACATACATAGGGAGAACTCTGGTTAATTATTTAACACAACACTCGGTTAATAATAAATAAATAATTTAGAGCTCGTTTGTGAATGCAAGCCGAGTGCTTAAAAATATTCTGGAATCCCGGTCATTAGCAACGCTAGCGCCGTTCTTGGCCGCTCTCGAAACCAATGCCAATATTTTCTTGTGTAAACTTTGAGAATTAATTATAAAAAATCTATGCAAAATTTTGAACTCTATTTCTATGACACATCCGGAAGCTGAAAGAACATCTCTACAAAATTTGGTGTCGATATATAAAACGGCGTAGACGTGTAGATTTGTATAGACGTCAAATTTTGACTTTTATTTATAAGAAGAAGATGTATAGAGATTCACGGGCTTCGCTAGATGCTTCAAAATTTGGTTTGGCTTGGCTCTAAAAATCTGACGCATTAAAAAGCTTGAAATTTTAAATTTCATCAAGCCCAAACCAAGTCAAGATTTCGATTATCAAATGGGGTAGTTTGGCCTTTTTTGATTTTTTTATTAGAAGCAAGTATTTTTAAATTTAAATTTTCCATATATTTTTATTTTGCACAATTTTTGTTTTTAAATGAGAAAAAAATTACTTGAAAATACCGGACATATTTATTCCCGCCACTGTGACGTTACTCTTGCCGTTTCCGTTGTAACGTAGTTCCGACGTGCTGCTCGAAGTATGACAAAGATATTTTGCGACGTATTTCTTGCGGGATAAGGGGAACTTGTTTGTTAGGTTAGATTGCTGTCAAGTTAGCACATATTTTTACTTATTTATTTTTGTTTGAGCAAGTTTGTAACGACGTTTTGTATTACAGTTGATAAATAGAAACAATGTTATGTCCACGGCGTCAGTATCATCATCAACTGTCATTATGACATGTCACAACTCATCGCTGTAAAACGACACTAGCGACATTTGCGGCTTTAAATATGTAAGCGTGACGTCACAGAGAATAGGTCGATTTGAATCATTAATATTTTAAATAACTTATTTGAAATATTTACATAATAAATGGCGAATTTTATTGCAGTATATATCTTATTATGAGTCATATATTGTAAACAATAAGAATTTTATTAAATTTTAACATATATGATAACTACCCCATTGCTTGATGAAAACAAAAATTTTCAAGTTTTTCACAAGATTTGTTGACATAACCTGCCTGTTTATTTGGCTCCAAAATTTGAAAATAGGACAGTATTATTAATATACAATTCCTTTTAATAATGGCATAAATGCCGAAAGTTTATTTTATTTTAAAGAAGCATTGACAAGGCTTGAAAACTTGAAACGCTTAAAATAGCTTTATAATACTTGAATATCAAGCAAGCCTCAAATTTTTAAAGCTTGAGATTTTAAGGAAAAGTCAAGCTTTGCTTTTATCAAGTTCAATCCAAGGCAAGCATGAAATTTTAATAAACTTGAATTTTTAAGTTAAGCGTAGCTTTTCTATTTCAAACTAAGCTACCTGATTGATAATTTTGTAGTGTATTTGTATTGTTTCTTTTTCTTAATTACAGCATTTTTTATTCGCTGAAGTACTGCAATAAATATTTTAAAACATTCTAAATTAACGTTATTTACACTTATCCATACAAATTCAGTAATTCGAACAAATCGTTAGTCCGAACCCCCCTTACATTAAAGGGTTTCTACTGTATAAGAGTTACGACTTCGAGGAAATGAGACTTTTTGTATACTTTTCAAGGTCAGATGTGCTTTTGTATTTTTAAAAAAAATCAAAAAATTGTATTAAGTTAAACCTTGGCTAATATTTAATTTTCAAAAAAAACTTGTAACTATTAGAAATTGAGAAAAATGTTAAAAAAAATTTATAGTCTATTTACTGACAGAAAAATTTTTGTTCAATTACTATCTTCTTTTTACTCATTTTGGTCAGTAATATATGCCCTCAAAAAAAATTATTTTTTTTAACACCCGGTATTGAGTAATGTAGGTACAGTGTGTTAAAAAAAATCCTAACTTGAAGTAGGCTATGAACAAAGAATTTAAAAGTATTAAATGACAATTTGACACGAGATATTGTCAAAAATGTCATCAAAAGAAATCATAGCTTTTCTTCTTGAATCTTATTTTAGAAATGGAAATAAATTGGAAAACGGCGAATAGAAATACACTGTACCCTTCTTTATTACCTTTTCTCCTTAAAATTACATTTCAATATCAATTTTGACAATTTGTTTCTCTGTTCATAGCTTTTTTTTTAACACACTGGATATTAATGTATCTGTATTTCATTTATATTTTACTTTACTTGGAAAATACTCCATTTATTTCATATGACAGCAACGTTATTACTTGATAGTAAGTGTATCATTAGAGCCCATAAATTTCAACAAATATTTCTTTATTAAATATGTTTTTCTATAAATATTTAATGCAAATTTTATCATAAACATCAGCCTAATGTCATTTATAATATCTAGTTCATTTTCTGTATTCGGTGGTGTGTGTTTAGCTTTATTATTTTAATAAAGTCGCGTATACAATAACCCAATGTTAATGCTTATGAGATGAATTTTTAGAGAGTTTCAC
The DNA here is from genome assembly GCA_951394225.1 of Harpalus rufipes. Taxonomy (NCBI): domain Eukaryota; kingdom Metazoa; phylum Arthropoda; class Insecta; order Coleoptera; family Carabidae; genus Harpalus; species Harpalus rufipes. The sequence continues at coordinate 51,855,167 of OX596275.1, forward strand.
CCACACACAATATGTCATGCATAGTAAGCGTTCTGCGTGTGTAATTATACAGACATATTTAATATGTTATGAATATGCATGTAGTCAATTGATTAGAGTAGCGTATAAATGTTACAGTCGTATATTATTACTTGTGAACGTCCCTTTTAATTAATATATTAATGCCAGTGGTAGTGTTGCAATATCTAATACCGGATCTAGCCTATTTTACTTTATTATCTAGATGGCGTTTATTATACTTTTTATAATAATGTTGTTCTCATAATTTTACCTAATTTTGATATTAACAATACTAATTTTATCCACGCAATGTCATTATCATTAAGGATATGATGTATAGAGTCAAACAAAGGTAAGCATGTTTAGTATCTCGATGGATAACCGTAACCGATTATATTTAGCTATTTACAGAGTGTCTTCGATAACATATCCTATACCAATTTGGCTAAATTAAATTTAATTAGAGAAAATTTTATTCGATTCTTACTCTGTTTAAATTGTATCGTATATTAAAAATAGCTAGGCACCATAATTTAAAATTTAAACTAATAATATCTTTAATTACCTTAGACAATGTTATTAATTCTTGATATACGAGTGAGTATGTAATGTAGACTTAGAATACCTACTCGTTAAAGAATTTCATATTTTTTGTTGGCATATATGGAGGGCTTGGTAGGCCTGTGTGCGGGTGTAGGGCTTTGAGGGAGGAGAGGGGCGTGCGGCACGGGCAGCAAGCAGGAAGCGGGCGCGAGTGTGTGAGGTATTGATCTAGAGGGCGAGGAGACGGCGGGCAACTTCCATTCTTTCCGTACAAGTAAGCTGGAAGAAAGCGGAGCTCTTATACGCTGGAAAGCGAAACGACACCCCAGCCATTATAAGGGAAAAAATTCTACAATATATTCGTATTATTTTATATTAAAATGTTTAGGTTTGTAAGAATTTATATCCCTAGTTTTCATTCAGTGCTGCCGCCAAATATCCTTTTATATAAAACTACTTTGGTCAATTTGTATTTTGTTGATTCCTACCTATATTATTATTTTTTACAAATTATTATTAAATGAAATGACCAATGACTATTAGTATGAACAACTGATTAAGGCTGATTAGCGAGCAGTTGACTAGCATTGTTTTTTCTCTTTTAATCCTTTATGGATTAATTTGGAGAAATATACTTCAAATAAAAGATACGTACAATTAATTTTTGTATAATTGTTATTTGAAGTATTTTTCTCTGAAATAATCCACATACGATTGACAGAAAACAATGTTAGTCAACTGTTAGATAATCACCCTTAATCAATCTTTTAAACTATACCTTTTCACCTAAAAAAGAATAAGTAACTTAAGTTTCAGAAAACTTAAATTCAATTTCGAAAAAAGTAAATTCAATTACAGAAAAAGTAAATTCAATTTCATAAAAAAGGAACTTCAATGTAAGAGAAAATAAATTTCGGTAAAGGTAAATTGATATTTTGATATTATTTCTCTGAAATTCATGTTACTTTTTCTGAAATTGAATTTACTTTTTCTGAAATTGAAGTTACTTTTTCTGAAATTGAAGATGAAAAGGTCGAGAAGAAGTGCAGTAAAACGTAAGATTTAGATTTGAAAAACACCAGAAAAGTAAGTAAGAAAATTCAAAGCATCTTTTGGATCTAATAATAGTTGAAGAAATTCTTCGGTACTGCAGTCAAACATTTCTAATTGCATTAGACCGATGTTTCGGTTATACAATGACCATCTTCAAAGCTATTAAACATCAAAAAATAGTGTCGATCATCGTTCCCAATTTAATATTCGAACTTTAAATCTCAAGAATACGATAATTGTACAATAAGTTTTACACGAAGTCAGTGATGTGTACACCACATAAAATAATAACAAATATGTAACCTCATATTTAAATTCAAGCTAGGGTGAGCGGGGTTAAAACCTGGATGGATGAACCATCTGTGAATCCCTTATACGAGTACATTTGTCATCTAATAAAAATTTAATTAGCAAAACGAAAAGTAATTTTGAATATTTGTTAGAACATCATTAGAATTATAAATATATTTACAAATTCAGAAACTAAAAAATCTTATAGCAAAGCCTTATTCGCTGCTAGTGTCTCTTTCCTTTTGGGGTCTCATTTTCTGTCGTGGCGTATACGCGCATTTCCTCCTGCCAGCTTACGTAATGCCACATGAGCTCGTGACGAAGAAGCATCCTTGGATTTCCATACAGGACGGCTCTGCCTGTGCCGCGCTCCACGTATAGCACTTTGCGTTGACTTATGTATGGAAATTTTTCAGGGATCTGCATTTTTCTCACCAAGCCAAGCCACCATTCTACCTCTGCCTAACGTTAACGTGTGACGGGAATTTTTCCACAACTTTTTTCCCTTTCTGTTTGCAGGAGACCTTCGCACATCTCACTGGCAAACATGGATGCTTTTATCGCCAAGAATTTAACACTTTTCACCGCAAATAATTGCGGGAGGACGTACACGGAATTTATTTGATATGTGTGCTGGGCACGTAAAATAAATAAATGTATAAGTTAAACAATAAAACAACTTTACACTTGGTTTATACACTTAATATTTATTTGTATATCAATCTCTCTTTAGCGTACCGAGAGAAAAATTGTCGTCAAGGCAGGACAACCTCGTGGGCGCTAAAGGATTACGCGGACAGGGTAATGGAGATGTTTTCGGTCCAAAAATTTGATACTGAATTTTCAGTGAATAAGCACGAATTAGGCTCCAGACAATTTTAAAATGTCTGTACACCTGTATGTGACGATTTTTTCTTTTACGATAACTCTCATTTCTATTTTCCGTACTTAAGCTTTCTGCATTAATATAAGGAGTTGTTTAGATTTTGGGTAAAACTAGACAACCGAAAGTAGGACATTACTTGAATCCCATAAGACTTTCCCATAAAACTATCTAAAAAATTTCAGTTTTATTAAGACTTCTATATCAATGGAAACAACATATTAGATTTTGGCTAAAATTAATAAACCAGAAGTGATACTTTACTTGAAGCTCTGAATAGATTTTCGTGAAAACATATATTATAATATAATCCAAAATTGCTGAAATTTAGTATTTAAAACTCGTATATATTTAAGAACTATTTTGACTATATGTGATAAATCGAATGTGGTACTTTACTTGAAGGTCTGACCAGATTTTCTTGAAAATATATGTTGAAATATGATCCAAAACTTCTCAAATTTGGTATTTAAAACTCACATATGATTGGAAATAACATACCTTTTAGATTTTGTTCACTATATGATAAACCGGATGTCGTACTTAGCTTGGAGCTGTTAACAAAATTTCAAGGAAAGGCATAATAAAATATAATCCAAAATTTCGTATTATAGACTTCTATTAATTGGAACAACAAATTAGATTTGGTTTACAAACGATCAAGCGGAAATGAGACTACTTAAAACTCATTGCTATTTTAAACATGGAATTTGCGGGAGGTTATGTGCTGGCCACATCAGATTTTTTTAATGATGATTTTTATATCGGGTAGCTAATAAAAACATATCCTGTTTGAAACTATATAACTCCGGAGTGTATTGAGATATTTAAAATTTTAATCTCTTGCAGAAAAAGAGTTGAAAAGTGTTCCTTAATTTCAAACATTTATTTTTATTTATTAATAAATCAATCCAACAGGATACAAGATCCAAATTACAGGACGATAATATGATATAACTTAATCCGAAAAATATTTTGTTAATATACTCTTGAATTTAGATAAGAAGTCGCCAAATACCTTATGTCAATGTCAATAGTAGATGATACACTGTTATATGCTACACAGAGTTGTCTTATTGGAGATTTCAATTCATAATTAGTCCTAGCTGTTTTACAATGAAATGGTACTTTATTTCTTGAAGTGACTCGTGGAACGTGAAATGATATTAGGTCAAGACTACATGGGTCATCAATACAATTATTAATTATTTTGTATAAGTAGAGAGATAACAGTAATTTTTTTCTGCTACTTAATGATACCAAGTTCACTACAGGCAATAAAACAGAATAATCATGGGTAAAGTTAGGATATTGTCCATGTATTTTAAAATAACAATATTTAATGATTTTATGCTGGGCAGACTCAATCTTAGATATATATTTATGATATATTGGATTCCAGACTTGTAGACAGTATTCTAGCTTAGAGCGGACAAATGCACAAGCTTTTTGGTGTAGTTGTTTTACAGAAAGACTGACAATTTCTACTTACAAATCCAAGATTTTTGTAGGATGATCTTACAATAGTCTCAATGTGTACATTAAATGTTAGTTATGTAGAAAAACAAGAGAATAGCGATTTTCTACATTTAACATTCAAATCTAATATTATACGTCGATAATTTTACAATCAGCTTAAAACAAAATAGACCAATATTGAAACAAATGAAACTGGCAGTAATATTTCCAATTAGTTGTAAAATTGTCTTAAATTTGTTCTGAAGTTTTAGCCAATTATCATGAGATTCCTTCTAATTTTAAATTGTTATCTCAATATACTCCAGAGTTATGCAGTGTCAAACAGAATTTATTTTTAACAACCACCCGGTAATATGCAATGCGATTCATTTTTGTTAATAATTATTTCATTTGTTTCAGGTGCGTGTTTTTCTTCCCCATTTCTAAATTTGGGACATTTTTTGTTAATAAGGTATGTCGCAATTATTATTTCTTTTGTGAAATCATGTAAAACATAATTTTTAATTAATTTGAAGACATTTAATGATGTCAGTTCTTTAAAAATAATTGATCAAAAATCCGTCAAAGAAAGTATGCGAAATAATTACATATTCGAATCGAATCGTATCCAATGCGATGGCGATACTAATTGCAAAAAACGAGCAAGCCCGAGGCAGGCTCGGAACTGCTCAAAAACAATCTTCTGTCTGTCCCCGTAATAGAACACTCGCACTCATTATAAAATAATATGCAGAACAAATAAATTCCAAAAGATAGATTTCAATGAAAATAATAAATAATGTAAATAAAAGCTTCCCTCACAGAGGCGGGGGTTCCGCCCTCGATTGCGATTTGATTTTCATCATTATTTCAATTTCTCTGTACGTTCGCGTATTTATTTCCAAATGGCGAATGGCTCACCTTAAATTTGGCGTTTTGTTTATAAGTCGGAAGTTTTATCGTTTTACCCTCATTATATGTGAAAGCTGAGGAGATGGGTTTCTTTCTACATAAGATGGAGAAAATTTGCTTCGTTTATGGTGGGGCGAACAATTCCAACAATAATGGTTTTGTTATTATATTTTTACCTCTCACTAAGAGAGGTATTGGATTCATGCTAAAAATCGCATATCCAGATTTTATTGAATACGAACTTTTAAGGTCCCTACAATCCGATTTTAACATTTTTACGGTGATATCCGTGTGTGTGTGTGTGTGTGTGTGTGTGTTTATGTATGTGTATGTGGGATGTTGGAAGGACGATTACTCAAAAACTATAAGACTTTATATTTGTGTTTAACTACGTATTTCCCAATCGGACATTCATGGGAAGATCTGAAAAGGTTTTGGTAACAATTGAACAACCGAAAGTAGAAGATTCTTAAAAAAAAATCTTCTAAATATTATTTTTTGAATATTTGGTAATATTAAAGAAAATTAAATTCTCCATCTGATACATTTGAATATTTTATTATATATTCCATAGATTTAAAAGAAATGTAATATATAAAATAATCTGTTGTAATAAATTTTACAGCCGAAAGAATGCCATGGAAATTAGTTGAAAATTTAAATTGTTTGTAACTAACAGATAAATGTCAGTGACAGAAATCCGGAGACATTACTGAAGACTTTTTCTGGGAAGCTTGTATTAAAGAAGAGTAAATTCTCTATCTGATACTTTTAAATATTTTATTATATATTCTATAGATTTAGAGATAAAAGAATTATAATATATAAAATAATCTGTTGTAATAAATTGTCTGTAACTGACAGATAAATGTCATTGTCAGAAATCCGGAGACATTACTGAAGACTTTTTCTGGGTAGTACATACATAATATTATTTCTTAATGTATTAATAGTTAAATATTTAATATTATAGGTATATTGCACATACCCTTCAGAAATACTGTTACTCCCGACAATGAATTGGAAACATCTCGAAAAATTAGAAGAATAGGACAAAATTTCTTCATAGAATGAATTTAAATTTAAATAATCTAAATATATAGAATAGATATAAATAGAATTTTTGGTGTAGAGTGTAGGTATACAAGAAATGTTAAATACATTAGTGCGCGAGCAGTCATGTGACTTTGTTGGCCTTGACAAGCAGATATGGGGGCCCATGTCAGAATGATAGCTAGTAATTATGTATATAGATGTCAAATATCATAATTTCACATCCTAAATTTAGTGATTTTTTCAATTCCATGTGGTTTATTTCCTCGACAAGTAAATTAACGACGTGAATTTAGGAAATCTTGAAATTTTTAATGAGAAATTCTGACATTTGACATCTATGTACATAATTACAAATTATCATTCTGAAACGGGCCCCCACATCTGCTTGTCAAGGCCAACAATGTAACATGACTGTTCGCGCCCTATACTTATTTAACCAAAAAAAGGAAGTGGCGAGAGGTAGTGTGCTGGCCACAACAGATTTTTTATATTACAAAATTGTCTTCTCATCGACAAATTCTTGACAATAACTTTGTCAAAATTGCTCTCTAATTTCTAACAATACCGTGAAGAATAAAATAATTTCTTACTTATGTTATCCTCTCATTTTCGTATTTTAAATGCTTCCCTCTTTCTCTGTTTTACCAGCCTCATTCTGTTGCGTCGTATGGACGGAGCAGTTATGGATATTGTTATAGCAGATGTTGTAAATGAAATCGTGAATGGTTGAAGGTCCGTGTCGTAGCGATTTGCATACAAACTGATACAAAGGGCCTCTCAGGTATATCGTTATTTTAAATTTACTAGCTGCGATATTATTCAAAGCCTAGCCGGGTGACAGAAAGGGACGACTGTTTTAAATAATGCTTTAATTTCTATACACACCAACAGCCATACATTCCATGCTTAATTATTATTCCATATATTCAAATCGCGAAGCTTAGAAAGAGGATAGATACGTTGCTGAAAATATCAGCTGTATGAAGCGTACTCAACTTACGTACAGTTTTTTTTTAAACTGTAAGATAAGGACGATCAAAATTTCAAAAAGTTATTTGTTTTGAAAATACTCAAATATTAAATGCCCTACACATCTACTCTATTCTAAAGTCTTCTATTTTTAAACCTTTTTAAAATTTCTAAACAATTTTCAAATAACTGAACAAGCGTTAGAATGAAAATGAAATATATATGTTGAACAAGACGTGAGGAATATTGTGGTAGTGGAAATCAAAACTTGGGCTATAATATAGTATAGTTTTTACCTATGAGAGGTATTGGATTCATGCTAAAAATCGCATATCCAGATTTTAATGATTAAGCACGTTTTAAGGTTCCTACAATCCGATTTTAATATTTTCACGATGATGTCTGTGTGTGTGGATGTATGTGTGTGTGTATGTGTATATGTGAGTCGGTTGGAAGGACGATTTCTCAAAAACTATAATACTTAATATCTGTTTAACTACGTATTTCTCAATCGGACATTATTGGGAAGAGCTGAAAAGGTTTTGGTAATAACTGGAACACCGGTAGTAGCAGATTCTTAAAAAAAAATTGAATATTATTTTTTGAAAATTTTTGTTCTTGCTTGTATTAAAGAAGAGTAAATTCTCTATCTGATACATATAAATATTTTATTATACCTTTTATAGATTTAGAACTAAAGAAATATAAGGTATATAAAAATCTGTTGTAATAAATCTCACAGTCCAAATAATGTCATGGAAATCTTTCTTTTTCTGGGAAGTACATACATTATATTATTTCTTATTGTATTAATAGTGAAATATTTAAAATTATAGGTATATTACATTACCCTGTACTGTCAATCCCGACAATGAATTGGAATCATTTCGAAAAATTAGAAGAGTAGGACAAATTTTTTTCATAGAATGAATTTAAAACTAAAAAATCTAAATATAAAGAATAGATGTAAGTAGAATTTTTGGCGTAGAGTGTAGGTATACACTTTGTTGTCTTTGACAAACAGATATGGGGGCCCGTGCCAGAATGATAGCTAGTAATTATGTACATATATGTCAAATATCATAATTTTTCATTCTACATTTTGTGTTTTTCCAATTCCATGTGGTTTATTTTCCTCAACAAGTAAATTCCACACTGCTGGTAACAAATTAACTACGTAAAATAAAATAAATAAATATATCATCACGGCATATTACTCATTGCTGGATGTGCCAATCTGCTTTGTACACAGATATCGGTAATGATGAAATATATTTGTACCGTGAATTTAGAAAATCTTGAAATTTTTAAAGAAAAATTCTGACATTTGACATCTATGTACATAATTACTAATTTTAATACGGGCCTCCATATCTGCTTATCAAGGCCAACAATGTCACATGACTGCTCGCGCCCTATACTTATGTAATCAAAAACGGAAGTGGCGAGAGGTATTGTGCTGGCCACAACGGATTATTTATCTTATAAATTTATGCTTCCAATTATTAACCACAAAAGTTATGTTAAACATATTTATATATTTTTATGTGTTGAAATAAATTTAATTTATAACTCCAATTATTATAACTCAATTGCTTAAGAATTAAATGAGATCAAAATGTTAAATGTTACACAAAATACTAAACAATATATTACGCCTTAACGAATAACAATAAGACTTTCTAGGACTACAGATCGCTTTTAATTTAGTTTCATAAAAAAAGAGGAGGACCCCTTTGAATCAAAACAAATTCTGGAACGTTCTATAGTTTTCCATATTGTTATGTGCGCACATAATTACAGATACCGAACATTTCTATTGTACTGCTCACTTATTATTATTCTAGCATAATTTCATGATAGAATCTTGCTGGGTGCTAATTTAATTAACTGTTGTACAGAAAACATCAAAGGATTAACTTTCATATTAAATAAAATCCGAAAAAGTGCTTTTCCCATTTTAGTAATTTTACTGTCATTGTCATCATGTTTGTGTACAAGCGCAGTAAAAATTTTATCGGTCGTATCTCTGAAAGTATTCGAATTTTAGTTGGAGCACTTTACATCTCGATTTTTCATTGGATGACAGACCTTCTCGAGACCTTTCATTGTCCTGTAAAAAGAACTAAAAGAATGCAAATAACTATTGTTTGCGGAACGTTCACGTACTCAGTCCGTTGCCGAAATGTTGCAAATTATTTTTAGATCGCTTGGGTTATAGATTTATAATGTAAAACTCCGAGTGTTTTGAAATTCAAATATGTAGCTGGCTGTTCTTACAGGCAATTTAAATAATTCCGAGAGAGTCGGTTCGGTTCGGTACAGGCGCGAGGAAAATTCGCCTTTTTATTTTCTCCGTTCGGCTCGGCGTTCGGGACGGGAACTCGTGTTTGAATTAAAGTGATGAAAATTTAATCAAATGTAATTTGATGATTCCACGCAATAAAGTAACGACTTTTTAATAATTTCATTTCTCTTCACACTTTAAGCCTTTTCAACGGTTTTCTCACTTATTTACCCCAAGATTTATTCACAAATTCTATTTTAGTTTTCTTTGTAACATTTTAAAATACATACTGAGCTACTTTAAAAATTAAGTTTTATACTCTACTCGTATTTCAATTTAAACAAACTATATTTTTGCGCCACTTGTATTGTAACTATGTATTTCATTCATAGTTACTAGAGTTGCCGTTAATTAAGTATGGATGGTGAAAATGTTAAGTTATGAAGAAGCACAGAAGCGGCAATACCGCACGGCAAGGGGGGACATTGTGCGAAAAAATGAAAAAGTTGAGCATCAGTTCATAGGCCATACTTATTTGACGGCGACTACTCGTATAAACATGTAATTGGTCTAACATTCGTTTAGTTATTTTTCCTACTTAATACATATTTCACTTAAACGCCTAAATTTGAAGTGTCCCTTAAATTGACAATATCGTATTGAAACCAAACGTTTCTTGTTGTATAAATAACTATTATTGCTCATTTTATAATCTTGAAGTATTTTTTAAAGGAGTGTGTAAACGATGATTATTTTTAAAAAGGTTATTTATCTAATATTGCAAATTAAGTATTTTTTTCATTGTTGTAAAGTAGAAGTCAATTATGAGTTTATACTTTTATACCGTTTATACTTCTGGTGATAATTGTTCTCGGCAATTAATGTTTTAATTTGCAAAGTAAATTAGTTGTAAGTTGATAATTTTTGTTGATTTAAATCATTGTTCGCGACAGTTTAATGTCGTCATTTAGCTGTAGTAATAAACTGTGAAATTAACATTCCGGTTTCATTTATTAATTTTCAAAGTCCATTTACATGAGTCATTCAAGTTTTATTACCATCAGAATGAGAAAGTTGGAGGAAAGTTTAGAAAAGTTCCTGGCAGTTATTACTACCGTGCCTAAACAACTACAAAACTATAATGAAAGCTAGAATTACCTTCTTGTTTATACAAATAGCCCGCGATGTGCCACGAGCAAGCCTACAATTCGACACTTCACAATTCGTCAACTCTAGCTCATCCCTTATTGTTTTACTCCAATTTACATAGAGATGACATAATTATAATGAATTTAAATGACCTTGGGACGTAATGACTTGGAGTATAATCAACTGATTATAAGGGTGATTAGAGAACAGTAGCATTGTTTTTTCTCTGTCAAACAAAAACAAAATCAAGCCCTATTTTTACGGGCAAAAATCACAAAAATTGAGTCCCATTTACGTTGGAAAAGAAAATTGGCCTTGCTTTTGTTTTTGTATGAGAAGAGACTTTTCCATCGCCTATAAGAAAATTACCAGTTTGGATTATTTTACGTTGATTCATTTTACCTTAATCTTAGAACCTATATTTCAGTTTTTTTTTTAAATTTCTCAGACAAGTGTTTACCAATCACATTTGACCATTTGATAGTCAAATCTGGGTAATAACTAAGTTTTTACCTCCCGCTACCCTTAGCGTGCTAAAAATCGCTTATGGAGATTTTGATAAATGACCATTTTTTAAGGTCCCTAGAATCCATTTTTAACATTTTCACGATGATGTCTGTTTGTATTTGTGTGTATGGATCCTCTTTACGCTCTAACTCAAATACTATCATTCAGAAAGTTTTGAAACCGTTATTTCTACCTTATTCTAATATGGAAAGAACTGATTAGATTTTGGTGGCAATCGGATAACCGGGAATGGCAGTTTACTTGAAGCTTAAGATAGTTTTTCTTCAAAAAATACCTTTAAATGTAATTTTTTCGTAATTTGTTATTATAAAAATTAAAGGTTATTCCATTTTCTACAGGTTTGCTTTAATACCTTTTCTATATATTTTATGGATACATTTATAAAGTAATATAAAATTATATCTCGGAGCTTATGCTTTAAACACATCTCCATGGTTACATAGTTCAGCTTAAATGTATGTAACTGACAGATAAATGTCACCGTCAAAAAAATAATCATTTCAAATTAATAATAGTAACGGTTTAAAAGGAAAATTGTAAATAGAACAATAGTTTTATGGAAAGGAACTTAATATACATAATTTCTAGCATTAGTAAATATGCAGGTATGTATTTAAATATAGATATAAATAAATATATTATCACGGCATATTATCCATTGCTGGGTATGCTAATCTAATTTGTACACACATTTGATGACATACTTGTATTGTGCGGGCGTTTACCACAAGGGTTAATTTTATGCCATTTAAAATTCGAATTATTTGGCGTTGATCGGAATTGAATCGGTTTCCTCAGATTCGCGACCAGACATCAGGCACGCGGCAATGATTACCATAGGTAAATGGTGGGAGGTATTGTGTTGGTCACATCAGATTTTTTATGCAATGTTTTGCCTAGAAAGTCCATTTTTATGCGCAACAATTACAGAATTTCACATATTAGAGGATGAAGATTTTCCTCGTATTTTTTCAATGATCGTTCGTACTACTTTCATATATATATATATCAACAATAATTTTGATTGGTGTCTTAATGCAAACTCGATAAATATATTTGAACAAAAAATTACGCATCATTGTTTTGATTCAAATATAAAAATTTAACTCTGCGTTCGAGTTATACCAATTGATATGCGCCTGCCACAATGTTGTTTCTATTTTGTTTTTTAAATTATTGTAATTGAAATTCGTATTAAGTATTGTTAAATAATTGATAAAACTATAGTGTATTTAATATTCTTATTTGTATTTCTTTAAATAATTTTTATGTAATAAATTTTAATTCCGAACAATACATTTTATGTACAAATTTCTTTGTTCGAATTTATGTGCGACTGGGGTCATATGTAACATTCATTAAATAAAGCAAAAATAGATTCAACAAAATATTGTCACCTCCGTGTGTAAGTATAAGCCTTGTGGTCCAAGTCTATATCAATAAATTTCAATAAAGAGAAAAGTACCCCGTTGTGTTGTGTTCGCCTCCATCCCGTATGTGAAAATGGCGTGCGGGCGTCACCCACCCCTACGCATGCGTTCCACCCGGTAGGGGTGAATGCAAGCGTAAAATATGCACGCACTCACATATATACTCATGCGTGCTCATGCAGCCATTATACACCACCCTAGTAACACACACTCACACACACACCAGTGGCGGAGAAGAACAAATGAATATTTTTTCATAATAATATTCTACAACTTTTCCAAATGTATTTCACAAATGGTCAATTTAATTTCAAAGAGAGTCAAATGTAATACAGTGTAGTCAATTTAATATCAGAAGCGTTAAATATAATTCAGAAAGAAATATTTGTATTTCAGAAAAGGTCAATTATAATTCTGACCACTGTTGGTACTGAAATAAATGTTTTGTAGCGATTTCAAAAGTTATCTTGGGGCTATTATGTATCAAGGGTAACACTTTTTTAGTATTTACAAAGTTTTTAACTACAAATGATGAATTCTGAAATATATAAATTTTTCTGAATTACATTTTACGCTTTCTGAAATTAATTAGATTGTACTGAATTGCATTTGACGATTTCTGAAATCAAATTGACCATTTTGAATTACATATGACGAGTTCTCAAATTAAATTGATTATTTTGTATTACAACTGACGTTTTCTGAATTACAATTACATATAATGTGGATCAAGAGGCTGTATTCAAATGTAAAATAAATAAATAAATAAATAAATAATCTGGTGGCCAGCACAATACCTTCCTTCAATCCTTTGTATTATGTATAAATTCCATCCATAATTTTTTTGCAAAAGATTCTAAATGTCCAGTAAAATTATTTCATAAACAAACTATGCAAATTGCACTTGACACTAGCATCTTCTTCTTTAGCTTTTCTAATTCGTTAAAGGTCGCTATTTTTTATTTTCTTTTTCCACTTATTTCTCTTTCGCGTGTCGTCCTCATTCGGTTCCTTTTCTTTCAAGTCTTCCACAATACAGTCCTTCCATTCAAAAGCAATCAAATAGTATAGATAATAATATATTCTTTAAGTTATAATAACGTTAAATGTCAGTAAGTGATATTTAACTACGATTTTGCAGTACTTCCGGTTGACCATTTATAATCAAAATCTAATCTCCTTTTCTTTTGGATGTAAACTTGCGGAATACGAAAAAAATATAACATATACACACATACATACATAATTGCAATAATGGTATAATCGTATTATTTGTACCCTAAAACGTGCTAATTCAATAAAAACTCATCATTGATTTTTTTGACCAAAGACAATACCTTCCTTACCTAAAGGTGTCGGAAGGTAATAAGAGATTTTGGTACTGACAATTACTACGTTTACATGCAGTTTTGAATATGGTTTCAGTTTTCAGTCAAAATTACGCGAAATTGTTTATATGCAGTTTTCAAAACAAGTTTACAGATTGATTTGAAAACAGTTTCAACGAATGCGCATTTAGCTGATATAAGTGACAGGTCCACTTCACTCCAAATATTCATTTTGCTATTATTCCAATTATTTTTTATACTTCGTAGCACTACGCACTGACAGTACACAAACACAACTGTCAGTTTATTTATAGGTTAGTAACACAAAGCGGCAGAAACGATATGCTCTGTACGCATGCGCAATATCGAAAATGAATTTTGTGTTTAGATGAGTAGTTTTGAAATTAGTTTTCAAATCAAAGCCATGAATTTTAATTTTGGTTTGAAATAACCCAAAATCGTTTTGAAACTGCATTCATGGCGTTTTCAAAACTAAAAACGGTTTGAAACCGGTTTCATAACTGCATTTAAACTCAGTAAATATATCCTTAACTATTGTTGAGGGTATTTACCAAGTTTCACCTTACAAACTCTCAAAACTGACCTAAAGAGAACACCACAGTAGTAACATAATGTGCAGTTTGAAAATAATCCTTTCGTACGGCACTGGGTTTATGATGTGTCCTATGCCATGCCCCGTGTTGTGTCCACTACGACCGCATTCATTTTTCCTCAAACATAAATAAGGATTTAGAAGTTGTTCCTCCCTCGTTCCGTCGTCCTAATGGGAATCATATTAAAAGGGTTAGAATGTCCTTGGTTATGTTATTACGGGATCCAGGAATTATTTTAATAATGAAAGAACAATAACGCTAGATTTATAACTGGACTGGAATTAAAATTGAATACTTTTGGGATTATGTGGACAACGCTACCCTCATTCACTCACATGTGTAACGAATATTTTATTACATTTGTTTTATACGAGGGATAATATTAATTACATTGCGGGATAAAGAAGTTTTCACAGAGATATTAAATTTTGTTTACTAATTCAAAAATAATAATGTTTGGTAACAATTTCGAAACGTGGTAGTTTTATAAAACACAATACCACCTCTAGTTAAAGTGACAGTCATAACCAATGGTTATATTACAAAATTGTTCTTAGCACTTTGGGTAAACTGTTGTATATGCCAAAGGTTTCGGTAGAAACTAGATCTGAATTACAAGATGACACTTAAAATTCCGGTCGAACTATTATCACCAGTTATTTGGCCCACAGTTTTTTAAAGTTTTAAGTTTATATTTAAAGCAGGTGAAAGAATTTTGTAGAAATTTTTAACCATTTGTGCAGATTTTTTAAATAAAATAAATAAATATATCATCACGGCATATTACCCATTGCTGGGTGTGCCAATCTGCTTTGTACACAGATATTGGTAATGATGATGACATATGACCAGGCATCACCTCACGGGCACTCATTGCTGGCGTGAAGACCAAACGGGTCAATTTTGTGCCATTTAAAATTCGAAATATTTGGCGTCGGTCGGGATCGTACCCGGTTCCTCCGATTCGCGACCAGACACCATTGATCTTTTATACTCAGATTCGCCATTTATATGAGTTTCATTGGCAGAAAGAATATAGTTTCCACATTGCCGAAATATGTCTCTACTAACCACAAAATCAATAATTTCGGCGCGTTGTTGGAGATGGAATTTGACCTCCGTACTTCATTCTAATTCACTTGGATTTGACATGAATTGGTTTTGCTTTGTTTCGCAATTAATGTATTGTCATATGTTTCCAGGCATATTAACTAGTGTATATTTTATTCTAAAACGTTTACAATTATTTTAAATTCCTAAAATAAATCACTAAATTTTGATAAAAAAATAACTTACCTTCTCAAATATAAAATTGAAAAAACGCGAGTTAGAATGAAGTACGCAAGTTCTGCCATCTATTGACGGACGGCGACCTAGTACTGCCATCGTTATCTCTTGGCTGCACGGCTAGCAGCGGTTGCCATATTTTATACGGACCTTGAGCAATCTGATTACGATATTTTAATCAAAGCAGATACTCGGGCACGCGGCCACGATAATTTTATAATTTATTGAAAGTGTAAACCGGCCGAATTATTATGAGTTTGGGCTCGTAGAGCTGAAAACAGTATAGAAGAGGACGAAGATACTTCGAATCACTTTTTATATGAATCTACGTAAAAGGTGCCTCACGGCGTAGTAACTGGCTTCATGAGAACTCTAGGACTGCTATACCAGATCTTACAGGTCGCAGTGACAAAATAACAACAAAATAATCATAATTATATTATCATCTTAAAAAATCTTTACTTGTTGCTGACATAGTCCAGTTACAGAGTGTTTTTGGACGTTTTACAAATGTACAAAACTAAAACTAGCTATATAACTTTAATTATTATTGCATTAAATGAAAATATCTAAAAATAACCCTTGTATGGTTTATTCATCCCTTTGTTTGTGTGTATTTCGAAGTGTAACGACCTTCATCTTAATGCCCTAATTACTTGGCTCAACTGAATACTTTGTCAATAAATTAAGTCTGATGGCGCGCGGGCACGCGACACGGAATTCTTGGCTTTGTGCCGCCCCCGCACTCCCCCAACCATTATTTGCTTTCACTTTTATTATCCGGACGATTTCATGAGTTTTATGACTTGCTTTGCTCCTTTATAGTGTTAGCTATGGGATAATGAACTAACCGCAATGATAATGGATCAAAGTCACAGCTGAAAAATTGATTTCTTTATGGAGAAGTATTATTTTAAGGGTTGTTGGTGATAGAAAAGATTATTATTTATATAAGATCGCAGTTTGTCAAGTAGTATACAGGTCTACACCATTTTGTATAAAATACGAAATTAAAAATTTAATGTCAACATTGAGCCTGTTTTTTCTACTCCATTGAATCTGTCTAGTTTGATGCAGGTAGTAGTGAATAGCGATGCGAAGTTATTTATTCTTGTCTGAAATTTTTGTTCTAATTTTAATACTGGGCAAAAATACGTACTCCCCAAAAGAAACATCATGAACTAGGCAAAAATAGTCAAATATAATGCAGAAATCGTCGATTGTAATTATTATTTTTTATTTATTTATTTATGTACATTTGGAGAACCAACAGTTTTTTAAAACCAGTTTCCATTAAATAATAAATTTAATAATAATAATACATCTTTATTT
Organism: Harpalus rufipes; assembly: GCA_951394225.1. Classification (NCBI taxonomy): domain Eukaryota; kingdom Metazoa; phylum Arthropoda; class Insecta; order Coleoptera; family Carabidae; genus Harpalus; species Harpalus rufipes. The sequence continues at coordinate 51,872,287 of OX596275.1, forward strand.
AATATAATAGTTATATTGACAGTATATTACAATGCAATAGGATAGGTGGCACAACGAAAAAATAAACAATGAAAATTTGAAAAATTGAGAAAAACTATGAGTACAACAAATAAATGTTAAAACACTAACATACATGATTAGCTAATTATTAATAGAGTAAGACTTCAATATTTTCCTTTTAAATATCATGAAATTTATATGAAAAATGTCTATGTGACTGTAACTATGTTAACATTTGTCTATCAATGGGAGAATTTTTATGATTATTAGTAGTAGCTTTATATAGGTGAAAAAGTTAACTAGATCGAGGTGTATTTTGAGGTACGTGTAAATTAAAATATTGTAAAAATGAACTGCAATTTATGTTGTTAAAATTTTTATAAAGCAATGTCATGTCTGATAAAACCTTCCTGTTTTCAAGGCTCTTTATGTTAAAGTATTGAAGTCTAGCATCATAATTAGGAATATCTACATTAAATTTAGCACATAATACATTCACAAATCTTTTCTGAATATTTTCTATTAAATGTATGTTCCTTTTGTACATCGGGTTCCAAATCACTGATGCATATTCTAGTTTAGATCGTACAAAAGCGTTATACGGACAAATAATAGAAAATGGATCAGTAAAACTTTTACAAGTACGTAATACAAAACCAAGTATTCGGTACTAGTTATATAGTAATTTTGGATCAAACCTAATGCCTAAATCTTTAACAATAGATTCTTTTTTTATTGCACTTTTATTAAGATTGTATGGGACATTTATAACATCATAATTTTTTGAATCATAAACTTGTTTATTCGCCCTCAAAATCGGGCGCAATTTGACTTTAATGCTCGAGAACCTATACAAAGTTACCAGGCAACAGCTGTTCAAACATATCAAAATCGTAGTTTATAAATAAATATCAGATAACAACAAATTTGATAAATCACATTTTTTGAAAACCACCATTCACAAAACTTTCGTATTCTTTCTCGTATACGTCTTTTGACTTCTGTGGAACAAACTTGCCCTATGCAGTCTCAAATTCTTTGGAATAATTGATATCTATCATTTTCATTTAACACTAAATTAAAATTGTATATAACAAACAACATAGCCACACCAACATATTACTTAGAAACCACGGCATACTTAAAATTTACAACGCCAGCAAAACGTTAACGAATATACAAATATACCTATTGAATCCTCGAATTTCGAGAACCAAAATGAAATAAATGTACCACCGGTATAATCAAGATTATAGCACTCGAGAAAATTAAAACTCTCCGCTACGCGTCGATCTTCAAACATTCCCCCGTGCTACAATCTTTTAATTATGATCTTCATACATAAATAACTTATTATTTTAGAAAGTGGGATTTGTAATTTAGAATAATAATTACCTATTTATTTATTTATACTCTGTAAAAATCTCTTTAAAAATTATGACTCTGGTAGTATGTATTAAAATTATCAAGGCTACCATTTAAAAATACATTGGAATGATTAAAAATCAACTGAATTTGTTATTTTACTCATAGCATAATCATCGTTGATTAAGAGAAAATACCTCTACTACCAAACTAAATTTAAAATTGAAGCATTTAAATTCAAAGAAATCTACGTGCCATTTATATACATATTTTGAATATTTTTTTTGAGAAAAACAGTATGGTAACTTTAAGTTCTTCTTTTAATAATATTTGTATTTTTTTTTAAACATTTACAGCCGTCAACATATAAGCCAAAATATTTTAGTAATTGTACTCTTTTTACGTATACTACTTCTAATACAGAAAACTTTCTTTTTCTTGCAAGAATCTTATATATCATGTTTTGGCATTCAAAATCCTCAATCTTGTCACTCAATTTCGTTTACTGAACACCGAGCTGAACACCAAAAATCCCACTCTATACTATAATGGAACTGCTTACAGGTTCCAATACGAAGAAATCTGCACAATATGCAATACCCAGCATCAAGACGACCTAACCTAGACCATCTACTGTTCACCTGTCCCTTCTACACAGAACCAAGTAATGCATTTATAAGGAAGTACTTAAACAATGTCGACTCTACTCATTATAATAAATGCTAGCCGAACTAACGAAATGTAAAGTAAAGTATATTATATATTTAATTTTACAACTACTGCACTCAAATTAAGAGCCTTTGCATAAAATATTTAAGCCCAAATTAATGTACTAATATTTATAACTACGCTAAATATGTATAACAATGTTACCAATCCTTTGTATGAGTTTGTTCTCAGGCAAATAAAAGTATTATTATTATTATTATTATTATTATTATTATTATTGTTATTATTATTATTATTATTATTATTATTATTATTATTATTATTATTATTATTATTATTATTATTATTATTATTATTATTATTATTATTATTATTATTATTATTATTATTATTATTATTATTATTATTATTATTATTATTATTATTATTATTATTATTATTATTATTATTATTATTATTATTATTATTATTATTATTATTATTATTATGTGTTGGCATTAAGATTCCTTTGAACTTACCTATTTTAATTATTAATGTTGCGTGTTAAATAAAGCAAACTTTCCCATAATAATTTATGTCTGTACATTGAAGGGTTGCACCGATTCATATCGAATTGTCCTTGCAAGGGTCTCATCTCATCCCTTTAACTGCAACACCTTGTCTTTGTCCCTTAACCCTTCATCTCTGAACCTGTGCATACAGATTATTCTAATAGGTTGCATCTTTGCATAGATTTGAATACGTACAGATGAAGTAACGTTTTGATAAGAATTTCTGTTTGCTACCCTAAATATTTTCCCACATTATAATTTAAAAAACGACACAGCAATCCCACCGAATTTCAAATGCAAATGCAGACCAGATCTTATGAATATCAATGGTTGTTTTCTCAGGTTTATCAATATGTGTTGTCGTCATTTTACCCTATCAGTATCGCGAGAAAAACATCACTCTTCTTATTACTATTTGCGCCAAGATATTTTACATAGCTAGAAAAAGGGATCCGTGCACATATTGTTGAATGGAGAGGGGATATAACAATCCAACTCCATTTTTTTGAAATTCGAATAATAATATTTAAAATTATATGTATATTACAAATACCCTTCAAAACTATTGTTAATCCTATCTCGAAAAAATAAAAGAGTAGAACAAAATTTCTTCAAAGAATGAATTTAAATTTAAAATTCTAAATATAAAGAGTAGATATAAATAGAAGTTGTAGGTACACAAGAAATGTTAAATACAATAGGGCAGTCATGTGACTTTGTTGACCATGACGAGCAGATGTGGGGGCCCGTGTCTGATTTATATCTTGTAATTATGTACATAGATATTAAATACCATAATTTTTCTTTCTATATTTCGTGATTTTCCAATTCCATGTGGTTTGTTGTCTTTTACAAATAAATTTCACACTCCTGGTGACAAAATTAACCACGGGAACTTAGAAAATCGTGAAATTTGAACGAAAAATTCTGACATTTGAAAACTATGTACATAATTACTAATTGTCTTTCTGACACGGGCCACATATCTGCTTGTCAAGGCCAACAATGTCACATGACTGCTCGCGCCCTATACTTATGTAACCAAAAACGGAAGTGGCGAGAGGTAATGTGCTGGCCACAACAGATTTTTATAAATTAATTTACGTCAGATATCTGTAATCTTGTCATTATTTTTGTTATATTTTCTCGTAATCATTTCTTTTATACTCGCTCGGTTATTTCCGTCCTCTTTCGTTGACATTCGGGACCGTTCCCGTTTTGAGCATATTCTAGCATAATTCTGTGACGGAACATCGAATGTAACTTATTCACGTAACAGTACAGTTGACAATGGTTGTTCTTACATTACGTAGCAATTAATCTTGCTTCTTGATTATTTCTCTGCGATAATAATTATCCAATATTACATGTGATTAAAACATCATGAAGCCAAGATTGATTGAATAATCTTTAGTTATGGATAGCAACACTGTTGAAACATCGTCAGGCAACGATGATTTATGGCGACAATTAAAGAAAGAATATCGTTAAGATAATTGCAATTATGTTTTGCTGAAGTTAATTGACAATAAAATTTCTATTTATTTTAAAGTGCTTTTAAATTAACTTCATACATTTGATTTACACTTTTATTGTAAGCATAATAATTGTTTGTAGTAACGCATTTCCTTATTTCGCATAACTGTGAACGTTAGATGATCGGTAGTTATTCGTGATTTTTCCGGCTAGATGTCACCTTTTACCGTTAAAATATTATTGCCAATTTTGACAAGTCCAATTGTACTTAATACGAGTAATAGTTATTTAAGCTACAAGGAATGTAAATACGTCTTAACAGTCGAGGAAGTTGTAATTGGCCGAGATAAAAAGCTGATATCTGTCAATAAAATTATTCAAATGTTATTTTCTTTTAATCTAAGTTACCTATGTTTGTTGCTATGTTACTGAAAAAGGATAAACAAAGAAGTAAAAATATAACCAAATAATACTGTTGATATTTATCCTTTATTAAGAATTCCCTAACATTTATCTTGAATTTTGTGCCTGATTTGTGCGTTGTATAAATAATAGCATATTATTAAATGAGCATGTAATGTATGCTGTTACTCATGAGAATGAAGTTTGCATCACGAGCCGGAAGGCGAGTGATGTAAATCATTCGAGTGAATAATAACCATTACATGCGAATCGAATACTATACTTTATCCACAAATGTCAAATAATGATATACTGTACTATTATAAAATCAGACATAACCTAATAAAATAATTAGCGTTGATCGCTAGGTATTTGTTATAACAAAATTATGAAGTGATTTGACATTTAGCAGAAAATTTCAGCTATATTTTAAGCTTAAGTAGAAAATAAAATTATAAAAAATGAGAAAAATAGTGTAATTTTGGCTTTTTGTGTGGAAAAAACTACTTACCAAAAGTAATTTGTTTGTACTCTTTGAAAGGTAAGATTTGAATTTGACATAACTATTGAATAATATTATTCCATCGAACTGTCAATATTATTCAAATAGCAACAGTAACAAAGGTCGTTAATTGATAAAACGGTTAAATTATGGGTATATTATTTGAGAGTTGAGGATAAAAATTAATATTCATGAAGCCGCAAGGGTTACTGCATCAAATTTATTATTATTTACTTATTTCCTTATTGGTGTGTTACTGTTATTATTGTCGCAAAATAGTAAACAAATTTTATAGACCACTTACTATGGATGAAATACATACCTAACTTGAATACAACTAACGCGAAATAATGTTGTAACGTTTTATTTATCTGGGTGAAGTGTAAAACATAAGAGAGATATTATTAGTTAAAATAATACGTTTATTAAACTATAAATAATTAAGATTAAATATTAAAAAGATGATAAAAGTAACTAACACTATATGATTAAATAATTATAAACACTAAGAATATTATTAAATGCTTAAACACTAATATTATTTATTTAACCAGTATTTATATCACTACATTTATTTATATAACTACATTTATGTATGTTAATAACTCGTAGGCTACTTATTTATATCACCGACTTCATTACTCGTTGCTTCTCTATCACAGACTATCTCTCCGCTGTCATTCAGACGGTATTTATACAGCTCATATCCTTCTAGAATCCTCCGGCGCCACAGCGATATCGAGTACAAAAGAATTAGATCACGGCGTAATTAACATGTTTCAACGTGCATGGGTTATTCCGTCGTCGGGGATTGCATCATCGCTCTGGTACAATATTTTATTCGTTATTCACTTGTAAATCAAATTTAAAATTATAACCAAAGCTATTAATTGCAATGGGGAGGTTTAGCGTGATTGAAATTACATGTGAAATATTTTTTAATCGTAAATATATGAATAATTATAACTTAAAATGTAATTGAAAGTTAAAATTATGTTCACATTTATTTATAATCAATTATTTATCATCGAACTTTCGTGATGTGACACGTAACTTATGTACATGCCTAGAAAGGATGATGAGACCCGAGACCTGATTTTTTGAACGTATATTGAGGCATTAAACTACACACTTTTGGCCAGTTCATGTGGATTTGTTTATGATTTTGCGGAGTGAGGTTATGAGATTTTAGGTCGAATGGGAATTGTATTTGTTTTCAAAACTATTATACGATACTTAATTTTTAATATTGAATGCAATAATACACTAAATGAAATAAATAGAACCAGTCATTTGCACAAGAAGAACAAAACTATAATAATCACAATACAGAACTGTCACTGCTTATAAACTTCAAAACATGTGGATGCCATTTTAAAAATACTCTGATGCCATGTGAACCCAGCGTGCATCTGCTTCAGGTAGACTATACGTTCTACGTGAACTTCTGTGACGTCATTATTTTAGAAAATTACATATTTTGAGAAATCTAGACATCTTTGAGTGAAATACAATGACATTCTTAATTTTTTACTAACTTGTAAAATTTTAACAAGTTAGCTGTCCATTTTACACGTTAGTAACTAATAAAGATTAATATTCAAAAGTAGTAGGCCGTATCAATAAATGAAGTTTACAAGTGAGTAACAAATAAAAATCGTAACTCAACTAACAGAATTAATAAACAATTTATCATGTTACCTAGCAACACTGACATAGATCTCTCCACTAAAATAAAAGCAGACTAAACAGATTATAATAACCCTAAAAAAAAATTAATACAATTAATATTTAAAACTTAATGGATATTAAGTAATAAAGTACTTTTGCTTTTTTATTTTTACAAAAGATTAAAACAGATATGAACTACAATAAAGGATAATTTTCTCATATGTATTTCGTAACAATATACTTAGCTTATAGTTTCCTGCTCCCTTTAATATCTTAGGATATTAAAACTGTAAACCTCTGTGTAAAATTTCTAATTCTTCTTCTTAAACGCAGCTATTCAAATAACGTAAATGTGTTGTAAGCGCCGAGTTAATTTCTCGCGAAACTACTCTTCGTTTCCTATACGCGCCAGGAAGGCATTTCATCTGTGAAGAAATGTAAAAACGGCTTGGCGGGGTAAGGGGTAAGACGTACGGGTATGGGATCCTGAGCGACGCCGGGGTTTAATGGCGCGAAAACAGGAACCTGCCGAGCGGAAGTCGCTGTGTTCTGGACGCCGTCTTCCGAGGCGTCGCGACGTCTAAGGAAGGACGAGGATGATGATGGAGGCTACGCCCACGACAAGAAAATGGGGGATGGGGTGATGTATGACAGAAAAGCAATAAATGAAAACATGATTATTTTTATTACCATACATTCTATACAGACATATATTTAAACAGTACAATAATTACAAATTCAAAATAATTATGTATTTTGACTAAATAAAATATTTATATTTAACGGTCGCCTAGGTAGTGTTACAATAATGCGCAGGCAGTTTGAATATTAAAAATAATACGTTATTCACAAGAAAATACACGCCAAGTAACTATTTACTGCCTGAAGGAGATAACAGGCTCGCTTGCTCGGCTCGCCAATTATTTTCTCCTTTCAGCAGTAAAACCATTCTACCTGGCCTGTAATGTAAAGTACTTTTTCGCGTTACTTGTATTGAAATTATATATTTCATCCATAATAACTAGTTTATAAAATTTGTTTACTATTTTTCAACAATAATAACAGTAACGCACCAGTAAGGAACTAAGTAAATAATAATAAATTTGATGCAGTAACCCTTGCGGCTTCATGCATATTAATTTTTACCTCTCGCTAAAAGAGGTATTGGTTTCATGCTTTAGCATCACATATCCATATTTTAGTGAATAAGCACGTCTTAAGGCCTCTAGAATCCAATTATAACATTTTTACGAGGATGTCTGTCTCTCTCTCTCTGTGTATGTGTGTGTGTGTGTGTGTGTGTGTGTGTGTGTGTGTGTGTGTGGATGTGTGTGTATGAGGTTGTTGGAGGTACGATTTCTCAAATTCTATGAGACTAAAGACCTATGTAACTACGGATTCCTCAATTTAACAGTAATGGGAAGAGTTGAATAGGTTCTGGTAACAATTGAATAACCGGAAGTGGTAGTTTCTAAAAAAAAATTACCATTTAAACAGTACAATAATTACAAATTCAAAATAATTATGTTTATTTTGATTAAATAAAATATTTTATTTGAAATCGTTACTAAAGTGCACAAAAATCGTTATTAAAAGTTCAGAAATCGGCACTTAAGTATTTCAGTATTAGAAAAAAGGCTAATTTTTTTTTCATTCAAGGTCAAATGCCTTATAATTGAAAGTTACATTTTTTCAATGGATGTAAATCTGCATGATCGTAGCGTCAAAATGGCTTTAAAAGAAATTAACTTTAACAAAATAATCAATAGTTCCGCAAAGTATCACCAGATGTCATGTTGCTTAATTACAATCCTCTGTAAGGCAGCGAGCGAGACTCTAGCGAGAGCGGCCTTGAAATTATTGAAGTTTTGACTTTTTGATCTTGAGCTGCTAAAAAGTTATTATTTTTAATTTAATGTATTTTACTGCCTGAAAATTGTAAATTAATAGCTTTTTAGCAGTTCAAAATCGAAATAGGTCAAAATATTGTTCTTGTCAAAGTGACAAGCGCACACAAATTAGCCGATTCCAAGTACGTCAAGGTCGCTCGAATCACGTGTCTGCTCGCAGCCTATACCGTTAACCCCCTATCCTGGCAATATAAAATAAATCATCCTTTGTCTCATTGCTGCGCATGCCGGAATGCCTTATTTTCAATTATTGAGTATCATACCAAGAATTTTCATCGGCCCTCGTGACTCCGGCCCACCGAGCTTAGCTCGATAGCTCGCAGACCTAATCCGGACCTGAAGACAAACAAATTAAATAATTCCGATGAAGAATTTTGAAAAAAAAAACACACATTATGTCCGAAGGTTCGCAACACTGAACATAAGCTTTTTTTTTTTTGTTTGATAAACGGCAACTGATAGATTTATCAACATAACATTAAAAATATATATTTCTTTCATTAAAAAAAATCGATTTCAAATAAAATTTAATATGAACCTTGGCACTGAAGCTCCTTTTTGTGGTCACATTCGTGTTAAAAGTTGAATTTCAGTAGCTTGATAAATAACTTTTAAATCGTAAAGAGAGGGGTTTAGGACCAAGAAAAATTGAATTAACGAAGAAAGATTTTAGTAGTCTAGTAAGTTGGTTTAGTATTGTATTTAACATATCTTTTATTTTATACCTACACTCTACACAAAAAAATCTACTTATACCTATTCCTTATATTTAAATTTTTTCATGAAGAAACGTTGTCTTACTCTTCTAATTTTTCTAGATTTTTCTAATTCACTGGCGGGATTGACAGTATATGTGAAGGGTATATGTAATATACATATAATTCTAAATATTTAACTATTACTACAATAATAATATATGTATGTACCTATGTACTTCCCAAAAAAGTCTTTGGTAATATCTCCGGATTTCAGACACTGACATTTATTTGTCAGTTAGAAACATATTAATTATTCAATTAGTTTCCATGGTGTTATATCGGCTATAAGATTTATTACACAGATTATTATTTTTATTATTATTATTATTATTATTATTATATATATATATATATATATATATATATATATATATATATATATACATTTCTTTTATGGCTAAATCTATAGAAGATATAATAAAATATTTATATAATAATATTAACAAGAATAAAACTTTTCAAAAAATAATATTTAAAAGATTTTTTTCAAAAATATGCTACTTTCGGTTGTTCAGTTGTTACCAAAACCTTTTCAACTCTTCCCATTAATGTCCGATTGGGAAATACGTAGTTAAACAGTTATTAACTCTTATAGTTTTTGAGAAATCATCCTTCCAACATCTACACACACACACATTATCGTAAAAATGTTAAAATTTAATTATAAGGACCTTAAAACGTGCATATTCATTAAAATCTAGATATATGATTTTTAGCATGAATCCAATACCTCTCTTAGCGAGAGATAAAAAGATTATTCTAGCTCTGTTTTATCTAAAAATTGTAAGTTATTTTAGAGAAGTTTAGTGCTTTTACATATTTGGTATTAACGAGAAAATATCTGCGAATTTAATATAAAAAACCCTCATTCGTTCTTGTCTTATACAGAAGGCGAAAGTGTAAAAAATCCACGGCAGATATTGTATCTTGACACATATTCAAATTTTGTTTTTATAGGCATTTTTTCGCGATGTATAAAAAAGTGTTTGTGCTAGCTATCCATCACTCGGTAATGAGATGGGGCCTCGGCTTGAGGCTTGGGCTTCGGCTCGGGCTTGGGGCTTGGCGTTCAGGGGGGTAATGGAAAAATAAGACGCGTCGTAGTTGATGACGCTGTAGCTAGGGTAGCTGGTAGATTGTTTTCTTATACGCAAACGCGCTCTCGCTTGCAGACATTCTTATCATTTATCAGTTTTCTTCTTGCCCTGGAAATTCTATCGATCCGCCAGCATACAAGCTCACGTGGATGTGTGAGGATGCCTAAGAGCATTCTTTATTCTTTTCCAAGGTAGAATGCGATTACCAATGCTCTGTCTAAACCATGGAAATTTATTTGGTTTGCTAAATTAACAAGACATATCTTCAATTAGTTCATTTTACACAAATTTATATCTTACAAGGTGTTTCTATACTTATGGATCAAGCATTAAGGTATGATAATACAGCTATAAATTCGTAAAGTCCAATTCTAAAAAAAAACAGCCAAAAATTAGCTGATTGTCATATTTTGAGAAATATTTGGAAAATTAAAAATACATATGAGAAGACCTTTAAAGATAAACAAAAACTCTCATTTGATCAAAGTCGTAGCTCTAAAGCCTCATTCACAACACGAAATTAGTGGATAGTGTTAGTATAATTCGTGCAGAAAGCTTGACATACGTAATTATACTGTAGCGTTCACAATAACGAAATTAGCGCAGCGCAGGTCTGCATTAACACTAACTACTATTTTAGTATTGTGAATGAGGCTTTATAGTTTAAGTTTATGGAAAAAGATGAAAAATCAGTAAATTAGATTATCTATATCTCGGAAACAGTTAGCTGTATTATCATCCTTTAAAGTTTGATTAAAAAAAAATGTAATTTTATTTATTCATGTGTTCTCAGCCCCTTATAGGAATGGGACAATTTTAAATTTACTTGCTTTTTAATGGTCGCTGTTCAAAACTGTAGCAGCCGTATTCATAGTAAAGGAGAAAAACTAGCTTTAAACCAGGTCTACGTAATCCTGGTTTAAACCAGGTCTAAAAATGGTTATTCATAGTCAAATTTAGACCTGGTTTAAACTTGATCTAAGTAAATCGAACTTAAACCAGTCTATCTAGTCGGCCATGGCCATTCAATGTACTGCTCATGCGTAATGAATACAATTTTGAATTTTGTGATGACAGCTGATGTTCACTGCGCTGATTTCGTACAACTAAAACTGCATTGAGAACTTTTGATTAGCTTTTAACTATAAAGTTAATACAATTAATTTGTATCCATAATTTGTATGTTGATTGCGGTAAGACATATTGATGGTTTTAGTACATCAGGATTTTTGCATAATTAACACTAGATGGCAATAGTGACTGATCACTAAACTGATGATAGCGTTTATCCTTCCTATATGGCATTTATTTTCTTTATATAGCATTTATCCATTCTATATATCATTTGTCCATTTTGTTTAGCATTTATCCATTCTATATACCTGTTTTCAGTACTGCGTTCATCCATTCAGAGATACCAAGGATTTCATAAAAACAGGAAATAGGTTCGTTTTATTTATTTTTTATTGGGTCATAAATATTTAATTATAAAAAGTCATTGCAATCTTCGCAAGGAAATCTTTTGGAATACAGGCGACTTGCCTCTGCTGCATTTCTTTGAGCTTCTCTATAAATTTCAAGCATGTCAGTATACTCTTCATTGGAAAACATTTTGACTTTTAAGAACTCGCATTTGTGTCAAATGAAATAAACAAAAGGAAATACCCTTGTCAACTATATTTTTTACTATTTCAGTATTACGCTTCATTTAAGATAAATCTTCGGAATCTTTGTTATAAACCAATGTTTATTGGGATTTATTCTCGTGTTTGTAGGTATCTAAAATTTATACTCTTACATGAATGATACACCCTGTATATAGTAATTATTTTTAGTCACAATCATTATAGTAAAATGTGAAACCTTTTACTAACTGCAATGACAATCTCTTGGGTGGAAAATAACAGATTTCATTTCCACCCCATGGGTTGGAAATGTTTATGTAGGGGTTGCCTAGCAACATTGTCATAGATCCCTATTATAAAGTGGGCTAAACAAATTTTAATAGAGCTGTCAAAAAATATTAACAAAATTAAAGGTTATCACTTAATGATTTCTTCTGAAAATTATTGATTTAAAAAGAGGATGATTGTGAATAAAATAGTATACATACCTCGGTGGAAGTTTCATTACAGCCTCGCGCTGTATCACATCTCGAGGCTTAGCCATAAGCCCTCGGCTGTAATGAAACATATTCCACCTCGAATGTACTATTCCCATATTGTATTTGTTTTTTGTACAGCTTGCCTAGCATTTGTAATTTTTAATTCTCATATTTATTTGCTTAAATATATTTTTTACCATTTCATTATACGAATATTTATATTTCATATACAGTAATTTATAAAATAACTGTTACTAAGTACACATATACAATGCACAATTTTTTAAAAGGTATTGTTCGGTCCTTATTTCAATATGAATTCTGAATTCTGTTGAAAGAATATTTGTAAGACCGTAAGAATGTCACTGAAGATATAAGAGACAAATTGAAAAAACGTAAGGTAGCTTGGTAAGAAGTCAATTATTGAAAAGAATGGTTTTAAAATTGAAGTAGGACGAGATTTACAGCAGAAAAAACGATCTCTCTCTTGTTAGGATGTAAACAACGTTAAATCTTGTACAATTTACGAAGATACAAATACGGCATAAATAATTTGTTGTTGAGATCTTTCCTCTCGTGTTAAGTACCTATTTACATTTTTAAGGAAGGTCCCCGAACACAATAAAAAATTTGCATGATTTTTTATTTTATAATGACGTGATGAAAACAGAAACAAAACAATTACTGAAAGTCGACAATAAGCTGAGAAGAGTAGGTTCTTGTGCTCCTCACATCAAAGAAAATGTAAATACGTTCGTTTCGTTTTCCGCGTATAAAAATGTCCCTTTGTAAATGTTCACATTTGACATGACTCGTGGATCTCATTGTGTACGGACAAAGACTTGTGCAGGCTCTTTAACAACTTCCATTTTGCCATGATTGAACGAGAATAAACAAGGACTACCTTGCATAATGACAGGCGCAGGACGAATCATCAGGATTCTGCATCTTGCCAAAGAATCGACATTTTTTTTTCAGAAAAAACATATTAGCTTGTTTTCCACAAACACTTTTTTTTAATGAGTGTGGAAACTAGAAATTAGATGTTTGTGTTTCAAGGCTGTAAAATTGATCTTTTTTAGCCGAATCTGAAGTTTGCAGCTGAGGCGAAAACAGAGGCACATAAATCGTCATTAATAGTTCAGAATCGGCACTAAAGTAATCCATTATACGACGAGTTCATACAAATGCAGTGTTGTCACCCTTATGATAATTATTGCACATATAAAATAATTTGTGTAGGTATACGATGAACAATAGTAAATTTGTACGTAAAATGACAAAAAATATGGGCAACAAGAATGAATTAAATAATTCCGATGAAGAAGTTTGAGAAAACACACATATTTTTGAGTATTCATTACGATTACGAGTACTTCAATGTCCGAAGCTTTGTAATACTGAACATAACCTATAAAAATAAATATTCCTTTCATTTTCATAAAATTTCGGTTTGAAATAAAATTTAATATGCACCTTGGCTCTGAAGTTCCTTTTTATCACTCATATGATTTATTTTCCTCGAACTTTCGGCCTAAAATATTAAATTCCACATTCGTTATAAAAAGTAGAACTTCAGTTTTTTGATACATATATAGCTATTATTCAAAAATAAATTACATATTTTCGCAATCGTCCAAAAAATGAGTTATTTCTGATCACTATTTAAACCGGAAAATCCTTCTTTACTGAGTTAGCTCGGAAAATTGTCTATAACTTTCCAATCCATACATGTACATGAATATTGCCATGGTGATCAGTTGTTAATTTATTTATTTCTTATTTTCAAGCATATCACGCAGTAAAGTATCACTTTTAAGTCTTGTTACGTAAATATTTTTTCTCAATAATTCATGTCATTTGAAGAGCGCTGTGTTTTCATCTGGACAATTTAACCTAAAAGTGAAAATAGAATAACTATAATAATTAATTTGTTGAATATGTAAATGAGTGAAATAATTCACTGAACCAAAAAACTCACGTCAGTTACGTCATCATCTTTTTATTTTTTATATCAATTTTAAATTAATTTCCAGATGTAATTCTTGAATATTATTACAAATATATTATAATATTAAACTTTAAATATACATAATATATCAACATGTTTAGTTTAGAAATTATTGTGTTAAACAGTTTTCCACGTTTGATCGCGTGAGTCTTTTGGTTCAGTGAATAGCTTAGTGATAGCAATAATATTCCACCTGAAATTTATGAAGATACAAGGATTATAGTACTTCTCTAAATTTTTTTGTTATTTACATAAACGAGTGACCATAGCGGGTGTAAAGTAAAAGCGGCCGTAAAGTAGTCTTTGACAGATAATTTATAAAGAAGGAGTCTTATATTTCTTGAATAATTTTATTAATTTGCTTACATAACCGATTAAGTAGTATACTCTGTTCCACTTTACCAATTCAGTATTGTAGAGAATAGGACATAGTTTTGAACACTCCGATTGGCTGAAATTGGAGCCAAGTTTATGCACTGTAATTTCAGATTACATGACAAGTGACATCTACTGTCATTTTTATGTGCAATATCAAGTATCATCTTTACGAATAAATAAATGTATCATCACGGCATATTACCCATTGCTGGATGTGCCAATCTGCTTTGCACACAAATGTCGGTAATGATCGGTCAGAATCGAACACAGTTCCCCCATTCGATCATGTACGCGGCCATGAGAAAACAAGTAGATAATACTTTATATTTCGTACCTACTGACTAGAATTTACAAAGTTTCGATGGCATTCATTATGATATTAATATTTTAATAAAATGTCATATGACAGCAGTTGAATAACGCCATTTTACGTTTCAGTTGTTTAAAACTGACGCCATCTACTGAATACTGAGTATAAGTGTGAAGCTGTTTTTTAACAGAAGCTGTATTAAAAATTACGTTCATGATAAAAAATAACTTGAATCCTTTAGTAAATAAATAATTACTTTTTAAATTTATTTATATTATTTATCGTTTAGCGACTATAAAATATTAGGGGTGCTTTTAATCTTTCGTTTACCATCATGTTTTTCTTTGTTAATTACCCCTATATAATTGTTTCTTGTTTTATTTTACGGTTTAAAACTTAATAAGCAGTTTATAATTTCTTGCAATATGCAGAAAATTTCATGTTGCAGTATCATTAATAATATTTAATTGTTCTTTTCGTATTTTGACACGAAAATGCAACTATCAATTTTCAGCCAGACATCAGATTTTGCGGAGAAAAATTATATTTTGCTTGTTATTCTCATCAGATTAGTTTAATGAACTTTTACAGAAAAAATATAACATGGCAAAACTAAAATAAAAATCAGCCCTATTCCTTCCTCTATATAACTGTTTTTATTTTATGCAAGTTTTATATTTATAATTTTGACAAGTGAAAATGGGTAATGAGCCGGTTTCATGTTTCCAAAAGGTACCTATTTTAAATGAAAGTTTATATAATAATAATAATAATAATAATAATAATAAACTTTATTTTTCTTATTAATAAAAAGTAATATATTATTTAATTAGCATGTAGTGATTACAATAATCGCCTGTGGCTCGTACTCTAAACTTCATCCTCGTATAATATAGCCATTATATGCGAGTCAAATACTATACTTTATCTACAACTATCAATTTCGCAGATTATAAATATATATATATATATATATATATATATATATATATATATATTTTGTGCGGTTATGTCACAGACGTGGAATATGACTAACAAAATGTATAAGAAGTTGAATACACAGGGTGACGTTGAAAAGCGGGCCACTCAAAATAACTTTTTTATTTATAATTATTTTTTAATTTTCTTGACGTACTTATAAACTAAGGTTAGGGGCTCACAAATCCTGGTATTTAGCATGACAGTAGCGCTTCCGGTTTAACCGGAAATGACATTAACTTTTATACTTCAAATGAAATATCCTGTATATTTTTATATATTTGGAATTTACGTAATAATAATAATAATATTAATAATAATAATAATAATAATAATAATATTAATAATAATAATATTAATAATAATAATAACAATAATAATAGAACAGCTCTGCAGGCCATATAGGCCCATAGCTTTTTCACATATTTCTTTCCATTCTACTCTATTTACTGTCTTTATTTCCCAATTTTTTATATTTAGTCTATTCAAATTACGAATTCAAAGATATGGATCAAGAGAATTTTTATTGAAAAAATAAATTATAAAAACGTAAGAGAAAATTATGAAAAATTAATTTGGTAAGCCATGTCAAGTAGGCTGTGATAACAAATCATAATTATTGTAACAATATATTACTCAATATTATCTCAACGGTTTCCATAGCCTGCCTGTAATCATGGCTTAACAGGTTAATTATTCATATTTTTACCTCTCGCTAAGAGAGGTATTGCATTCATGCTAAAAATCGCATATCCAGATTTTATTGAATAAGCACGTTTTAAGGTCCCTACAATCCGATTTTAACATTTTTACGATGATGTCTGTGTGTGTGTGTGTGTGTGGATGTGTGTGTGTGTGTGTATGTGTGTGCGTGGGATGTTGGAAGGACGGTTACTCAAAAAACTATAAGACTTAAAATTTGTTTAACAACGTATTTCCCAATCGGACATTCATGGGAAGATCTGAAAAGGTTTTGGTAATAATTGGACAACCGGAAGTAGAAGATTCTTGAAAAAAAAATCTTCTAAATATTATTTTTTGAAAATTTTTCGTGGTAATATTAAAGAAAATTAAATTCTCTATCTGATACATTTAAATATTTTATTATATATTCCATAGATTTAGAGATAAAAGAAGTATAATATATAAAATAATCTGTTGTAATAAATTTGACAGCCGAAAGAATGCCATGAAAAATAGTTGATAATTTAAATCATTTAAATTATTTGTAACTGACAGATAAATGTCAGTGTCAGAAATAATGAGTAATGAATTAAAAATGTACTTGGAGAATCCCTTAGTTCTTGATCTGTGACTATTATGGAGATGACAAGTCTAGGTTGAAGGACTTAAATTTGTTTCAAACATTATGAGACAATGTACACCAGTACTGTAGACTAGAGTAACTTTGAATTGCGAAAAAGCTATCAAATTCTTCTCAAGTAAGTTGTAAATATTGACAAAATCGGAGTGCAATCTATCCGTCACTTTATTAAAGGGAATTAAGGTTATTTAGATATAACAAGTATGAAAAAATAAAATGTAAAAGAAGATATATAAGAATAGAAGCACAATCCAGATATATACATTTTAGACCGCCCAAAATTAATGTTTTTACTAGAAGAATATGAAGAGAAAGTAAACAAAGTTGTTCGAATTGAAAATTGCTGTTACCAGCCTAATATTTATATATGGTAAACTCTACTTTGTAATTTATTGTAACATAATTTATGGTAAAATATCTTCATGTTGAGACATGCTATTATTGAATAATAAAGAAGTTTATACGTCATAGATTTATATGAATATATTATTTGTATTTATAAAAATAATCTTTGCTTTATGCATACAGCCAGGTAAAATATACGGCGAGAGGTTATGTGCTGGCCACATCAGATTTTTTTCTAACGTTTTTGTAATTTATTACTTCACCAAAAATGCATTTCAAGCATATGGTTGAATTCGTAATTTTACGTAGTTTCCAAATATATAAAATTATACCATATAGGGTTTCCTATTTGAAATACAAAAGGTTATGTCACTTCCGGTTAAACCGGATGCTCTACAATCTTGTTAAATACCATGATTTGTAAGCCCCTACGCCTAGTTACAAATAGGTATATCAAGAAAATTAAAAAATAATTATAAATAAAAAGTTATTTTAAGTGGCCAGTGTTTCAGTGTCACCCAGTATATACTTGTAATTCAATAATTTTAGATAAAATAATTTGTTTTTATTTTTATAAATAATAAAATAAAAAGATCGGCGCCAGATATAGTTATTAGAAACAACCCCCCACTCTTGTGATGTTAAGTTGTATGAACTTTGACGTCATATTCTGCTTAATTCAAGTGCTTTTTCAAAACATTGTACATATTTCAATAATTAGTTGTAAAATATCTAATGGATATTTCGTGATATTTTCAAATTTGAGGCTATTTAAAGAATAT
The DNA here is from genome assembly GCA_951394225.1 of Harpalus rufipes. Lineage (NCBI taxonomy): Eukaryota > Metazoa > Arthropoda > Insecta > Coleoptera > Carabidae > Harpalus > Harpalus rufipes. The sequence goes on from OX596275.1 coordinate 51,890,920, forward strand.
TTTTTTAAATTTAATAATAAAAAAAAATCAAAATTCTAATATCTAATTTAGTATCGGAATAACTTAGCGTACCACGGACTATCGCTAAAATCTTTGTGCATAATTAGATGATATCGGTGATAGTAAACTTGCGAACTTTGACGTTTATAGGCTATTGGTCGATGATTATCAATTTCACAGTTAATATTAAATTAACTGTGAGAACAGACGAACATGTTACGATAGCATCGGGGTGCTACATTACCGAACACATATCATCCAAACACGCACACAAACAAATGCACGCAATACTATTGTTTATATTCCTACCCCCTAGTGTATATGATACATGTATATTGAATTTGTGTTTAATAAATTAATACAAAATTTGTTTTGTGTTTTGGAAGCCTGTTTTAATCCTTCCTTTTGTGTTTAAACACAGAATAATTTAAATTCGTTTTAAATGGAATATATGTGTATGTTTAATTATTTAATATGCAATGTACACATGAATTAAACGAAAAGTATGTTCATGTTAAAAATATTCTTTTATTTTTTAATCCAGTGATAATTCATACATTTTATTTAGGATAAAATTTTCTCTGTGGAATGTAATTATTATGGAATTAAAGTTAATACACATAAATTAATTTACAAAAACGAATCACAATTATATTGTGTATTTTGTATTTATTATGAACTTGCTAAACCCTTTAGTTTCAATTACATTTTTATTGTAAAACAAATATTAACATGTCAATCAAATTATAAATATTTAAGAAAAGAACTTCAAATTTTTTAATTGCTAAGCTACATCGTGTATCCAACATTATCCTAAATATTATAAAAGAAGTTTTTCGTAAACAACAAAGACACTTTACACTCAAACACTATACTAATATTTTTCTGCGTTAGGTTAGGTTAAGTTAAGGTATATTTAGAAAAAAATTCCAAGCAAATTAAGTTCAAAACTTATCATTTTATAATTTGTCTAGTCATTTCGAAAAAGTCTAGATTTATTACAAAAAGATTGATTCTGCAATCTGTGCCATGTGCCTAAGTATGTTGTCGCTAATCTGATAACCCGGGTTCTATCACGAACAGTGCCAAAATTATTTCGATTATTAATAAAACAAAAGTGACTCCTGTAGTGTACTCTCCACGCCAGCAATGAGTGTCCGTGAAGTAACGCTTTGTAAACGCCCACACCGTACTAATATGTCATCATCATTACCGATATCTACATACAAAGCAGATTGGCACTCCCAGCAATGGGTAATAAGCCGTCGTGATATATTTATTTTTATTTCTAAGACATTAAAACAATGTTCACTAAACTTCCCTTAAACAAATACTTCATCTCTGCGATGGGAGTGAGAAAGAGTCATCCCCTAAGATCAGACTTGGTGAGCTCTCACCCCTATTGATCTATAAGTGAACGTGTTGAGATCGCGGCGAGACAGTGAAGTTTTTTAATTGAAATGTTTACAGTAAATACCGCTTGAGGGTGCGGGGTAAACTTTCACGGAAAAGTCAGCGAGTTATGATGTTATTGCCCTGACCTTTAGGGTAAAAATAGATGCGATTTCGTATGCGGCCTAGTTTTTCCCTAGTAGATAAATCATTAGCAGACTTTTAATCAATGTAGGAACAACAAATTATTAAAATGACATACTCGAAATACATTTTGTTCAAAGCAGAAAATAAATATAAAAATAAATATTAAATTTAAAATTATTATTTTCCTCTCTTTGCAACAGCTTGGAGAGTTCGTTACAAAAATTTGTAAATAAAAGTAAATTAGTACACCCAGAAATGGGTAATAAGCCATGATGATACGGTATTAGAAAATATTATTTTTTACTCCTTTACAATATATATCCCCATTATTTGGTAGGGTTATTAAAGAGAGAAAGTTTCCAAGGGAAGATGAGCATGTAGGCGAAAGAAGTGTGCTTAGACAGGGATGTATGGCGAAGGATGATTGTTTCGTAACTATTATTGTGATCCGGATGCGCTATTTCGCTACCGAAAATCGGTCACTTCAATATATGTTAAAAGTGAGGATTTGTTGAATGATGCTGATGTTGTTGTTATTATTATTGTTTTCGGGTTTGTGTTAACCTATTAAGTAGGACATGCGTGATATAATGTATGTATGTATGTATGCTATTTCAATTTTTTCGAATTATGGATTCATAATTCACCAATCGCAGAACCAGAAATAAATTATTCCCGTTTATTTTAATTCTGCCGCGATCACCCTTCCTACGGCAGTCTGACAGTTGACAGTTTTGTCATTGTCACTGTTGTCACTCGTTGTTTTGTATTTTTTGTGTTTACGTTTTTCAACCGATTTCTATCCTTTTAAAAGTGCTAAACTATGTTAAAAAGGGATACTGAGGCTGTAATTATATCTGAGCGATCTTTTTGCTCAGCTCTACGTTCGATTATTAGCTCACGGAACGCACAGAGCCCGATCTGTTCGCTCGTTCTCTAACCATGGAGCATCTTGAGCAGTTGTTTGGCGCACATTTAAAATGTTTGTCGCCGGAATTGCAAACAGTATATATTCTATGCATGAATGTTGTAATTTTCGTGTGATATCAATCAAAAATGTTTGAAATGTATAAATTAGTCATTTTAGGAAACATTTTTACTTCCTTGTACGTAAGTAAAGGAAGTATTGTAATCGCGAAAAATTTCGGTTTTCAGATTTCAGCGGAAATATCCATTTTGATCATCCCTGAATCCATTTTGACTATTTTCGTCGTGACGTCTGTACGTACGTACGTCCGTACGTACGTACGTATCTCGCATAACTCAAAAACGGTAAGCCGTAGAAAGTTGAAATTTTGTATTTAGGACTCCTATAACATCTAGTTGTGCACCTCCCTTTCTGGTTATTACACAATTTCCAGAAGTGGCACTTTACATGAAGCCTATAATAGATTTTAATGAAAAACTGTTTTAAAATATAATCCAAAACTTTTCAAATTTGGTATACAAGACTTTTATGTCAATCGAAATAACCTAATAGATTATGGTTAAAATAGGCTAACCGGAAGTGGTACATTACTTGAAGTTGTTAACAGTTTTTCTTTAATAAAATTATTTTATTTTGATTTAAGAAATAAATGCTTCAAATAAAAGTATTAGAGAATTAAATTCTGCATCTAGCACAACAAGTATTATTAAATTAGCCCTTTGTATAAGCGAGATATGTAAATTTAAAAATTATATACTTTTTTATTTTTGTAATAAAGCTTGCTATGGATTAGGACAAAAACATAAAAAAATGTTCATGTCAAATTACGTTAAATACGTGCAATTTTATGATTCGTACAATAACAAATATTATATTTTTATTGTGAAATTAGTCATATTCATTGTTGTAATCAAATATTTTGTTGTTGTAATCAAAACTCTCTTTAAAAAGAACCGGGTTAGATTATGGTCGCTATATATCTTACTGTTTTGAAGTTAAAATTAATATTTTGTAATTTACTTAATAAAAAAATATGTATAGTTTAATAATCGTACAAGGAAGTCGTGTGGTGTCCACATCAGATTTTTCTACATAATTTTCAGCTGTAAGTTGTCTATAATCATTTCCACATTCTTAATTAGTATAATTTAAAAAAAAAAACGTTTATTATTCGCGCATAGTACACATGTTAACAGTTCTTTATTGCTTTCCATTTTTATTTTGACGCAAATTAAAAAGTGTCAAAATGGCAGCTAAACGGTCTATCCGTTAGGTTATTCAAGCTAAACATCGGAAATCACACATGAATCTATCACGTGATCAGATTGCTCAGAGCGCTCGTTAGATTTAAATACCGACGCATCCTGAGAGCGTCGAAGAGAACTGCACACCGCCAAAAATACTTCAATGAGATTTTAACAACGGATGTTGATTTTACCATCCCGTTTCTGAATCTTACCAATTGAACAAATTTTAAAATAACATCTTCATGCCAACCGCCAATAAGTAGGTAGTAAATAAAAACAAAGTGAGCAGTTGACTACCATTGTTTTATTTCTGTCTATCGTTTATAGATTATTTTAAAGAAAATTACCGCAAAAAACAATTATAGAAATATTATACGCATCTTTTATTTGAAGTATTTTTCTCCAAAATAATCCATGAAAGATTGACATAAATAAAACAATGCTAGTGAACTGCTCGTTAATCATCTTTAATCAGTTGTTCATACTACCAGACATAGTTTTTAAACCCACATTAAATAAATAAAAACATTGTAATACAATATCTACTATTCATTTCTTAATTCTGTGATCATCTATCTTTCATCTCTGTCTGATTCTTGCCGCAACTGTACCAACCACCAAAAAATCCCCCATGTTTTATCTCTGTCTCCTCCTCCATCTTGGCCGTCGCGACGCCGCATTGATCGCGCGTCGGCGGGTGGGGGAGGGACTACGTGACGACGCCAAGTCACGTGACATATGACGTAGCACAATGACACACTGACAGCCACCGAGACACGTTAATCGGGGTAATTAGTACCGCAGCCACGACTTGGGGTAGGTCAGGAATGCGATAATGAATTCTAATAAGAGAGAGAACGATGACGGAATTGTGAAAGTGAAAAGCAAAAGTCGGGGATGAAACAAAGAAAATAGAGAGTAATTTTAAGAGGAGTTATATATTTTTTTTTATAATCATACACACATATTGTATAATAAGTTCAGTAGGTAGGTATATTATACCAGCCAAGGTTCATAATAGTTCGGCCGGTTTATACTTTCAACTAATTATAAAACCTACGTCAGGCAAAAGCATCGGTAGTTGCACTTTAAGAAATTAAAATGTGTAATATTGTTATTTAAAAACATGGTTTAATGTTTAGCAAAAATACAAGCTATTATTTGAATTCATTGATTTCTTAGGAAGTAATATTCCTATAAAAATTACAATTAAAATTAATTACTTATCTTATAAAAAAATCTGATGTGACTAACACAATACCTCCCGCCATTTACTTATGGGGTCTCGTTGCCGAGTGCCTGCTCGCGAATCTGGGGAATCCGATTCGATCCTGATCAACACTAAATAATTCGAATTTTAAATGGCATAAAATTAACCTTTGTGGTAAACGTCCGCACAATACGAATATGTCATTATCATTACCGAAATGTGTGTATAAATCAGATTAGCACACCCAGCAATGGATAATATGCCGTGATAATATATTTATTTGTTTCTTTATTTAAATACATACCTGCATATTTACTAATGCTAGAAATTATGTATTTTAAGTTACTTTCCATAAAACTATTTCTATTTACAATTTTCCTTTTAAAACGTTACTATAATTAATTTGAAATGATTATTTTTTTGACAGTGACATTTATCTGTCAGTTACATACATTTGAGCTGAACACACACATACATACATACATACATACATACATACATACATACATACATACATACATACAGACATCATCGTGAAAATGTTAAAATTGGATTCTAAGGACCTTAAAACTTGGCCATTTACCAAAATCTCGATATGCGATTTTTAGCACGATCCCTATACCTCCCTTACCAATGGTAGCGGGAGGTAAAAAATCTAATGTGGCTAGTACAATACCTTCCGTCAATTATTCTGTTTATTTTGTACACATTCCACAGCCAAATTTTCCTGCAAAAGATTCTAAATTTCCAGTAAAATTATTTCAGGAACAAACTATGTAAATTATACTTGACACTGACATCTGTCAATTAGAATTATTTGAATATATTAGTAGTTTCAATGGTTACAGTATAGCTGGCTGATTTATGAAATTTAATTTCTTTATAATTTTCTAACTTGTCAAATGATATTTAATTGCATTTTTTCAAGAAAAACTGTTAAAAACTTCAATTAATATAAATTTAACTTTCGGTTAAACTGACAATACCATATCGACATGAAATGTCAAATGAGTTGTTATTACTGTCAATATTTCGATTTGCACTTTTTTTGTTAACCTGTAGAAAAGGATTTAAATATAAGCGGTAACTGGTTACAAGAGTACTTGCAGTTGACCAATTATAACCAAATCTAATCAACGCTTCGTATGGAAGTACAGAAGAAGAATTAGAAAAAAAATTATAGATGCAAAACTTCTTGATTGAAAAGGTGATTTGAAAGAAGAAATTAGTGGATATCAGTCAAATAATCATTTATTTTCCTACTCAAAATAAATGATTATTTGGCTGATATCCAGTAATTTCTTCTTTCCAAATAATTTTTAGAATTGTAGTATACTCAAATTGGACATGCAGTCAATGCACGTCATTAATAAAAGTAACTAGATGTGTGACGTCATGAACTGGTACGTTTAGTAATGAAAAATAATAAATAAATATATTGTCACAGCATATTATCCATTGCTGGGTGTGCTACTATGCTTTGTATACAGATTTCGGTAATGATAGTGACATTTATATTGTGCGGGCGTTTACCAAGCGTCGCCTCATTGCTGGCGTGGAGTGTGCAACACAAGGGACAATTTTGTGCCATTTAAAATTCGAAATATTTTGCGTTGATCGGGATCGAATTGGGTTCCCCAGATTCGCAACCAGGCATAAGGCACGCGACTACGAGACCGCATAGGTATGTATTTAAATTAATAAAAATTAAATGGCGGTAGATATTTTGTTGGTCACATCAGACTTTTTAGTACTAAGTGGACAATATGTGCAAGTAACTGGTTGAAAATGTAAACTGGTCTGGGGTCGTATTATGTTTTGTGCCTGCAAAAGTAAAGACTCTTTTTGATTATAAGTCGGCATTATTGTTTCTTGAATTGTCAATTTTTAAGTGTTCAAATGAGTATTCTATCATTTCTGTAAAAATAATGTATTAAAATGTTGCTATAGTAGCAAAGTTCACTTATAATGTCAGTAATAAAAAAAAATATAATAATTATACCTTCCTTTATTCTTCCTGTTATCTTCTCTTATGCTAACTATATACCTACTTCTTCCTTGTAGTACAACAGTAGTAATTGTTATAAATCATCTGATAAAGAGATATGCAAATCCTGTGTATGATAGCTATGATTATCATCCTGGCGATAATAAGGACTAAAGTTATCGATTGGTGGCTAACCTTCAGAAAGAAACTGCTCGAGGCTATAGGCCAAACACCTGCGAAAACACTGGCTTAGGCGAAGATAGGGGACTAAAAGCCACCCTGGTAATCATCGAATTCTTCACCTGTTCGACGAAGAATGGGATGTTTGTGTGTGGTTTCAGAACGCCCTAAACAAGAAAGAAATTAAGAGTTTTTTTCCCTGCTTTAAATATAGCTGGTCTGTTCCTGAATTCCTAAACAGATACAAAATTTTAATAAATAGATATAAATAATCGACCTGGTATTTTTACTTCTGATTAGAACGAAAAATATATAATCGCTATTACGGAAATTTTGCAAAAATTACAGATGTGTCAATTTTTCAAAGAGTCATTTTTCGTTTTAACTCATTGTTTTATTAATGCCCTGTTGCAACGATAAGGCTTGAAGGTTAATTGACTCTTAAACAAAAATATCTGTTGTGGCCATCACAATACCTCTCGCGCCCTTTCTATTGTGGTATATATATATAAAGTATTGTATTTAATATTTTTTGTACACACAAAAAATTCTAATTACACCTAATCTTTATATTTACGTGTTTTCTATATTTTAAATTCATTCTATGAGTAAGTTTTCTCCATTTCTTCTAAATGTTCGAGGTTTTTCCAATTCATTAACAGGATTGTCGTTATTTCTGAAGGGTTCATGTAATATACCTATAATTTTAAATATATAATTAATAATACAATAATTTGGGGCTCTGAGCAGGCTGTGAGATTTACTAAAACAGATTATACTGCTTCTTTCGGTTATCCAATTGTTACCAGAACCTATTCAACTCTTCCCATTATTGTTAGATTGAGGAATCCGTAGTTACACAGGTCTTTAGTCTTATAGAATTTGGGAAGTCGTGCCTCCAACAACCTCACACACATCCACACACACACAGACATCACCGTAAAAATGTTATAATCGGAATCGAGGGACCTCAAAACGTGCTTATTCACTAAAATTTGGATATGCGATTGAATACAATACCTTTCTTAGCGAGAGGTAAAAAAATATAAAACGAAGATTTGACAGCAATGCACAATATGAATTATTACATTGTTATTTGATATTTTATTTAGATGCAATATTTTCAATTTATGGATTGCTTAAAACTTAAATTACGTTGGTTTCTACTGGCGATAACAGACGGTTCTGTATCTGTATTTGATGTATGCTTGTTTGTAAGGTTATAAGTACGCATATTGACTAGTTTAACCATTTTTAATAAGTACGATACAAGAAAAACTACACTCTAAAAAGCTACAAGCAAACTGAAGCGCCACTAGGTTAAATTCTAAACTCACAAATATAATGGGAGCGTTCGGCAAGTGTAAATTCTCAACACCTTTTAAGATAAATTGATCGATTTATATTTCAATAAATTGAATGATTTATTGTTAAGTGTAATTAAAATTTCAACTAAAGTCAATTTACTATGCAACAAATTTCCCATCTCTCGGTAAAAACAATCAAAATAATGCAAAATAACGGAAGTAAGATCATGAACATGATATAAAAGGTCCTTTCAAAATAAAATGAAGTGCTTGAAAATTAATTAAAATTATTGAGATATTTTAATATTAATGTGGTGCGTTCATTTCTTGGGACAGTGTATATTATGATTAATAAAAATTCGTATAAATTACATTATTATTTGGGAAAGAGATAAATACTAATTTAATAAAGGATTTATTGTAAAAGAATGGCAGTAAATAAAGGAAATAGAGTTAATATACGGTGTTTGATGAATAAAATTTAACAGCTATGTACGGCAGTGAATCAGTCTTTCACATACGCACTATACTCGGGGCAAACACGTCCATAAAGCGACCGAAATGGGCTTTAAACCGGCATTTAATGAAACCAGCAGCAAATAAAATGCATCCAGCTATTTTTATAGTGGATTTATAATGAAAATAAACGCGCTTACAGGCAAATGTAATTTGTCGGAGCCCCGCTGCTGTTGCTGGGCTGCTGTTACTGCGGACACGTATGGAGACCTATTGAGGAATGAAGAAAGTATACGAACACGTACATGCAGGTGTACGTCGGACATGAGGGCGGGTTACAGAGGGGTAGTGGTGGTGGACATGAATGACCTGAGGTGGACAGCTGCCCGCACGCATTACCAGGACCGAATTAGGAAAGATTACGAACAGAAAATAATTGACAGGCTTAGTGGAAAAGAGGTATGGGACAAAACTAACAAACCGGTATTTAAAAAAAATTGAAATGGGCTTGTCGGAAAACTTTTATAGTAGCAAATTTTGTAAAATAATATTAAATAATGAGGTCCTCCACCGTAGTAACAAATTAGAATTTGGATCGTTTATATTAAAACTAGACCTTAATACTGTATACCAAGGACTATCAAAGATGAAAAAAAGTTATTAGTTTTTAAAATAATCTAGTTTTTAATATCATTTCTATTAAATTATTTATTATATTAATATGGAAGGAAATTAATAAAAAAAATGTATAATACAAAATACGACAGTTTTTATTGAAAATTATTTAATACAAATTATGATTATTTTATAAAACAATAACGTTATAATTAGTGAGATTTATTTAAATTGTCAATCCAACTCGTTTACTTCAACAATTTCCTCATCTCTATATATGTCGATACCAAATTCTTTCAAGCCTTCTTTTTTTTTAAAAAAATACTGAATTCATTTTGTATATGTATATCAATGACGTTGTAATCAAAACTTGGACTATATATATTATTTTTTATATGAAACATCTAATGGCGCGACTCTTATGACACGATGGTCGTGCCATTCGGCTAGCCTCATAACTTGTCGGCTCTCTCTGTCTCAACTTGGCGTTCCACACTCGCCACTTTACTTGTGTGTATCGGTATATTGGCGTCGTTACCTTTATACTACACGCTGACCGCTTTACTTATGTGTATATCGGTGTATCGGAGCGAATTTGAAGAAGCAAAGTGTCCAATAAAAATAAATTTCGATGTTTCACATCCGCCAGGCGTTCCGTGACGGCTTACTTTTTTAACTCTCGCTAAGAGAGGTATTGGATTTATGCTAAAAATCGCATATCCAGATTTTGATGAATAAGCGCGTTTTAAGGTCCCTAGAATCTGAATACAACATTTTTACGATGATGTCTGTGTGTGTGTGTGTGTGTGTGTGGATGTATGAGTGTGTGTGTATGTGTGTGTGTATGTGTGTGTGTGTGTGTGTGTGTGTGTGTGTGTGGGGATGTTGTAAGGACGATTTCTCAAAAACTATAAGACTTAATACCTTTTTAACTATGTATTTCTCAATCGGACATAAATGGGAAGAGGTGAAAAGGTTTTGGTAGCAATTGAACAACCGGAAGTAACAGATTCTTAAAAAAATACTTCTAAATATTATTTTTTGAAAATTTTTGTTCTTGCAAGTATTAAAGAAGAATAAATTCTCTATCTGATACATTTAAATATTTTATTATATCTTTTATTAATTTAGAGATGAAAGGATATAATATGTAAAATAATCTGTTGTAATAAATCTCACAGCCTAAATAATGCCATGGAAACCAATTGAAAAATTAAAATGTTTGTAATTGACAGATAATTGTCAGTGAAAGAAATCCGGAAACATTACTGAAGACGTTTTCTGCGAAGTATTTATATATATTATTTTGATTGTAATAATAGTTAAATATTTAAATTATAGGTATATTACATATACCCTTCAGAAATACGGTCAATCCCGACAATGAATTGGAAACATTGCGAAAAATTAGAAGACGACAAAATGTCTTTATAGAAAGAATTTAAAATTAAAAATCTGAACATAAAGAATAGGTATAAGTAGAATTTTTGGTGTATAGTGTAGGTCTACAATACTTGTATAACCAAAACGGAAGTGGCGAGAGGTATTATGCTGGCCACAACAGATGTTTTTATTAATTATTTTATTAAATTGCCTAGTATCACACACCAGAGTTATTTTAACGTATTTATATATTTTTATAAGTGTTGAAAAAGATCAACTATGTAACACCAATTGAAGCGGTGAAATGAAAATGGAAAATATTTCACATATTGGGTATTTCAAATTGAGATTGAAATAGCCATTTTAGATTACTCTCAAAGTCGCATCAAATGACTTCTAATAGGAAAATATTCCCAGATGGCAAATGTCTTTAACCAAGCCAAATTTATGGTAATTTTAAGTTTTATATGCGAACCCAAACTCAAAATTGGATGAGTTATGAGCGATATTAAATTGAGGAGCTCTTTACTAAAACAACCTTAGTATATTTTTTTAAATTTGAGGTAATCAAAGAATTTTTTTTTTATCACCATTATTGTTGGACAAAATTTAAAAAAAACCCGATAAAATCGGAAAGCATACCCATTATGTTATTTTAGTCAATAGTAGTATTGGAAGATGCTATATCTGAATCTAAGTTTTTTGCTTTGACATTTTTTTCGTTCAAATAATAATATAATATAAAAAGAAAGTTGTTGGTGAAACTAGTTCATAATATGTACATGTCTCATATTTTATGAACGTCACAGTTCTCATGTAATCAAATAAAGTATTCCATTTTAGCTTATTATAGTAATAAATAATGACGGTATTAATATTCTCAAGTTTATTACAGTGAACAAACATGAGCTGTACTATATGTGAACATAAAACATAAAACAGTTTAATATCGTCGCGATCACATGTTCAAGCACCGTTCATTTATTATTAACGTCAGAAATGAAATGTTTGTATCAAGAGTGCTGGTGCTGGTGGATAGCTATTTGTTTTCTATAAATAACAAAAAACATGATCATGATGCCATTTCGATTCGATTCGGCTGGAAGACAGATATATGACACGGACAGACGTAGTCTGTTGGTTTAACGACGTATGCTAGGAAAGCCACTCTTACGATAAGGAATAAGGAATCACGATTTGGTAGATGTGCAGTACCTGGTACATCCGACGAATTCATGTGTGCTGCATGACAATGTAAAATGCAACTGAGTTATTTTATTGCATATTCGAAAATTCAAAATTGTTCACATACACGAGGAGTTTTATAATGGGGTCCTCAATGGTACTGACAATTAGAATATCTGTTATATTAAAACTAGATCTTAAAACTGTATAACACATGTCACGTAATTTTATTTTTTACTGTGGTTTAAGGAAAGTATGCTTATTACTACAACAATTAACATAGCTTAAGCTTTAACACTTATATTTAATATAAAGCTAGTGGCCCGTTTTCATCTGTATGACGTTGTTTGGTTCTGACTTGACTAGGGACGGAACTACGGGGGGGCCCGGGTAGCCCATGGCCCACCTCTTAGAAGTTTTGGCCCACCCAAAAATTTTACTAATAAATTTAGTGTATTTTTATAAAAGAAATAACAACTTTAGACAGTGTTTTACACATAAATTTGTATAAAACTATTTGTATATTCTAGAATATACATAATATTCGAGACCTTCTTTACCTACCACATTCGACTTTAATTATGAACACTGCCGCCAGCCGCACTAAGGTATATTGGCTCTGCGTATTTGTTTATACTAGGGTACCTATATACTCAGGGTATGGCCATGACGTGGCTCGCGTTTCGTCCGCCATTAGAGGGCCTCTGTCATATTCGTTGTTGTTGCGCAAATTATTATGTATTTTCGTGGCTACTTGCTTTATTTTAATGCAAAACACATTTAAATATACTTCTAATATTTATTTAAAGTGTAAGTAATACTGTTACTTTATTTATATGTGTATTTTCTTGAGATACTGACTACGATGACTGGCAATATTGAAAACACATAAAAATTACCAATATTAAGCACAAACATTTAAATTTTTAAAAGGTAAGTTTAAAATATATACTTATTATGTAAATAATAACCACAGTTATTATATTTAATGTGATAATAACAACCTATATCCTATGCGCTACATAACCTCTAAATCTATGTCATAATAATAATTGTGTATCTCTTAAATAAATGAATTTTTATTACCTTTTTAGATTCATAGTGTAATTATTTAATATTCCTGTATTATATAATATCACATTTCTTACAAATAAATAGGGAAATGAATTATCAATATGTTTGACATTGGCTCGCTTATGGCGGCGATCTTGCCTCATGGCCATACCCTGTATATAAAGGTACCCTAGTTTATACTTCATACTCACAAACCTTTATACCATTTTGTTCTTTGCTCACCACACGTTTCACCCTGTAAAATATTCAATATAAAAGTGTTTAACAAAAATGAGTAATAAACGCAATATAAAAGATTATTTTACTGCTCAAAAAAAAGTTAAAGTGGATGCGGAAATTGCATCAATTGTTTCTATAAATACTCAATTTTAAATGAATTTTTATATACCGATGATAAATCTGACAAAAATTCTTTCCAAGGTGAAGACGATGATTAAGATGAGACTCAGTTAACATTTGAAGAATGGATAGAAAATCAAAACAAAAGTAATGATGAAAATAAATCATTGAAACATCAATTTCTACTTCAGAAGGTTAGCATATTTTATTATGATTTTTGTTATTATATTACCACCACGTTACGCGCATATGTATGTACAGAGAGTGATCCAAAATGAATGGAAGTCAGATGACAAAAAATTCTGATTATGATCAAAATTATCTTCCACAAAAAAAAAAACGGCTACCACCACTTGGAAATGTTAGCGGCGTTACATATTTTGAATTTTTTGACATACAATTTGTTTTTATCTTTTAATATAAACTGTTATTTATTCAAATCGTTATGTTAGAATGGTGTTTGCAGAAGAATATGACAAGTTTATTTTGGGAGCATATTTTCGTAACTAAATTCATTCTACTCTAAATCCCTGAATACATTCATTTTCATGCCCTTTCTAAAATTCACTGTACTTGGCGTACAATTTGTCATTATTATTGAAAAACTATGTTATTTTATTTCTATATTTCTAAATCTTATCTGTAATAAATATATAACGTTGTTAAGTAATCTGATTTTTATTAAAATATAATTATGACCCACTTAGATTTTTCACTCCCACCTTTGGCCCAACCAAAAAATAATCCTAGTTACGTCCCTGGACTTGCCCCATGAGTCCTAGACGAGTTCTAAATTTATTTACCTTTTAAAAAAAAACCTTCTCCTTAAATGTTTTTATTTTGTGTCTCCTACAGATTGCTGTATATTTCATGTAACACTCAAACAGTTTCAATATAGAATTTAAAGCGAAAGAAAAGTTTTCAGATAAAATAATGTTGTATAGTGTAATTTCGGAAGCAGGCGTCTCCAGTCAGTACGTTGAACGTTTTAGGAGTTTTATATACAAAATGGCACAAAGGACCTTGACCATGAATTGCGCCATTTTATGACAGTAAATAATAGTATATTTTTGCATACTATTATTATTCGTAAAGAAAAAAATGCCTATATAACTTACATAGTAAGATGATAGAAGTGAACAATATTTTTTATTAATTTGTTTGCATTAGAGCTTTAAGTTTAAGTAAAATAATAATCCTACCAAACGGATATTTTTCTAACATTGTTATATTCAAATAATAATTGTGAAGCTGTTGATTACAAGAGTGATTATTTTGGTTATAGCTCATTAATATTGATTACAAGAATGAATCTAACAATGAATTTAGTAGAAATAAAAAAAAATGAGTATCCTGCTAAACGGATAATTTTCTGATATTATTACAACTGTAAAATTGTTGATTACAACAAACAATTTTGATTACAAGAATGATTCTAACAAAGGATATTTCATCAATATTTTAAATCCAGCATTATTCCAAGAATTAAAAATATAGTTTAGAATTTAAATTTGTAAATTATACATTATGGCGGGGGGGGGGGGCTGAAATACATATAAACCTAAGAACAATATTTATTTAAAAAGAGTGATTTTTCATTAATTTGGTTCAATACAGGAGAATATAGAACGAACTGGCTCTATAGCTGCTTAACTGGGTGATTATCAAGAGCGTATCAATCAGAATATATCTATCATTTCAATTCTATGTGCAGCTTTTAACAAAAGGCGCCTGGAGCGATTGCTCCTTTGCTATATATCACCGCACGGCCCGGCTAGCTGAAGTTAATTGACTTCATCTATTTACATCATTTAAACGAAGATATTAAGTTTTGGTCTGACCCAGCTTCACGGAACTATGCCCAACAACAATGCAGTGTTTGAAGGCAAAAATATACTATTTACTTCGCGAAACCAATCCTCATAATGTACATCTAGCGAGACTTATTGAAACTTTTTAGACGTTACTTACAAGAAAGGTGTACGATATACAATGATTTATTCTAAAATTATTGATTTAAAAAGATGATTGTGAATAAAATAGTATACATACCTCGGTGGGAGTTTCATTACAGCCTCGCGCTGTATCGCAACCTCGAGGCTTCGCCCTCGCCTGTAATGAAACATATTCCACCTCGGATGTAATGTACTATTCTCATAGTATCATTCATACAATTTTTTTCCGAAAACTTATGTGACATCTGTTACGGATTATCAAATTTTATAAAAAGTTATTAGTTTTTAAAATATTCAAGTTATAATGCTACTTCTAGTTAGAAATGTTTAGCAATACAATTAGAAGATATCTTAAGAAAATTTGAAATGATTTTCCTCTGAAAATTTTGTAAGCGATCCTAAAGTTATTGAAAACATTGGCTGAGTTTTCTTCACCTAAGATTATGCGTCTTCTTGCTTATGCGGACTTTTTATAAGTTTTCGATTTATAAAGTTTGAGCAGTGCGCGATTTTATTACTCCACAATCCGGACGAGGATTTTCTTCAAGACTTTCAGTGTTCTTTCTCTTTTCCTTAGAATGAGGAACATATACGTTCACACCAAAAGACATATATGAAGAAGAGAGACGTTATAAAACAAATAAATAAATTCAAAACTTTCAAGATACTCGTAAAATGTAAGATGTATTCCAGAGAGCACTCGTACATAAACTTTTATATTACATGGAGATATATTTTATGTTTAAAAATTTATTTAATGTGTATATATACAGAATTTACTGCATATTTGGTAATGAAATAATTAAAATGATATTTAACCACATTTTTATTTTTTAACCATTGTCATGTACCGGTCTGATATACTATTTGGCTTAAAGGTGAGATGTAGGGCCTTATAGATAAAATGCTCCAAGTAATTGTTAAAGGATTAGAAATTAACTCTAAATTTTGTTTGTTTTTTTTTATAAATTATTAATGCATTCTTTTTAAATCTATTAATTAATTAATTAATAATAGATATATTAACAATCGTTGGTCCCTTAGACCGGGTGCGTGTGCTGAAGGGTTAAAGAAACATATGAAAAGCGGCAACCATTGACTCAATGTCATGTTATAAAACAGGGAAATGCAGGGTGTGGCAGAACAATCTCCCTAGTTTTGAAGGCGAATAAAAAAATATTTTCACATCTTGAACTTACACCATAGGAAGAGTTTTTCGATGTGGTTTTGAAAATAATATCGACCAAATGGTGTCCGTCTTTGTCCAAACAATGTTTCTTTCAAACATTTCTTGGGTATACGGCGGATTTCTGGGCGGATTGTTTCCTTTAGGGTCTGCAGGTTACTTCTACAGAAAATAGTTGCACGGGGTCAAATCTGGCGAGCGCGCAGGCTATGGAATGTTGCCTCGCATGGAAATCAAGCGCCCGGAGAACATTGCTGCTCGCGCCATGTGGGCCATGGCCCCATCCTGCCAAAATCAGATATTATCTAGGCCAAATTCTTCAAGAACTGGGGCAAAAAATTCTGGAACAGGCTCACATACCTTCAGAATTAATAATGTGTTAATAAAAATCCTAACTCGGAGTAGGCTGTGAACAAGGAAACGTATGTCCATTTAAAAGTATTTAATTAAATGTCAATTTGACACGAGATATTGTCAAAAATGTTACCTAAAAGGAAAGCTTTTTTTTCTTAAATGTCATTTTAGAATTATTATTATGAACGACAAGATAAGAGAAAACATTGGGAATAAAATAGGAGAAGATCAATCAGGTTTTACACCAGCCCGGTCCTGTGTTGATAATCTGTTCATATTACAGCAACTGATGGAAAAACGAATAGCAATAGGAACAGAAATACATATGGCGTTCATAGATCTAGTGAAAGCCTACGATACGGTACCAAGACCAAAGCTATGGGAAGCCTTAAAATATCTCGGCATGAATGAACACCTACTGCATATAGTAAGGGAAATGTACAGAGATAATGTTGGACAAATTAAAAAAGGACAGCAACTTTCTGAACCTATGACAATCACAAAAGGACTTCGACAGGGGTGCAGTATGTCTCCCCTTCTATTTAATCTGTATGTAGAAGTAGCTTTGAGAAGGTGGAAGGCACATTGTCACGGAATGGGGATACCAGTTGAAAATCAAACTCTTTATACATTAAGTTTTGCCGATGACCAAGTGGTCTTGGCTCAGGACTCTTATGATCTCGAATTTATGGTCCGTCGACTATATAAAGAGTACGAAAATTGGGGTTTACAAATAAGTTTAGAAAAGACGGAGTACCTGGTTGTAAACTCAGACGCAAAGTTCGAGGTCTTAATTAATGACAACGTCGAAGTCCAACAAGTTGATAGCTTTAAATACCTGGGGGCACAAATTGATAAGAATGGTTTGGGGAACACAGAAATAAGACAACGAATATACCAAAGCCGAAAAATAATAGGATGCCTAAACTCTGTATGGTGGGACAAAAATATCTCGATTAAAAATAAAAAGCGTATAGGCCAATCTATGGTCGAATCTGTACTTTGTTATGGGTCGGAAGTATGGACTTTAAACGCAGAGATGAAAAGGAGACTCACAGCAGTCGAGATGGACTACGTTAGAAGAAGTGCCAGAATCTCCAGGATGGAGAGAAAAACTAATGAAGAAATTAGAACTAGAATGAATGCCAGAGAAACAGTCATAGAAAGAATTGAGAGGAGAAGCTTAAAATGGTTTGGGCATCTTCTAAGGATGCCAGAGGAACGATGGCCGAAGAAAGTATACAAATGGAGGCCGCCCGGGAGAAGAAAAAGAGGACGACCAAGGCGGTCATGGAATGAAGGCGTCAGACATGCGATGGAGGAGAGAAATTTAGAAGAAGCCCATGCCATGAATAGAGAGGTTTGGCGGAGGGGAACAGGAATACGGCAAGAAGCTGTCCACGATATGCAATAACTATGTAGTATTACAAATCCTCATATGTATTGTAATATTGTACCTGTAATATATATATATTTTAGAAATGGAAATAAATTAGAAAACTGCAAATGACAATATACTGTGTTTTATTATTTTTTTCATTAAAATTACATTTCTAGATCAATTTTGACAATTTGACTATAATCAGACATATGTTTCTTTGTTCATAGCCTACTTCGAATTAAGTTTTTTTTCTTTACACATTGTAGTAACTGCCCGATTTCTTGCGCACTGAGAGCAAATGTTGTGTTCGATTGCTCTGTTGCATCGCACGTCACACGAGTGCAACATAATACATGTTCGATTCAAACTACTCCGACCAACTCAGTGCGCACTGAGAGCCGTTTTTCCAGACGGTAGTGCAAAGGTGCACTGGCAGTATAAAATAAAAGGAAAATGTAGTTTTTAAGCACGAAGAAGATTAGATTATTAATTATTATACACGCACATAACTTTATTAACTTAAAGTATACAATTTTGAAAAAAATATAACCCACAGCAAATTTAAATGTAAAATTGTTTAAAAAAAATCCAAATTATAGAAACAAAGTATTGGTGGAAAGGAACATATTTTGTCGAAAATACACTGTATAGTACATACATAACAACTTCTTTCTTGTCGTTTTTTCCTGTTCTGTTAAAAAATACTTTGGTCTAAGTTCAAATAAATAGCTACCGTTTCATCTAAAAACGTACAAAATACTGTTCTATCAGAAAATACATACGGCTTGCACTGCTAGTGGCTAATATTTTGAGAATATTTTGATTATTTCAGATAGTTATTTTTGTTTATTAAACTTCTGACTTTTCAAAATAATGTCTGTACAAAACCTCAAAAAAGTATGATGTAGTTTAATATGCACTAATAATAATTTTATGTTTCTTTTCTGCCGATAGTGAATTTTCCTGATTTACTTTTAAAGTTTAGTAGAAAAAATTAAAGAAATATCCTGCCAAACGGATAATTTTCTGGCATTGTTATATTGGAATGCAAACATAACCGTAAAATTATTGATTACAACAAATGATTTTGATAACCTAATAATGTTGATTACAAGAATGAATCTAACAAAGAGAATATTATCAATATTTAACTCTTATCATTTTCAAAGAATTAAAGCATAGTTTAAACTTTCAAGTGTGTGTTAATTTGAAAATTAAGTTTTATGGGGGGCACCACAAAGGCGCCTTTTACCCACGGAGCGGCACTGACTAGTGCTATAGACAATACAGACGGATAAAATCACAGAATTATTACCATTTGTAACCAACATTAATATAAAGTCCAAAATGATAAGTTTTACTCTTTTCCAAAGGACGAAATGTTGACGCTGGTTCTTCTTGCATTAAACCAAAACTACATTACTATATATTTAAAATATGAAATATAAACTAGCGTCTCAATTTCACACGAATAATAAATTACGGAACCCATAAGTCAAGGACCTCTTAACATTTCATTCTGTTTACCGTCATAAACATCAATATACAACATTGAAACTCAACAATATCAATAAATTTCCTGGTGAGAATACCTGAGCAGTGTTAAGTACCTATACTTGTAGGTATAGGGAAACATCCCCTATCTATACATTCTTTCACACATGAGGCGAACGCAGGTATTGATTTCTACATATTGATGCGGTTGCTCGCCTAGCTACCTGCTGGGAAATATTCAATAGGGTGCAGGGTTGAAGAGAAAAAAAGTGATAAATTCATTAGAATAACAAAAAAGGGATACTTTCTTAATAGATGGGTGAATACAGGAGTCAATATTAGAAAATATATACATACGTTTTTTCAATTTTTCAGATACTTTTCAAGTGTACTATGTTGCGAGTCTAGTATAATAAAGTTGTGAATTTTTTTGAAAAAATGAGATTTTGCATAATTTGGTTATATCTACTATATTTTATCTTTTTCTGATATTAGATTTAAAAATATTGCGGTCCTTTTTCGAGATAATACAGAAACAAAGTTCTATCTTCCAAAAATGGAATCAAACGTGCAGTGACAAAGTCTACTATCTGCAAGATAGTAGAAATAGTTCTTTAAAACATATTTCCTGAGTCGAAGCAGCTAAACAGAGATTCAGAAATTTGTGTCGAGAAGTGGAGTGTTTTAGAAACAATATCTGTAATTACTGTGCAAAACAAAATATAGTATAGGTAAAACAAGGTTAAAATTAAATTACATATTTTTGCAATGAGAAATTTATTATTTTTTAACTTGTTTTAATATTATTATTTGTAGCGCATACATTTTTTCTTTTCATATTTTACTAGTACAGAAAAATAATAGTTTTCTATGTCGTATTGAATTCTTTTTTACCTCCCGCTAAGAGAGGTATTGGATTCATGCTAAAAATCGCATATCCAGATTTTAATGAATAAGCACGTTTTAAGGTCCCTACAATCCGATTTTAACATTTTTACGATGATGTCTGCGTGTGTGGGACGTTGAAATGGCGATTACTCAAAAACTATAAGACTTAATATTTCTTTAACTACGTATTTCCCAATGAGAAATTAATGGGAAGAGCTGAAAAGATTTTGGTAACAATTGGACAACCGGAAGTAGCGGATTCTTGAAAAAAAATCTTCTAAATATTTTTTGAATTTTTTTTTTCGTTAATATTAAAGAAAATTAAATTCTCAATTTGACATTTAAATTTTTTTTATATCTGGTATAGGTTTCTAGATATAGTATATAATAATAGAATAATCTGTTGTAATAAATCTTGTTGTCCAAAAAACTGAATGTTTGTAATTGACAGATAAATGAAAAATATATTATTGTATTATTAATTAAATATGTAATTAAATAATAGGTATGTAAATATTACATATATCCTTAAGAAATATCGCTAATACAGTCAATGAATTTGAAGAATTTTGAACATATTAGACGGCAAAATTTCTCATAGAACGAAAGACGAGATAAAATTCAATTATTTGTGTGTACAAGAAATGTTAAATTCGTTAGGTACTTATAGGGCGCGAGCAGTCATGTGACTTTGTTGGCCTTGGCAAGCAGATATCGGGATCCGTGTCAGAATGACGGCTAGTGGTTATTTACATAGATGTCATATGTCATAAATTTTCATTTAAAATTTCAAAATATTTTGATGTTTATTTGTCATCAATAGTATGAAATATACCTGCCGAGGAAAATAATCCATATGGATTTGGAAAATCGTAATGTTTTAAATGAGAACTTATGATACATGACACCTATGTACTTTATTAATAGCTTCCATTTTGATAATATAAAATGAAAATGGCGAGAGGCATTGAGCTGGCCACAACAGATTTTTTAAGTATGCACAGAGTCCATGAAAGATGTAACAAATTTAAGGTACATAGTTCTAACTGCCTATTTTTAATTTTTAATTAAGTTAATTTAAAATCAGTTTCTTCGCCATTTTACTTTCTTGCCGTTAAAACTATTTTATTTTAGACCCGCGATGTATCAATTTATAACTTTTTGTATATTGAATGGGGTATGTGATTAATTTTCATTTTCTTATATGTTATTAAACAAAAAATAAAATATTCGTATTTTTTAAATAGATTAATTATTCGTAGTTTACAGGATAATAATTATAAATAAATTGAAAAGGGAATTATGATACATGACGTCACCATGGTAGGATCGTGGAAAGATGTAGTTAGTCAGCTGTCGCCATGCCATAACCTCCTAACACAATATAATTGCGACGTTGATCATGATGTCACAAATTCCTTCTCCAAAACTTTAAATTGCTTATAAAAATATTATTACAAACTTATATGTTTATTTTTTTGGTACAACCATCATCAGCACAAAAATAGAATAGTAGCCTTATGAGACGCCTTTGGTCGAAATACAGAAATAAAAGAAAGTATAAATATGCATCATGCATCTAAATAAGTAGTATCCTCATAGCAAGTTTCAAAATTTTAATGGAACTAGTACCAGAGTTATAAAAAATGTGCCTCATGAGGTGCCCTTTTAAAGGGCTGTAACTCTGTAATGAAAAGTCTCCGGACTTACCTTCATATACATTTTTTTATACACTGTGTATAATATATTATTAGTAAAATGTAGGATTCATTTTATAGGACTGATTTAAAGAAGGGTAACTCTGAATAAAATGAACAGGTAAAAATATATCTGATTTGCATCTCGCAAAGCCATCAATAAAAAATAAAATTGCCGAGTCAATCAAAGCATAAAACAAAGTGAAATCAACAGATGCAATCGACAGTAGCATCCCCATCGCAACTGTCATCGGCCGAGGCGAGGTTTAAATCAATTAAACGATCGCAAATGAATCTCTCATTCATCGCGTTGGCTGCGAGTGGAAGAGAGAGAGGTGTCGTCGCCGGGACGAAAACGAGATTGTTCAATTAACCCAAAGTAAAGTTTTTCTTGCTCCACTTATTCCGTCGAGTCGCCCTTCTTTTTGCAGCACAGCCACCTGTTGAGGTTGTAATTAATTTAATTTACGAGATCGCGAGCGGCTGCTCTCGCCGACGACGGCGAGGACTCATTGTCCTTGCGGATGGCGGCGATTTGCGCGCGCCAACTCTGTTTATTTTTACTTGTTAATGGCCGAGACTCGTTGTTTGTTTTACCGGATTCATCTGCATACAAATGCTCCATATCTACTACTTGGAGTAATCGTTTTAAGGAATTATCTTCTCTTACTTTGCCAGCACTCATTTACATTCTTTCACAATACCAATTTTTTACACTTTTTACTTTGCAGCTTGCAGCAGCGGCAGAAGATATCAAATTGTTTTCTTGTTCTTTTTACCTTCCGTCACCTATAGGTAAGGAAGGTATTGTCTTTGGTCAAAAAATTCGGTGGTGAGTTTTCATTGAATAAGCACGTTTTAGGTTCTTTACAATACGATTTTACTATTTTTACGATGATGTCTGTATGTATGTTCGTATGTGCGTGTGTGTGTGTGTGTGTATGTGACCGCTTTTTCGTGCACGATATCTCCAATACTAGAATTCCAAAAATTACAATTCTTGCGTATTCCTCTTCCTTACAACCATATGCAGACATGTTTAGATTTTGGTTATAATTGGTCAACCGGAAGTACCCTCATTTGAAGATTTTAACAGTTTTTCTTGAAAAACTCAGTTAAATGTTATTATAACTTAAAGAATATATTATTCTCTATACGATTTGATTGCATTTTATATTTCATATTCAAGTTAAAGAATAATAAAGATAAAAAATTCGTATAAATTTCATAATTCAGCCAGCTATGCTAACATAACCATGGAAACTGCTAATATATTCAGGTAATTCAAATTGACAGATGTCAGTATCAATAAAAAGCAAGTAATTGAATGAAAAAATAAGGGAAGTAATTCTAGTGTTAGAAGTTTTTAGATATAATAGAGATGATTACATTGGTTTGAACATGTCATGAGGAGAGATGAATAAATTCATAGAAGGTGGAAGAAACATAGGAAGACAAAATATAAGATGAAAAGACTGTATTGCAGAAGAATTTAAAGAAAAGGAACTGAATGAGGACGACACGCAAAACAAAAATGAGTGGAAGAAGAAAATAAAAAATAGCGACCCCCTAACGAATGGGAAAACTAAAGAAGAAGAAGATGTCAGTGTCAAGTGCAATTTGCATAGTTTGTTTATGAAATAACTTTACTGAAAATATAGGATCTTTTGCAAAAAAAATATGTATAGGGCGCGTGCAGTGACATGACTTTGCTGCCTTTGGCAAGCAGATATGGGGACCCGTATCAAAATGACAGCAATTATTTATGTCCATAACTGACAAGTGTCATAATTTTTCATTTAAAATTTCATGATTTTCTTATTTCATGTGATTTGTTTGTTATCAGGAGTATGGAATTCCGTTGCCGAGAAAGGGAATCATAAAATACCAAAAATTTAGAATCTTTTGCAAGAAAATTTATGTATGGAATTTGTACATAATACACAGGATTGACGGAAGGTATTGTGCTGGCCACATCAGATTTTTTAAATATGTTTTACCTACTCGTTCTTGTTAATTTAAATAATATTAGCAATAAATAAACGAAGTTTGTTATTAACTCTATCTGAATGGCTTAGATATATTTTGCTTCCTTTATACAGAGAATGGCAGAAAATATTGGACGATTTAAAATGTTAATTTATTTTGAATACGATTTTAAATATTTACATATTTGGAAAGACTGTAGAAAAGCATTTTTGGAGAGAAATAATTTTATATTTTAGTTTCTTTTATCAATTTAAATTTAATATCTTCCCATTATATCCAGGTGTTTCCTTTAAAACAACCAGTACTTTTTTGGGCGAACTAATGACTTTAGAGAAAAATCTTGTATACAAAAAATAATCGAAATTAAGGGTTTAATTTATCAGTAATAACAAACCGAAAATCCAACCAGCAATTCTCAAACGTTAGAACAAAATTATACTTTTTTAAACAGAGTTTTTTTTTTATTTCAACGATATAAATATTGTTTAGGGTTGTATATCAATTATTTCAAGAAAATTTGCATTAAAAATTATAAATAATTTAATAATAAAAAATGGTTTTACAACTAGTGTAATCTTGGAAACAGCCGTATCAATATCATATTGGTGATTAAAATTATTTTTTCCCGCCGTTATATAGCCCTGTTGTGACGTCACAATTGGAATGTACGAGCTGTCAATCTGTCACTTTTAGAGAAATTTAAAAACATGAAACGTTTGTTAAAGGATATTTTAAATTATTTAAACGGCCTGCAAACTACAGAAAAATTCTATGAAAAGAAGGATATAATATATTTTCTTAATATTTTTAGTTGAAAATTTAGCCAGCACATAGAATTTGTTTTACTTAAATCTTGAATCGCGAATTTTATAGCCCTTTTCAATATTGTAACATTATTATTATTTTTTAATACAATTTTTCTCGAAATAATTATTTTACATATAACCCTATAGAATATTTATATATCTAACTGATGGAATAAAAGATTGTATAGGATATCATTTAAAAAACTACAGTTTTGTTCTATCGTTTGAGAACCACTGCTTGAATTTTCGGTTTGTTATTTCTGATAAATCACCCCTTTATATTTGATCACATTTTGTATATAATATTTATCATTAGTTCGCTCAAAAAAGCACTCGTTTTAAAGGAAACACCCTATATATATTATTTATATTATTTAGTAGTAATTATATTATTATTTTAAATAATCTGTTATGGATTGCGGTCAGCATAATACCACTCGCCAATTTTATTTTGTATTAGTATTTCTTGTAAAGAGATTTGTTTATAATTTCATTAAAAAATTTGTAATCGTTACACTTATTTCCTGCAAAATTATGTCTTGTACTTAATGTATATTTAAAGAAAAACTATTTACGGCTTGAAGTAAACTACTTATACTATACTTATAATGTGCCAATTTGTATCAAAAACTAACTAGCTCTTCCCATTAATGTAATGAGAGAAATTAAAAGTTATTAAGATCTCTGTCATGGTTTGCATTTTAAGTAATCTTAACTATTCTTGAACTCTGGCATGGTTGACATGTTGAGTAATTTTAATTTCTCATTACCCTCTAAATATGGTTGCGCGTAAAATTACTGAAGATAAGGACACTGATTTCGAAATACGTATACAGTTTCAATTTACCTTCAATTTAATATTATTATAAATTGTAATTTTATATTTTAATACAGTCAAAACTACTACATATATAGAATAAAGTTGAAAAACGACCGTTCTATCGTTTATTTTTAAAATAAATCATGTATGTAATATCTATACTTCTCGACCTGAAGTAGATATAAATGATTTCATAAAATATGCAGTTCTTTTTTCTTTTCTTTTGAATGTGAATCCTTCTTGTTTTATTTCTTTGTGCAATCCAATATTCCATCATTTAAAATCCATCGTGTTTCACTTTTTCCGGGTAACGCAATTTGGCGGAGTCGCCTATGCCTGCCGCAGAGTTCGTTACGTGCGCTCAGGTTCAGGTACGCTTCGTCTCTGCTTCTGCCTCTGCCTCTAATGTAATATTATTCACGCCTGCCTCCGCCGCCGCCGCCGCCACCGCGACACCGCCCCGGTAATTTCATTTTTCAATGCCGCCAGCGATGACTTGACGCAGATTGCTTTATTACCAGAATTAATACCGCCAAACAAAAGTAAATAACACATACAGAAAATTGTCAGTTTAGGTGGGGGTGTTTTCATTTTGTTATAATATAAATTAAATTAGGTGTTAACAATTACTCGAAATCTCAGTAAAACAGCATTTATCTTTACAACACCGACGTTCTGGTGCACACTTGACCATCTTGAGGGTAGTAAGTATGAATGTATATTGTGTAGGTACGATCCCTGAAGAAAGTGTAAGTATACACCGAAACGTCGGTGTTGCAAGAATAATTGCAGTTTGACTGAGATTTCCAGTAATCGTTAAGAGGAATGGCCATTCTTCATATGAAGCGAAAATTTAAATAATGATTCCTATACTGGAACTATTATAATTAACATTTTAAAAAATTATTGACATCTATTAATATTTGACTTTAATTTTATAAGGAGAACGAGAAATGCTACTAAATTTTGGTTTTCCCTATAAAATCAAAATCAAATACTAATTAATTTAAATAATATTTTTTTAAAATGCAGGTTGATATCAGAAGTACGTTCGTCTAAAGTCGATTTTTTTACAGGAAAAAAATATTTGAATTTTCACTTTATAGGGGTAGCTATTCCTATTAACACAGAAGAATAACCTTTATATTTACAAAAATTTAGTTCCACAAAAAAAATCCTTTCGTCCTCTTTTTTTATCAATTGCACAAAAATTACTTTTAATTTTATACTTGACAGTTGAAAGATATAGATCGCACTAACAAACTGCGATTTCTTCTTCGTTTATGCTTGCATAATGTGATATTTTTTCTTATATAAAAGTATAATGCCAATAGACATGAACACTCGTATAATTTTAAAAGATTCGTTATAATTTTTATCCAGTAAATGCAGTCAACATTAAAAGAAAAATAGAATAATTGTAATTTGTCAAGTTTGATTCTACAGTGTGTTAAAAAACCCCAACTTGGAGTAGGCTGTGAACAAAGAAACTTATGTCAATTTAAAAGCATTTAAATAAATGTCAATTTGATACGAGATATTGTCAAAAATGTTATCTAAACATATCAAAACTTTTCTTCTTGATTAATATTTTAGAAATGGAAATAAATTAGAAAACGGCGAATGACAATATACGGTATTCTTTTTACCTCCCGCTACTCTTGGTAAGGGAGGTATAGGAATCGTGCTAAAAATCGCATATCGAGATTTTGGTAAATGACCACGGTTTAAGGTCCCTAGAATCCATTTTTAACATTTTCACGATGATGTCTGTGTGTATGTATGTATTTATGTATGTGTGTGTGTGTGTGGATCCTGTTTACGCTCTAACTCAAATACTATCATTCAGAAAGTTTTGAAACCATGTATTTCTACCTTATTCTAATATGGAAATATCTGACTAGATTTGGGTGGCAATCGGATAACCGGAAATGGCAGTTTACTTGAAGCTCAAGATAGTTTTTCTTCAAAAAATACCTTTAAATGTATTTTTTTCTCAATTTGTTATTATAAAAATTAAAGATTATTCCATTTTCTACAAGTTTGCTTTAATACTTTTTCTATATATTGTATGGATAAATTTATAAAGTAATAAAAATTATATACATAGGTAAATGGCGGGAGGTACTGTGTTGGTCACATCAGATTTTTTATTGTTTTCTCCTTGAAATTATATTACAAGACAACTTGACTTTTGAATTCAATAATGATTAGATATTATGTTTCTCTGTTCATAGCCCACTCCGAGTTAGGTTTTTTTTAACACACTGTATTTGTCAAAAATTGTAACGTACCATTTCAAAACTTTACGAGTGTTTATGAATATGGGCATGACTGGTAAGTTTTTGTTTTGTTTGAAACAATTTTATATATTTCTTATGTTCCATATTTGTAGATAAATAATAAAAATGCTTAAATTAAATTTAACTCTTTTATTTGTTATATATTTTTTTTTAGTTTTTAAAAATTATTCAAATCTAATTTTCTTTAACCGATAAATGAAACGGTTTAAACTGGTTTACTACTATTAAAAACCGGTTTTTGAACAAAAACCGTTATTATTATAACATTCTTGATATCGGTTAACTATTAACCAGTATTTTTTTCGGTTACATGCCTTGGAAATTTTTGTAAGATTTTTGGAAAATTACACGTTTTTATTTAGTAAGTAAACTTAATAATAGTTACATGCCTTGGAAATTTTTGTAAGATTTTTGGAAAATTACATGTTTTTATTTAGTAAGGCCCGGTTTTTTCACCTCTGGATAAAGTGTCAGTTAACTTAACTGCCAGATAAAATAAAAATTGCGCATCGATATTACAGTGTAAATTGAGAAAATTATACACACGTCAATTATTTGATGCGATATTTTTCTTTATCTGCCAAATAAGTTAACTGGCACTATAGCAGGAGGTGAAAAACCGGGCCTAAGTAAACTTAATAATAGTAACATGCCTTGGAAATTTTTGTAAGATTTTTGGAAAATTACATGTTTTTATTTAGTAAGTAAACTTAATAATAGTTACATGCCTTGGAAATTTTTGTAAGATTTTTGGAAAATTACATGTTTTTATTTAGTAAGTAAACTTAATAATAGTTACATGCCTTGGAAATTTTTGTAAGATTTTTGGAAAAATACACGTTTTTATTTATAAGTAAACTTAATAATAGTGAAACCACGTTTACTAGAATTATTAATGTTTTTTTTAAAGTAATTATATTTTAAACTAACTGAATCCAGCTGTTTAATTATTCGTACATACTGTATGTTAAACATTCAACTATCCATTTAGTGAATATTATTTACGGAGTCTGTGAGTGTTTCTATTAAATTGAAAGCAGGCGCAGCGTCCCACCCACCATGCTTTGCTGGTGATTTCTCAAGTAAAAATAAGATAAATGCTGGTGCGGTGGAGAGATATTTTTTGCAGGGGTTGTAGGGAGTGGAGCGGGCTTACACGCGCCACTGACGAAAGAAGACGTTAGCAAAGCAGCCCTCGTCTATAGGGGTGCTTCGCCTGTGCTGTGTGCATCGTCATCACACAGCCAGTGCACCAAGGATAAATCACCACATGAAAAATACACACAACGGGGAAGAAGAAACATTTCACGGGGAACAAATTTTTTACTAAATAACATAATATTAACTTGAAAGAAACATAGACCTTTGGGTGGTTAAAATATATATATATATATATATATATATATATATATATATATATATATATATATATATATATATATATATATATATATATATATATGTAGAATAGAATTTTTTTACGTTAGGTTAGATTATCTTAATTATGTTTAGAAAAATTGGAACGCCACTTTTAACTGTTTTTCTTGTGGCAAAAATTCCACCAAAATGTATATCTGCAAAGCATGCATTTTTAAGTTTTTAAAATCTAGATGAGGACTCCAACATTCTTAAAGGAATGTGTGTTTTTAAATACAGAAACATATTAAAGTGTACTAGAAAATAAGAAAATCAATGTGATTTTAAATAAAAGTAAAGAAGATGCATGCAAGTAAAGGTACAAATGAATACAACAGCAAAAATCAGGATAGTGGCCGTATTCGTTTTACAATACTATAAATTTCAAAATTAGGATCAAAAGATCTATCAATTTCAGTTGATCCTTGATTTTGGTTATTAAGGTTATATTATAGCCCAGACAGACGACAAATATTAATGATCATTAATACAATTAGTACTTAGCCTTAATTCTTAATTATCAAAATACTTCACAGACGAAATATAAATTTAATTTGGTACGCATGCGCAAATTGACATCAAATGTCATTTGATAAGATTTGCAATTAATAATTTTCTTGTTTTCTTTTACTTTATTATTAATACACAATCTTTTTTGTTGAATTAAAATTTGTGTAGTATGTATAACAAATTTGTTTGGTTTAATATAATCATCAAATTTAGAATATTGTTAATTTGCGACATTAATGAAGTTACAATTACAATTTAAAAACATGACGAGATTTTGAGAATATATCAGTGTGGCGATACTTACAAACTTACATGTTTTCAATAGATCATCATGACTTTCATCATTACATTTGAAATTACGATTATAATGATCATTAATATAATTGAAATATGACGTACGAAATGGTAAATTAACAATTAGAGTTTAATTATCATTCGCAGTCGTCGTCTGTTTCGGCTATTACCTTGAGTTTTAATATTATTACACTCCACAATAAATTATCCAATTTATCGTATAACAAATCGCGCAGTTTATCTTGAAAATATAAGCATTTTACAATTCACGATTTTCTATCAATTTATTCTACGCGTCAAACATCGAAATCATGACATTTCACAAGAATAAAAAACTTCCGTGATACACACAAACGTCAAACAGAAATAGTTTAATATGTCAAATATTATACAGTTGGCATTAGAAAAGCAACAAAAAATTGTATGAAAGTTGGCGAAAATAGAACACGTTCTAATTTTCACAATTTATTATGCAATTTATTTTCAAAATAAATTGTACAATTTTGCTGAATTACAGTTGCCGGTAAATCGACAATAAATTAAGATCGCAAAATCGTACAATTTATTGTGAAGTGTGCAACAGCTATAAGGAATCAGCTTTAATCTGTGGATCAACTTTTGCTTAATTTTGACGTATATTAAGATTATTCAATTTTTTTAGACGATTACAAATTTATAAGACATGTCGACTGTTAATAACAGTCATCATCAATTAAAAAATTTGGTTTGGTACACTTTAATAAGTTACATTTTAAAAGTTAACATGACATTTTATTCTTATAAAAGTTTTACCTATATATTTATTTATTTATTACGTTTCAAGATGGATTGCTTCTGTTTGTGCGTCTTGTTCATAACAAAAATGTATTTTTTGCCGATTGACATTAAAAGTGCAATTTTTTGACACCTAATAGTTTGTAAAATGTTACTTTTACTGCCTATTACATAGCAACCGCTCAATTAACGCATAGCAACCGTTCAACAAACGCATAGCAACATAATTTGATGGCAATGACTTTCATAATAGATATTAAAAATAGGCAAAAAAATAAAGTGTTTAACATAGCACTGAAGTCAGATTTACAGCTTCGGCAGCTTTCATAAAACGGAAGCCTCTGGTATTGATTAAACAAATAACTATTCATACAACTTTTATAAGAATAAAATGTCATGTCAAATATTAAAATGTAACTTATTCACGTGTAAAAATTAAAAAATAAACACTAGGTGAATTTCAAAAAATAAAGTTTTATATACTATACGTATTTCGGTCGACTAGACCATCATCATGTAATAGTAACTATTATCTGATGATGGTTGACTCGACCGAATTACGTATAGTAAATAAAACTTTATTTTTTGAAACTTACCTTGTGTTTATTTTTCAATTTTTATTAAAATGTTTCAACGAGAATCAACAGTGAAATCTACAGAATTTATTATTCAAGTGTATCAAACCAAATTTTTGAACTGATGATGACTTATTAACAATCGATACGTCTTGTAAATTTGTAATCGTCGAAAAGATTTTGAATAAAAATGTAAACCAACATTCACGGATTACTAAGGCCCTACTTAATATACGTCAAAATTACTTAGAATCCAAGAAAATTTCAGAAAAACTCTTGATTAAGGAATGGTTAGGATTGTGTGATTTGCCATAAATTATTTCACATATTTAAATAAATTCACCGGAATACAGGCAATATTTTAGAGAAGTTGCTTTATTGTAACTTTGTTTTCGATTTGTTGCGCATATGAGCATGTATTTCTTCGTCATATATCTCCCCGGTTCGATCGGTTCGGTCCTCCACCTTCTAACCCACCACCGCGGGGCGGGCCACGAATACGGAAAATAACGTCGTAAAATTCTAAACCGAATGAATCCTGGGAGAGTTGAGCTTCAGCCCAAGCTCCAGCTCGAGCTACGGCTACATAAAAAGACACGTATAGCGGCAAAACAAATTCGATCACCGAGACATTTCCATCCATCCATCCATCTTATTTTTTCTTCTTTTTTCTATCTAGTTCGCTCCCCTGATGGCTTTCTTTGCCATTTTCCTCCGCAAGGCGAGGACCGGGGAGCAAGTGTGTGAGTGTGGCCAGGGACGCACCGGCCCCGAACGACCATTGTTAACGACAGATTTTCACTTTCTTGAAAGAAAATTCATTTTAAATTAGTAAATGTTTAAATTATTACATTACTTAAGTAATGCATTTAAAATGTTCTGGTTTTGGAAGTCAATGTTTTAGAAATGATATAAGTATTAGAAAACTAGTCTTGTTGATTACAAATACTTTAATTCGTATAGTATATTCTAATTCTGATTATTATTATTTTTCATGTATATTAAATGCATTTTCCTTTATGTTTGTCCCAACAAAAAATAGTATTGACATATTTCCATTTTTATCCCTGTTCTTTCCATGCAATTTTGTTTATATAAAGAAAACATAATTAACAACATGAACAATGTTCTATATTTATTGAAATTCAAAACGTTTTGTAAATACTATATTAAAGAACGAATGTCATAATTATAATTTTATTTTGTGGGAAGGAAGTTTGGGTCACGACGTAGAGCGGAGTGACCTAATCTGTCGAACAAAATAATCAATAATTATGAATTAAGTTAAATATTGAAAGAAGCTTTCAGAACTCATAATATAATGAAATAAGTTCTTTATACTATTTCTCTATTTTCTTTTATACCATATAAATAAAAAATATCATAGTTTCAAAATTTAGGTGCTAGTTGGTAATACTAATATGGAAAATTCAACTTTATTTAACACCAACTATATGTGCCGTCAAATAAATATGGACTGGTGATTTCGATACTGTTACCAATTCAATGGTCATGTTGAAAATGATAAGTTATGAAGAACATGCAACAACAGGACAAAGGACAGGGTGCGGAGAACGGAAAAAGTTAAACATCAGTCCATATTTATTTGGCGGCGACTATAACTACGATATTTTCTATTTCTTTCTAACTTTATTACTATATTTCTTCTGTGCTTCTTATTCTTACTTTTAAATTCAAAATTATTTAAAAATAAATTCTTAACAATCGCTTGTGTTCGTTTATTTATTCCATTACAGCACTTGAATAAGTTATTAACGTACTCTTTTGGGTGTTGTAATAGCTTTGATAGCAAAATAGAAAAAAATAAGAAACATACAGAGTGATAAAAAATAACTGATTCAGTTGGCAATAGAATTCTGGGGATCTTTATATTCCATAGTTTATACAACACTATGCAGGCGCAAATACTATTTGACATGTCATTTTTCAATAAATACAAATAGGTTATGTTAGAGCAAGAGCCTGACAACTAAGATTTTAAGTGATTGAAATACTTTATTTGGGAAAAGGTTTATAAAATAAGGCTTTTCAAATTTTTATTTTAAAAACCTTTTCCCAAATATCTATTTTACACTTGGGCAACATCAATGAAATACTTTAGATTATTGATCTGTGGGTAATGTAACGAAAAAAAGGATATGGGTGAGGGAAACAACGACCATATTAATAAAAAAAATTATAAATGTAATCAAATTTAAATTTTCAAATGTCACTCCCACCAATGTCAACAACTGGAAGTAAATTTATGTATCAGTCTTACCAATTTCAAGTAATTTTTTTTTATTGCCAACTGAATCAGTTATTTTTGATCACTCTGTAGTATCAAAATCACAAATTAAAATATGGGTCATTTATATTAAAATTAGACCTCACAACTTTATAAAACATTATTAGTTTTTAAAATATGTGAGTTTTTAATTTCATTAATATCTAGGTACGTTAAACATCTCCTGTAATCTAAATTCTTAAAACTTTTAAGCCTTCTGCTATCGACTTTTTAAAATCGTATCCATTTTCAAGTAAATGACTGTAGAAAATAACGAAACAACGAATATTAAAAAAAAAAACTTACGGCTTAACGAATAACAATTAAGACTTTGTAGAACTACAAATACAGATCGCTTTTGTTTCAATTTACATAAAGTTTCTTAAGAACAATTGAAATAAAAACAGTGGTGGACCCCATTGTCTACTTTTATTATTGCATTGTCAGGTAATAGAATTTTATCACTTGTACACGTATAAGGCAGTAGCCAAACAACAATTACCTACATAAATAACAATAACAAATACATAGGGTACTTTGGCTTTATTTTAGTTAGGTTAGGTTAGATTGATATGAAATGAAGATCCCTTCTCTGCTACGGTAAAGCAAAAAGAGTATTTTTTTTGTGTATTGTTATGTTTCCGAAGAACCTTATCTTTTATATTATTACTAATTATATTTACTTTTTTTAAGGTATGACCAACTTCCGAGAATCATCTCACCTTATTATGTAAGTTGATTTACATTATAGTTAATATACTTTCAGTATATAAAATTTTCATATTGTGTGTGCCAAAAACTGCAACATTATTATTCATATTTACTGTTTTTATACCGAAAAAGCATACTCGTATATCTTGGTTATATTATTTGACATATTACGCTCACTAATAATATGCATGGTGGGGGTTGTTGTTTGTATTGATAAGTTTTTTACGTTACGGGCATGTGTAGCTGCCCCCCTTCTTTTGCACATCTATCTCAATCCTTCGTCCCGCGTCGCTGCCGCATAAGCTTCCCCCTACCCTTTACCCCTTCACCACCACCGCCCGTGTGGATATTGCGAGACAGCGAGCGCGAGGGCGTCACATGTGCCCTCCCTCGCGTCCCGCTAACCCCCTCCCCCTGCCATTTTGTCTATTTTCCGAGATAAAGCGCCGGCAAAAAATTGGATTTGTTTTGCCAGGCAATCTATCTTGCAGAATGTCTTTCTCCTACAGATGCCTCTGCCTCTACCGCTGCGAATATAAAACCGAACCCCCAAATAAAAATAAACAGGCTAGGTAAATGAAAATATATGAAACGCGCAAACGTATTTCATTTTCTCCGCAAAGGAGAAACAAAACAAAAAGATAATGCCAACGTCGTACGAATTTCCTATTTATATGAGATTTCTTTTATGTTCGCTCCGAGATGCCAGTGGATTTTATTAAAATCCCACCCCAGCACAACCGTATATCCTACACATCATGTGCGCCGACCTCCTTTAACGTTTTCTACCTATATTTTTAGGAAGAACAAATTTATTTCAGTCGTCGTTCCCTCATTTTATTATTTTGTTTTTCACATTTTTTGGTGAATTTATGTGAACTGATATTAGTGTCTGTAAAAATCCACTAATTCACGTTTTCTCTTAATGTTTTTCACAATTATTTTTTGTGAGGTTATGTAAACTATTAGTGCTGCAGAATTTTACATTAATCTACTAATTTGCTATTTCATTGGATTTTTTACCTTCCGTCACCTCTAGGTAAGAAAAGAATAAGGAAAATAACTCTAATGTTTCTAGAAAGATATAAGAGAGACGATTACAGTGGTTTGAACATGTCATGAGGAAAAACTAAAGAAGAAGAAGATGTCAGTGTCAAGTGCAATTTGCATATAAGATCTTTTGCAAGAAAATTTATGTATAGGGCGCGTGCAGTGACGTGACTTTGCTGACTTTGGCAAGCAGATATGGGGACCCGTGTCAAAATTACAGCAATTAATTATGTCCATAACTGACAAGTGTCATAATTTTTCATTCAAAATTTCATGATTTTCTTATTTCATGTGGTTTGTTTGTAATCAGGAGTATGGAATTCAGTTGCCGAGACAGGGAATCATAAAATACCAACAATTTAGAATCTTTTGCAAGAAAATTTATGTATGGAATTTGTACATACTGCACAGGATTGAAGGAAGGTATTGTGCTGGCCACATCAGATTTATAAATTAACTTTTGCATTGACTTTTAGAGAGTTGGTGCCACTTTTTCGATTGTTGTTTTGATTCAGACTGATTCATAATGTTAAACCCATGTCTCTTCAATAGTACCATATCAGGACCAGCAACTTAACGGAGCTGCAAGTTGGACGACCTTTGGATTTTTGTCATTCCTAACTCACTGGTCAAAATGTTTTAAATTAAAGTTCATAGGAGATGTCTGTGCTATTTCTCGAACCTTAATTCACCAATCTGGTCTAACCCTACCTTGAATTAATAGATGTTTCTTCACTGGTAACACGTTGTTGTAAACCTTAAATTGGGAGGATTATCTTCATTGCTTTCCTTCCCACAAGTCCGACGTTTAAATTCAGCTGTCCACTGTTTTCCATTTTGTATGAAAGGCATAAGGACAAGATGTTCTCAAAGTTTTTGTCATGTTTTCATGAATTTGCTTCTGTGTTAAGGGCTTTTTGTGCTAACTGTATTTGAACAGTGCACAGTTTTCTTGTATTTTTTTAATTTTTATTTTTAAAGAAGTCAAAACATTTTTAAATCCAAATATTCGAAATAAATTACAAATTAGCGGATTAATGCAAAAAAATATTTCAAATTTTAAATCCCACAAAAGTGACAGCAATGAATGTCTGCACGGTACAAATATGCCATTATCAGTAATGATATCTGCGTATAAAGCAGATTGGCACACCCAGTAATAGGTAGTATACCGTAAACTTCGCAGAAACACTAACACTAATAGTTCACATAAGTTTACAAAAATATTTGTACATGTAAATAAATAATTAGTAAATTGTGACAATTTTATGTATATTTCGTCCGGCGAGGTCGCGAGGTTAATTGGTTAGATTAATTCCCATGGGCATAGTAGCTACATCTGTTCCTGACAAAAGCGTTATTTTTATTTTAGGTATTATTTTGGGATCATAGAAACCGACATCTTTCCCTCAGTTATTGAAAAATATATAATAAGGTCATGGAGATAAATTAATAAAAATCTGATGTGGCCAGCACATAACCTCTCGCCGTATATTTTACCTGGCTGTATGCATAAAGCAAAGAATATTTTTATAAATACAAATAATATATTCATATAAATCTATGACGTATAAACTTCTTTGTTATTCAATAATAGCATGTCTCAACATGAAGATATTTTACCATAAATTATGTTACAATAAATTACAAAGTAGAGTTTACCATATATAAATATTAGGCTGGTAACAGCAATTTTCAATTCGAACAACGTTGTTTACTTTCTCTTCATATTCTTCTAGTAAAAACATTAATTTTGGGCGGTCTAAAATGTATATATGGATTGTGCATCTATTCTTACATATCTTCTTTTACATTTTATTTTTTCATACATGTTATATCTAAATAACACTAATTCCCTTTAATAAAGTGACGGATAGATTGCACTCCGATTATTCTTATATCGATGTGTAATTTTGTCAATATTTACAACTTACTTGAGAAGAATTTGATAGCTTTTTCGCAATTCAAAGTTACTCTAGTCTACAGTACTGGTGTACATTGTTCCATAATGTTTGAAACAAATTTAAGTCCTTCAACCTAGACTTGTCATCTCCATAATAGTCACAGATCAAGAATTAAGGGATTCTCCAAATACATTTTTCTTTCATTACTCATTATTTCTGACACTGACATTTATCTGTCAGTTACAAATAATTTAAATTTGCAACTATTTTTCATGGCATCCTTTCGGTTGTAAAATTAATTACAACATTATTTTATATATTATATTCCTTTTATCTCTAAATCTATAAAATATGTATAAAAATATTTAAATGTATCAGAAAGAGAATTTATTTTTCTTTAATATTATCAAGAAAAATTTTCAAAAAATAATATTTAGAAGATTTTTTTTCAAGAATCTTCTACTTCCGGTTGTCCAATTGTTACCAAAACCTTTTCAGATCTTCCCATGAATGTCCGATTGGGAAATACGTTGTTAAACAAATTTTAAGTCTTATAGTTTTTGAGTAACCGTCCTTCCAACATCCCACACACACACATCCACACACACACACACACACACACACACAGACATCATCGTAAAAATGTTAAAATCGGATTGTAGGGACCTTAAAACGTGCTTATTCAATAAAATCTGGATATGCGATTTTTAGCATGAATCCAATACCTCTCTTAGCGAGAGGTAAAAAATGAAATATTTTGGATAATTAGTAATCCTTATTGGAAAAGAATTGTTCATGTTAAACTTTGTTTTATTATAAATCTAAAAATCTGATGTGGCCAGCACATAACCTCTCGCCGTATATTTTACCTGGCTGTATGCATAAAGCAAAGATTATTTTTATAAATACAAATAATATATTCATATAAATCTATGACGTATAAACTTCTTTATTATTCAATAATAGTATGTCTCAACATAAAGATATTTACCATAAATTATGTTACAATAAATTACAAAGTAGAGTTTACCATATATAAATATTAGGCTGGTAACAGCAATTTTCAATTCGAACAACTTTGTTTACTTTCTCTTCATATTCTTCTAGTAAAAACATTAATTTTGGGCGGTCTAAAATGTATATATCTGGATTGTGCATCTATTCTTATATATCTTCTTTTACATTTTATTTTTTCATACTTGTTATATCTAAATAACACGAATTCCCTTTAATAAAGTGACGGATAGATTGCACTCCGATTATTCTTATATCGATGTGTAATTTTGTCAATATTTACAACTTACTTGAGAAGAATTTGATAGCTTTTTCGCAATTCAAAGTTACTCTAGTCTACAGTACTGGTGTACATTGTCCCATAATGTTTGAAACAAATTTAAGTCCTTCAACCTAGACTTGTCATCTCCATAATAGTCACAGATCAAGAATTAAGGGATTCTCCAAATACATTTTTAATTCATTACTCATTATTTCTGACACTGACATTTATCTGTCAGTTACAAATAATTTAAATTATCAACTATTTTTCATGGCATTCTTTCGGCTGTCAAATTTATTACAACAGATTATTTTATATATTATATTCCTTTTATCTCTAAATCTATAAAATATGTATAAAAATATTTAAATGTATCAGAAAGAGAATTTATTTTTCTTTAATATTATCAAGAAAAAATTTCAAAAAATAATATTTAGAAGATTTTTTTTCAAGAATCTTCTACTTCCGGTTGTCCGATTGTTACCAAAACCTTTTCAGATCTTCCCATGAATGTCCGATTGGGAAATACGTTGTTAAACAAATTTTAAGTCTTATAGTTTTTGAGTAACCGTCCTTCCAACATCCCACACACACACATCCACACACACACACACACACACACACACAGACATCATCGTAAAAATGTTAAAATCGGATTGTAGGGACCTTAAAACGTGCTTATTCAATAAAATCTGGATATGCGATTTTTAGCATGAATCCAATACCTCTCTTAGCGAGAGGTAAAAAAGTTCAAAAATCAGCATTTTTACCTCTCGCTAAGAGAGGTATTGCATTCATGCTAAAAATCGCATATCCAGATTTTATTGAATAAGCACGTTTTAAGGTCTCTACAATCCGATTTTAACATTTTTACGATGATGTCTGTGTGTGTGTGTGTGTGTGTGTGGATGTGTGTGTGTGTGTGTGTGTGTATGTGTGTATGTGTGTGGGATGTTGGAAGGACGGTTACTCAAAAACTATAAGACTTAAAATTTGTTTAACAACGTATTTCCCAATCGGACATTCATGGGAAGATCTGAAAAGGTTTTGGTAATAATTGGACAACCGGAAGTAGAAGATTCTTGAAAAAAAATCTTCTAAATATTATTTTTTGAAAATTTTTCGTGGTAATATTAAAGAAAATTAAATTCTCTATCTGATACATTTAAATATTTTATTATATATTCCATAGATTTAGAGATAAAAGAAGTATAATATATAAAATAATCTGTTGTAATAAATTTGACAGCCGAAAGAATGCCATGAAAAATAGTTGATAATTTAAATTATTTGTAACTGACAGATAAATGTCAGTGTCAGAAATAATGAGTAATGAATTAAAAATGTACTTGGAGAATCCCTTAGTTCTTGATCTGTGACTATTATGGAGATGACAAGTCTAGGTTGAAGGACTTAAATTTGTTTCAAACATTATGGGACAATGTACACCAGTACTGTAGACTAGAGTAACTTTGAATTGCGAAAAAGCTATCAAATTCTTCTCAAGTAAGTTGTAAATATTGACAAAATCGGAGTGCAATCTATCCGTCACTTTATTAAAGGGAATTAAGGTTATTTAGATATAACAAGTATGAAAAAATAAAATGTAAAAGAAGATATATAAGAATAGATGCACAATCCAGATATATACATTTTAGACCGCCCAAAATTAATGTTTTTACTAGAAGAATATGAAGAGAAAGTAAACAAAGTTGTTCGAATTGAAAATTGCTGTTACCAGCCTAATATTTATATATGGTAAACTCTACTTTGTAATTTATTGTAACATAATTTATGGTAAAATATCTTCATGTTGAGACATGCTATTATTGAATAATAAAGAAGTTTATACGTCATAGATTTATATGAATATATTATTTGTATTTATAAAAATAATCTTTGCTTTATGCATACAGCCAGGTAAAATATACGGCGAGAGGTTATGTGCTGGCCACATCAGATTTTTTAATTTAATTTTTATATGAAAATACATTTAAAAAAAATTAAGTTGGGGCCTTATTAAACTGCGGTTGCATAATAAGGCCACTGAAGAAAATTAAACATTTTGAGAAAAATCATAAAGTATTAATACTCTTTTACATAGGAACTATATTTAACTAAACTTTTGACATAATTTTAGCCTAAACTGAGCAATCTGGACACAATATTTTTTGTAAGCCCCAACACATTCTTCATGGTGTCATTTGAGGCTTGTGCAATGTATCACAGTTATGGCAAAACCATGTCGCCGATGTTCTTGTCAGATTGTTATTTTTTTTTTATTTAATTCATATTTTTTGGTACCAAATTTATTGGGCCTTATTTGCCCCGGAGTAGCAGGATAAATAAAGCTTATATTTATTAAATATTTTCTTTTATAATAAACATAATATTGTTTTACTAATTATAAGATTCAAAGAGTAATTGAAGCACATAAACAACATAGAAAATAAAAA
Source organism: Harpalus rufipes (assembly GCA_951394225.1). Lineage (NCBI taxonomy): Eukaryota > Metazoa > Arthropoda > Insecta > Coleoptera > Carabidae > Harpalus > Harpalus rufipes. The sequence continues at coordinate 51,932,496 of OX596275.1, forward strand.
ATTTAAAATAAAATTTACGGTTGTTTATCGGAAGTTTTTATAAAATAGAATATCCGCAATAACTTCCCTCAACCAACTCGAAGCTACGACAATGAGATGACACTCCTGATTTACCTTTATTACCGTTATCTACAAGTGTGTAGAAAACCACACCAGTGCGGTGCAACTAATACAAATGTGCTTTTGGTACATGGGCCTTAATACAGGCTGGGTATTATTTGCCTCAGCTCCTTACTTTAAATTGCAGGACAAAAAATAGTTTCGAGTAGTGTATATTTCATTTTTAAACGTGTGGAATTGGTTTTGATAGAGAAATAACTCGTATTGAGTTTGTTAGAGTTTTTGCGTTAGCTCCGCTAAATGAAGTGTAAACGTTGGTGTGGGAGCGAGTCGGATAGTGCTAGAGACAAAGCGTTGTGTTGTTTTCGGTAAATTAACGCGCAACACTCGCACAGTCTCCAACTATAAATAAACGACATCGCGAACACGAGAACGAGAACGAGAACGTCCCTCATAATTTATATATTTTTCAAGCGTTATTACCCGCCAGCTACAGCAGTTCTGTAGTGAGATACACTTGCATCATTTACGTTTAATTCGCGCCAATTAATTACAGACGGTGAAAAATATACCGTCTTCAATTTCGCAATTTCATCACGGGGAGACGAACACGACATATGACAACGCATTCGCATTTGAGATCGTTAAAAATTACAACACGATTCGCCGCAAATGAAAATGTGTTCTGTTATCTATTACACTGTATTTATCTGCAACCTACTAGAAAATTGATACTTTCCAAACAATTTTATAATGTAAAAATAATTCTTTATCGGTATAGTTTTGAAAGTTCTATTTTTCGGACTACTCCAATAGAAGTATTTAAAACTATAGGGATCTAAATGTCATTTTTATGCTTTAAGGATTTTTATTAAAATAAACAATTAGAAATGCGAAATGTCAAAAGATTTTCGAAATACTGTTTTCCAATTCTAATTACAAAGTTCTAAAAGGTGAGAAATTAGAACATCGTGTCATTCTCGAAGCATCAAAATAATAACTAATTTACTTATAACTATTAAATTTTTATACATATACCTGTATAAAACGTATACGTTCGTATAAAATGTATGTTATTTATATCCGTTCAATACATATGTATTATACATTTTATACTGTATAACACGTATTATACTTTTTGATTGGGCCTCGTAGCCGTGTGCCTCAGTGTGTTCGCGAGCCTGGGGACCCGGGTTCGATCCCGACCGACGGCAAAAATTACTTCGAATTTTAATGGCACTAAATTGACCCTTGTGGTGCACTCGCAGCATTGAGTGCCCGTAAGCTGATGCCTGGTAAGCGCCCGCACGGTACAAATATTTCATCATTACCAATATCTGTGTACAAAGCAGATTGGCACCTCCAGCAATGGGTAATATGCCGTGATGATATATTTATTTATTTAACAATATAAATATATTCATGATGGTTATTAAATAAAAATATTATTTCATTTCATATACCTATATTTTATTTTTATACAGTATTATACGTACCTATAATACACGTGTAAAATGTATACCACGTATGCACAAAACCTATATTGTAAAATATGTAATGCATATAGTTTTATACTCCCACGTATTATACGGTGTTATACGTACGTATTATACTCTTTTATACATTTTATTTTATATGTTGATAAAAATAATAATAATAATGCATAATATAAAGAAAAGTTGTAATTTATAATTTTAACAAACCCGCGTAAAGTTAGTGATAGTAAGTTTAGGAACAAAATTACGGCTTGACATCTTAGCTAAAGTATCTCTTTATCGTCTTGTATAATAAATATCTATTTATACACAATCTTTTAAAATGTTGGGAAGTTAGTAATTGGTAGCCTCATTTTCCAAGAGGTTGGAAAGTTGATACTATTTCCCACCCTGAGAGATCAACTTCTTAGTATTTTATATATAAATAAATGAAATTGTGACTAATATATAAATAAGTGTAGATAAATGTGAAGAAATCATAATTTAAGGATAGAAATCAAACTGTCAGTTAGTATGACAAATGAACAAGCTCAAACCCCTCTAAACTATTCATATATTTATGTTAGGTTAGTAATGAAACACTTTCCATCTCAGTTAGTAATATATTATATTGGCCTTCGAATTTACATGTTTCAAATATTAAATTCAAAATATATACATTTCTGTTGATTTGTATAAAAATTAGTTGTTAAAATTTTGTTGAAATATGGTGCGAAATTTCATGGCAATCTGGTGGAGTCGCCTGGCCTATAACAAGCTGATTGTCACTATAAAGGTAGCGGGGGAGTAACTTTATTACGAAATTTTATGGCGAATAGGGTATGTGAATATAAAATAAGTCATAGGGACCCTAACAGGGGTGCCAACTCATCGGTGTTACAATTTATTCTTTAGCCACTTTATTCTTCTCTGAATTACTCTCTCTGAACTTTTCACATATCTAGAAATCCTATGAATATTAAAAAGATTTAGTATGTTAATGAATAATTTAAATAATTAAGTTAAAAAAATTATTAGCTTTTATCTTTGCCAAATAATAGGGATGCAAAATTTTCATTGTAAATATTATTACATTTGACATTTTTTTTGTTTTAAATTTTTATAAAATAAATTGTGTATAATTATAAGCTAATTTCTGCATTTATAATGATCATAAAAAATAATAGGAAGCGTGTTATTTGTAATTATTTTCTAAATTAATTTGGATTAGTAGTTTCATACATTTTTACGGTAAATTAACCTCTGATTTAAAAGGAATTTATTATAGTTAAAACCAAAATTAATTATAGAGTAGTTTAGAGTGCAATTAATCATATTTAATTAATTTACAAACCATTTATTTTAGTGCGCTTAGAAATAACAATTTACAATTTCTAAATCACTAAACAACATGTTAAATTACCTACGTCATTTAATTACAGAATTACATCTATACCTATCACAAAGTACGCTCAAAATTGCGTAAACACGACTCCCGGAAACAAATTAATTTCGAATACGCACACGCACGCACTATGAACACAGTAATTATTAGCGAAATAAAAGCCTGGATTCATATCATATCTACCATTAATAAAATATAATCATTTATGTATTTATGATACTTTGGTGAAATAACGTGTTCGGTTTTTGAACAAATCTGTAATTTATAATATTTTTTAACCACTCATTCAATACACAAATAAATATATCACGGCGGCTTTTACCTATTGCTGAATGTGACATTTTGTTTTACACAGATTCTATATACAATACAAGTGTATGATAAAATATAGCAGATAAACAAACTCATTTATTAGTGTTGATGTTACTGTCACAGTTTTGAACTGCATTTGTTTGTATTCTGAATTTCAATTGTTTGTGGTGCTCTATTTTTTATGGTACACATATTCCTTCCTAATACACTTGTTATTATAGTTAATTTTTATACTAGGGAGTAATTTTAAAGTTGTTTTCATTGTAAAATAACATGTTTTCATTATTCAATTTGAGGAAAAGTTAATTTAGAATATGTAAATTCTATTCCAGAAAAAAGTAATATCAGTTTCAGAGAAGGCAGGGTTCGAAAATATAATATTTATAGAAATAACAGATTTTCCGATATTTTTTGATATATATATATATATATATATATATATATATATATATATATATATATATATATATATATATATACAGGGTGTTTCCTTTAAAACAACCAACGCTTTTTTGGGCGACCTAATGACTTTAGAGAAAAATGTTATATACAAAAAATTACCAGGAAAAAGGGCTTAATTTATGAGGAATAATAAATAAAAAATTCAACCAGTGGTTCTCAAACGGTAGAATAAAATTATATTTTTTTAAATGGCAACCTATATAAATTTTTTGTCCATTAGATAGAGAATTTTTTTCTAATTTCAACGATATAAATATGATATGAGGTAGTATAACAATTATTTCGAGAAAAATGATATTAAAAATCAGAAATAATTTTGCAGTATTGAAGTAGGCTATGCAATAAACAACTATTAATACGACTATTGTCTAGGTTACGATAGTATATTATTAATAAGTAATTAAACAATTACGAAAACAAACATTTAATAACGTAAGTAACAAAACTATCTGTCACCTGTATCATTTGTTTGCATTTGTTTATTGCATAGCCTACTTCAATATTGTAAAATTATTTCTGATTTTTAATATCATTTTTCTCGAAATAATTGTTATATAACCCCATATCATATTTATATCGTTGAAATCAGAAAAAAAATCTCTATCTAATGGACAAAAAATTTATATAGATTGCCATTTAAAAAATATAATTTTATTCTACCGTTTGAGAACCACTGGTTGAATTTTTTATTTATTATTCCTCATAAATTAAGCCCTTTTTCCTGGTAATTTTTTGTATATAACATTTTTCTCTAAAGTCATTAGTTCGCCCAAAAAAGCGCTGGTTGTTTTAAAGGAAACACTCTGTATATATCAAAATTTGGATATTTATTTTATCATATGCAAAGGAAATGATAAATTAAAGAGTTTGTCATTATGTATTTCTATTTTAATAATGAAAATACAAAAGTTGAAAAAAATCAATGCCTTGAATAAAATAAATGAAATAATACTGCTCTAAGTAAGTTAATTAATGCGAAACTAAGAAATTCGGAATCTTTCTCATCATCATTATGCTTGTCTTTATTGTTTTGAATTAAAAATTTCAACAGAAATGTATATGTATGATATACGTTATATCATAAAATATCGGGATATATATCGTATATTTCTAACATGACATTGTGGCGGCCATAACATCTGCGGAGCTAGATAGCCATGGGCTTGCTATTTTTCTTTTCACAAAAAACTAAAACGTCGGGGTCACCAATTTTGTAGAGTATAACAGCCCCTACATTTGTGTAAAAACTATCCACAATTAAAGTGGAAAAAAATAATAAATAATATAAATAACTAACACAATTTTGATGTTTTTATTGGAAAGTTCAAGACAACATTGACTGTTTATTTAATTTTTGGTTGCCATTTTTCTTTTGATAAAACAATAGCAAGCCCATGGCGATCAGTAGATGTCATGGGCGCCACAATATATATAATTAATTTATATTTATTTTTATACAAATAAACATGTCGTGTTTGGTGTCAAATGAAATGTTTTCTAATGGACTGTATAAAAAAAATACATACATAGTGTCCTATATATAAAATAACATTTATCGTATATTTTAAATCTTAGACATTAAATCTAAAAGTTCTTAAGACCCCTGTCATGGCTTACATGTTGAGTAATCTTAACCATTCTCTGAAAAAATCGTTCTTGAAATACGTATAGATAGTTTTTATTTTCACTTGATTTTAATGCCGGCTAATTTTATTATCAGCCTAAAATAAGAACAACCGGTCAAGGTCAAAACTTTTTATGTAGATCTTGCAATTAAAAAAAATGATTATTTTTATTCCAGTTATTTTTACAACTATGTCTTGTACCTTATAAATATATCGTTATTTCTGCAATCTGCATCCCGCACATTGTCACACTCACCAATTCGTAAAATAACTGCTATGATATTATATTCACCTTTTAATTTTTCACTACACAATACTTGTTCACTTTTACTTTCCCCAACGCCAAACCGAACCGTTTCTCGTTGGTTTTCACTTGAGTAGGCTTCGCCATTGCACTGGGATGTTGGTCGGCTGTTCTGTTCCGGAAGTACGATGCTCTAGTGACCGAGTTAATTAGTGCGAGGAGGAGCCAAGTAACGCCGACAAATTAGGGGAATGTTCAAAGACTCTTGCCTTAGTTCTTCCTTCCTTTCAAGGTGAAGGAAGTAACGGGTGGAGCTTACACCGGAAATAACAACGGTGCACTTACAACACAATTTCTCAGAGAAGAGAATAATACTTGCGTATGTTTTACGTATAGGAATATTTGAAATCAAACGGTTTGTCGAGTTCTTTTATCATACGAAATAGGTAGGTAGAGAGGTATTGGATTTTAGTAAATAAGCACGTTTTAAGGTCCCTAGTATCCGATTTTAACATTTTTGTAATGATGTCTATGTCTATGGGGTCTCGTGGCCGTGTGCCTGAGTGTCTGGTCGCGAATCTGAAGACCCCTGTGGCGCACTCTCTACGTCAGCAATTAGTGCCCGTGAGGTGACGCCTGGTAAGCTCTCGCACGGTACAAATATTCCATCATTACCGATATCTGTGTACAAAGCAGATTGGCACACCCAGCAATGGGTAATATGCCGTGATGGAATATTTATTTATTTACTTATTTATTATGTCTATATGTGTTTGTGTGTGTGTGTGGATGTGGGTGTGTATGTGGATGTTGGAAAGGCGATTTCTCAAAAACTATAAGACTTAAGACTTGTTTCTACGTATTCCTCAATCTAATATCAATGGGAAGAGCTAAAAAAAATTGTTAACAATTAGACAACCGGAAGTAGTAGTATCTTAAAAAAAATTCTTTTAAATATATTTTTTTGAAAATTTATATTATTACAATTATTTAATTTTTTTATTAAATTTTCTGTAGATATAGAGATAAAAAATATATTCCATATATACAGTGTGTTAAAAAAAATCCTAATTATGAACAATAAAACGTATGTCAATGTAAGTATTTAATTCAATATCAATTTGACACGAGATATTGCTAAAAATGTTATCAAAAGAAACCGAAACTTTTCTTCTTGAATCTTATTTTAGTAATGGATATAAATTAGAAAAAAAAGCGAATGACAGTTTTAATAACATTACTGAAAGTATTTTCTAGGAAGTACATTTAATATTTCTTATTGTATCATTATCATTAATTAAATATGCAATCTTAATTTAGAAGAAAGTGTAGAGCATTTCTTTTTTCAGTGCCCAATTTACAAACCTTACAGAGACATATTTATAACGCAACATATACCTTCTGACTGTGATAATCCAAAGATTTGTATTTTGCTCGGAAACCTCAATCATAAGAAAGTAAATAATATTTTCTATTACACAGTTAAAAGTCTGACCTTAAGAAGCTTTTGTATAAATGAGTAAAATCATGTACCCTTAACAAGAAACTTTAATGTGAATAACTTTACTGTATTGCAAGTACTTTCCTCCTAGTTTTGTATTGCACAAAACATATTATTATTATAAATTTCTTATTTGTTTAATGCATGTATTAGCGGGTATTAATTATTAATATATTTCTATGTGTGTATATATGTATAGTTTAACCTATATACTGGATATATATTTTTCTTTTTTTATTGTAAATAATATTTTTCTCTCTCTCTTTTGTATAAGGCTGTGAACCTTAAAACGAAATAAATATTATTATTATTATTATTAATTAAATATTTAAATTTATATATATTAATATTACATATATCCTTGAAATACCGCCAATCCCGTCAATGTGTGTACAAGAAATATTAAATACGATAATTATGTAACATGAAATGGAAATGGCAAGAGGTATTGTGCTGGCCACTATTTAATTTTTCGACTAAAGACGATACCTTCCTTACCTAAAGGTGACGGAAGGTAAAAATACGATAAATAAAATAGTTTTTTTATTCAACTTCTTCCTTGTTTTATTATTTTGCGTTATATTTGTCCCTTTCTTGAAAATCCATGCCGACGTCTATGGTATACAACATAGCCTTCCGTAAATTGTTTGTATCCTTTTCTGTTTTATGTACTTGTGTAAATCTATCTCACTTGATACTAAGCGTTCCTAACATTTGTTACGTCACAATACGGACTAACGTACAGTAAAATTTTTGAAAGATGTCCGATCAAGGTTGTCTACGAATTGTATGAATTAAGATTTTTGCTCCCCCCATTATGACAAATTCAGTAGTGTTGTTTGCTTAGTTTTTATAAGGGTACGTACGATACTACTGTTACTTTATTATTATAAAAATATATATTACAGCAAAAGCATTCAAAATTCAAAAATAAGTCAACTGGTAAGTTCATAAGCAAATGTAAAAGCAAATATGTTAAAAATAAGATGATGACACAATGTCAGTGTCACTGATTCTGACAGAAAATAACGTTATTCGTACGGCTATGAATCAAGGGAATGTATCTGAACTAATAAATAAACTTGCGTTACAGCGAAAGTAATATCAACAACGAGCATCGTTTTACAGTGGAATGTCCTAACTTATTCGAAAGAATATGAATTTTTGAAAGACAAGCGTGTTATATCCATCCTTATCGCTCACTCTTATAGCCTTTGCAAAAGAAAGATATAAATGTATGCCTATTTGTTAATTCGTTCGTGATACAGATGCCCTTGATCGGACATCTTTTAATTTTTTTACTGTATATGATCTAAAGTCACACATATACTCAATTCCAAATCCTTACTACTTTCAAGCTTTTTACTATCGCCTATCCATTTTCAAGTCAATGAATGTAGAAAATAACGAAACAATGAAAATAAACCAAATAACATTTGTTAGAATTTATTAATTTAATAAGATATCAGGCAATGGAAAAATATTACGACCATATCGTGTGTAAAACAGTAATAAATAATTTCAACAATTAACGTGCTCACAGCGCTCACTTGTTAAAATTCTCGATTATTAATTGCCGTTATTAACGCACTTGATACTTAAATAAATATTAATACGTCCTCATCATTAAAGTGTTGCTTGAATAACGAGATTTCAATATACATATAAAGTAGGTGTTGAAAAAATATATCGTATACTGCAATTTCTCTAATAGTTAAATGTCTCGTTGTTGAAAGATGTGGTGCAACTTTTATCTGTTTTATCTGTTATATGATTACAAGTGTAGCTAATTTAATCTTCCTACTCTTGTTGCCGTATGAAACGAAAAAGGAGTTTAAAAATTCCGAGCAAAACATCTTTCGCGTCTCCGTAACCAAGTTAGGCGTCCACAATTTACATAGCATCCCGGCTTAATTCTCTTAACCAACCACTTTGTCGCTCGACATTTATTCCTTTATTTTATTATTTCCCGCTCTTCGTTAACTCTTTTACAGCTACTGCTGTTCCACATTAACATATGAGGATGAGGGAACATTGACTCGATTTTTTTATTTTCTGTCAGTTTTCAAACGAGATCTGATAACAGACACCTCTTATCTGATTCGTATAAATTTACATTCTAACACGGTATTTGAATATTTACGTCTCATTAATTGTAAAATATACGCATCTACCAAGTTGGCTATTAATAAAGTTTTACTTAATCCGCGGATAAACTAACTAACACTTGTATCTTCTTTTTCAAGAAGGGAAGAAATATGAAAAATGGTTAATTTACCTTCATATTGATCTTATATAGATACTCAGGTACACATTAATCAATGCTAATTAATTTATAACCTTCTACGTACCTAATTAATCTGTTACGCATTAAAGCGCTAGATTACTGCAGTAAGTTAATCGCTTGATTATTTTAATCTTACATTTCACAAAAGTGTTTTGCATCGTAGATTGTTAGCCGACTGTTAGACATATTTTATGATATGGCTATTTGTCATTAGACTAAAGTGTATAGGTAAGTCTCCTGTTTTATTATTATTTTAGTTCTGTTCCGTAGTTGGTAATTCTAAATCTTTGTCTATAAAAAAGTATATAAGATTGATATTTTCTTCAAATTTATATTGAATCATAAAGTTTGGAAAGAAACCGGAATTATTTTTAATTAAACGTTCACTTTCATTCACCACAAACTGTATACAGGGCGACACTGCAAAACGAACCACTCAAAATAACTTTTTTACCTCTCGCTAAGAGAGGTATTGGATTCATGCTAAAAATCGCATATCCAGATTTTATTGAATAAGCACGTTTTAAGGTCCCTACAATCCGATTTTAACATTTTTACGATGATGTCTGTGTGTGTGTGTGTGTGTGTGTGTGTGTGTGTGTGGATGTGTGTGTGTGGGATGTTGGAAGGACGGTTACTCAAAAACTATAAGACTTAAAATTTGTTTAACAACGTATTTCCCAATCGGACATTCATGGGAAGATCTGAAAAGGTTTTGGTAATAATTGGACAACCGGAAGTAGAAGATTCTTGAAAAAAAATCTTCTAAATATTATTTTTTGAAAATTTTTCGTGGTAATATTAAACAAAATTAAATTCTCTATCTGATACATTTAAATATTTTATTATATATTCCATAGATTTAGAGATAAAAGAAGTATAATATATAAAATAATCTGTTGTAATAAATTTGACAGCCGAAAGAATGCCATGAAAAATAGTTGATAATTTAAATTATTTGTAACTGACAGATAAATGTCAGTGTCAGAAATAATGAGTAATGAAAGAAAAATGTACTTGGAGAATCCCTTAGTTCTTGATCTGTGACTATTATGGAGATGACAAGTCTAGGTTGAAGGACTTAAATTTGTTTCAAACATTATGGGACAATGTACACCAGTACTATAGACTAGAGTAACTTTGAATTGCGAAAAAGCTATCAAATTCTTCTCAAGTAAGTTGTAAATATTGACAAAATTACACATCGATATAAGAATAATCGGAGTGCAATCTATCCGTCACTTTATTAAAGGGAATTAGTGTTATTTAGATATAACATGTATGAAAAAATAAAATGTAAAAGAAGATATGTAAGAATAGATGCACAATCCATATATACATTTTAGACCGCCCAAAATTAATGTTTTTACTAGAAGAATATGAAGAGAAAGTAAACAACGTTGTTCGAATTGAAAATTGCTGTTACCAGCCTAATATTTTTATATGGTAAACTCTACTTTGTAATTTATTGTAACATAATTTATGGTAAAATATCTTCATGTTGAGACATGCTATTATTGAATAATAAAGAAGTTTATACGTCATAGATTTATATGAATATATTATTTGTATTTATAAAAATATTCTTTGCTTTGTGCATACAGCCAGGTAAAATATACGGCGAGAGGTTATGTGCTGGCCACATCAGATTTTTTATTTATAGTTACTTTTTAATTCTCTTAGTATATTTGTAAACTAGACATAAGGGCTTACAAATTATGGGATTTGGCATGATGCCTAGCACTTCCGGTTTAGCCGAAAATGAGATTAACTTTTATATTTCAAATATTTGGAATCTAAGTAACATTATTAATTGAACACATGCATGAAGTGTAATTTTATTGAAGAATAAATTACAAAAATGTAATAAAAATTGTGAATAATTAACCAGGTAAGCCATATCGGGCTGTTTTCTTTTTGTAACAAAATATGGACTGTGACCAAAATAACACTATTTAAACAATTAATTAAAATATTATTCAATATTATCTCAACTGTTTTCACAACCTGCCTATCATGGCTCTTCTGGTTAATTATTTATAAATAAAATAAATAAATATATTATCACGGAATATTACCAATTGCTGGGTGTGCCAATCTGCTTTCTACACAGATATCGGTAATGATGAAATATTTGTACCGTGTGGGCGCTTACCAGGCGTCACCTCACGGGAACTCAATGCTGGCGTGGAGAGTACACCATAAACGTCAATTTAGTGCAATTAAAATTCGAAGTGATTTTTGGCGTCGGTCGGGATCGAACCCGGGTCCTTCAGCATATCGTTGAATTCGTAATTTTACGGAGATTCCAAATATATAAAAATATTTGCGGGGTCCTACTTGAAATACGAAAGTTAATGCCACTTCCGGTTAAACCAAAAGCGCAACCATCATGGCAAATACCATGATTTGTGAGCCCCTAAGCCTAGTTTACAAATATATTAAGAAAATTAAAAAATAATTGCAAATAAAAAAGTTATTTTGAGTGGCTCCTTTTTCAGTGTCACCCTGTATAATTAATTAATTCTATTTATTTGGTCAATATTTTGTACATTAATGGTTTTTTTAAATAAATAGTCAATAACTATAAATATATTTAGGTTAGATTCGGTTAAGTTAAAATAAATTCGTTTAGATAAGGTCAGGGTACATTTTTATTATAAATGACCATTTATTTATAGTTTCCAATAAATAGCAAGTTAATTAAATATAACATTTTTGAAAAATGGTTATATTTCCTGTTCGAATTTCTCGCACCTCTATTACATATCGTAAAATAATTTACGGATAAAATACGAATTATGTCACCATAAAATAGTTTCTGTTATTAATGTTATACTTTGAAGTGTTTATACAACATAAAACGCATTTCTAGTGAAAAATCATTTTACTTGCTGTAAACTTCACAAGTATATTTCAACAACTACAAATTTTATTACGCGTTTAATGATTTGCTTTAAAGTCGCGGAAATATTTATTTGGGTCACATAAGTTAAATTGGAATTTAATAATTCGTTTTGTAACTATTTGAAATTTAAAGTTAGCAATATTTAATATTGTTATTAATTATTTATAGCTGTTTTAATACTTCCTTTAAAGAAGCCGTTAAATTTATCATGTAGTTGATTACACGATAAATTTATCAGCTATGCTTAACAGGATATTTATTAATGGTCAGTTAATAAATATATGTTTTATAAAAAAGTTAAGTTTATAAAACATAGTCTTACCATACGCTTACCCATCAAAATATAAACCGTTCTCACTCATACTTGACTCTTTTACGTGTAATATAAATATTTTGTACACTTTAAAATAATTATTATGATTTAAATTTTAAACAAATTCGCACTGCACTAATCACATTTTAAATCTTGCACTTCATCACAACTATGTCTTCTGTTCCTGTTCTTGTGGCAACTGAGCCGGGCATAAAGCCTCGGCCGAGGTGTTCAGCCGAGCCGGTAACTTAACTTGGGGATGCATCCTGAAAATCTTGTCCGTCACACCTCGAACCCTTCCATTCAACATATGCATATTAGCTGCGCTACGTGTGAGTGTTGTTTGTGTAGTGAATATAGGACGCGCTCTTTTGCATATGCTCAAATAAAATTATTGGTATTAATATAATGCATTCTGAATAGATGTGTACGGACCACAGGGGTGCAATCAGGCACATTTCAAGAAGGAAATCCGAGAAAATTTGGTTATGAAATTTTAACAGATTGTTGGGAGGTCATTTTAAAAGAAAAAAGTCATATAAACATAGGTCCTATATCTTTTATGTATTATCGAAATACAAGGGTCCGTCTAGAAGTATAAAACACATGGTACATGTTTTCTAGAATTATATTTTAAATAATGTAGTAGTTCCCATCACTATTATTTCCTTCTATTTCATAAAAGCTAAAATCTAGCTAAAATAGCTTTTTGGGCTTTTATGCGATAGTTTAGCAATCTACAATTATCTTAAGAATAATGACTGGGACTTTTTTATCCACATATTCTGGGGTCATGCTAGTATATATTCCAATATTTCAAAATGTGTCAATATCCAATGTTATTAAAATGAGCAAAATCAAGTGCATTTAGACACGGTGAAATACGAGAGTCATTTCATAAATCATTATTTTATTTTACAGGTTGGTAACACTGCGAATTGGATGATGTAACTAAATATTGAAGCTGTTTTGGTTAACCTGAAATTTGTTATTTTTGTAAGTTTTAAATTAAAAGTAATGGATGAACAAATTATATATATATATATATGAAGTAGATGATGATGATGACAGTTTTTAACATCTTAATTTATTATAGGTAATAATTTCTGACAGCTACTAAACGACTTCTTAGTTCGTTCATTCGTTCGTTGAACTTATCGTTTTTAAATATTGATCGAACAGACCTAACAGAACTAGAGGCCTTAAATATTGTCAAATTAATTTCAGTTGACTTTGATTCGAAAATTTCTCTCTGGTTAATTCCAAATTTTCACTCACAACGATACTTAAAAAAAATGATTAACTAAATTCTAACAAAGTTAACTTTCACATCTTAATTTCAAATGACAGATAACTAACTGTTTAAAATAATAGCGCAAATTTTGTTTTACACGGCCTAACTTGTTAGCGCGACCTTGTATTAATTTAAAAATTAATTATTATTTATAAAACCTTGATTTCTTTTACAAATTTTGATAACTAAAAGTAATAGGATTTATGTCATAAATCACGCAGTATATCAGCTACTTGATGTGTGAATTAAATGCGTGATATATATTTATATATTATTAAATGTAAGTGACCGCATAGCTTGTTATTATATTACTTTATTATAGTGTACAAGAGGTTAATTTTCTCGTACTAATTTTATAAATAAATTTGAAAATTATGCCTATATTTTTTCTAATTAATTACTAAATTATGCTCCATTAATAATAACATCACCATGTTCATAAAGTTAATAAAATCTGACACGCTAATTAGAGTAATATTCAAATAAGTTTAGCCTAACGCACAAACGCATTTCACTGTATACTATTATAAAATTGTAAGAAAGGTATTGATATAGTACAAAATTACAATGTTTCGCTAATTTCTAAATTTTTGAATTAGTAAAATGCTGAATATTTTTAGCAAAGAATTCTTATGTAAACATCAAAACGATGTTAGGATATGAAGCTCATAGCTAGCATCAAATACAGAATAAAGTCTATGGGTCACAGGCTCACACGTGACCCTTAGTCTGTAGCCAATCCATGTTATTGCTTTGTGGGTGTTACCATTAAGCTGACTTTAAAAAGTCAGGTTGTTTTTTATGTATTCGCTTGAAGTTTTGTTGTGTAATTTTTTTTCTTCATTTTTTGGCTCTTTTATGACTGTATTTTGGTCAAAACTGCAAATTTAAATATGTGAAAAAATGACAAAAACTCGTCTATTTTTGTTGATTAATATAAAATTATATAAAAGAGTGGCAGGTTTCGTAGCGATTTTGTTCACTATTCATAGATTGCATACCATAATACGGCCATTAGTGTGTTTTGTTTATTGCTCTTTTAATTTTTACTGCTGCTTTGAACTTATTTAATATTTATTGTGTGTGTTCTTTTATAGTATTTGTGTTTTGCTAGATTAACTTTTTAAGTAAACCATGCCCCATGTAGTAGGAGTTTATTGTGTTGTAGGATGGGTGGCATCCAAGGAGAAGTTGTCATTTTTCCGCATACCTTCTGCGACAGACAGGAGATACAAAGTGTAAATGTCTAGTTTATTAATAGTATAAACTAATATTTTTTAACCTACGTCGTATAGATTTAAGTAAGAACGAACACACTCCCACTAGAGGAGGCATAGTTTACTTAAAAACTCAGACTAACAAAACACAAACTATAATACAACACAAACACAATAAATATTAAATTATTTCAAAGCAGTAGTAATAATTAAAAGAGCAATAAGCAAAACACACTAAAAAAGTCAAAAATGCAGCAAAAAAAAAAACACAACAAAACTTCAAGCGAATATAAAAACAACAATCTAACTTTTTACACGTCATTTTGATGGTTACACCCACAGAATACTAACATTCAAATTGCCGCCAAGACTAAGGGTCAAATGTGAGCCCGTGACACATAGAATACAAAATGCGCATGCGCTTATTTACTATAGTTTTAGAAAATGAGAAGGCAAAAATAATAAGCGGCAAATTTAAAGTACGCAGGCTAGTACTTTATATTGAACACTATAAAAAGTCTCTAGTAAAAAACTTTCGATTATGTTTGGGCCCAACTAAAAAAACCTTTTCCCCTCTGCTGACTGCGGCCCTGCCTTTCGCATACGATCATCGAGATCTATGGGAAAGTGCAGTACGTTTCAGCTTGTTATTAGTATGCAAATTCGATGTAAAAGACTTGGAGGTTAAGTTGTGCGAGGTGTCACCCTAGAAACAACGCAGGTCTTGGTGTAATTATCGCAGTAGGCATTTGAATGTTTTGTTTCTTGCGTATTGTCGCGTTTTGCATTTTGTGCGTTTTGTGTACCTGTAAGAAAAGAAAGGGTGATCACGGTATTGTTTTCCCGGTTATGGATTATGGAACGAATTGAAATTTGCATATAGAGGTAGAGAGACAATATAAGGGCCGCGACCGTTTATTTTAACCGTTGGAAGCACACAAACACGTACGCAAATGTAGATTTCATTATTGTTTTTTCGCATTTCCAAGTTATTATTTTTGGACTTTGCAAATAATTTGGTTAATTGCAAAGTGAACTTTCTGTTCTAAACTTACATCTTGAAAATCCTACTTTCAAACTAATGTGGCAAAAATATTAAATAAGATTTTTACATGAAAGCGTTCTATATGGACAAATCCAATAGGAAATAGAAATAGGACAAGTGATAAAGTTTCTGATCTTGTTAAAATGTAAAACCAATGAAATTAATTTTTTGAACAAATGTTGGATAGGTAAACCTATAAAAATAATAAAATATTTTGACGAGCATATTTAAACAAAATGGTTAAGATTATTAATAAAATGTACAAAATAATTATATATTTTTACCTACCGTCACCTTTAGGTAAGGAAGGTATTGTCTTTGGTCAAAAAAGTCGATGGTGAGTTTTTAATGAATAAGCACTTTCTAGAGTACCTAGAATACGATTTTTCCATTTTTACGATGGTGCCTGTATGTGTGTGCGTGTGTGTGTGTGTGTGTGTGTGTGTGTGTGTGTGTGTTCTCCTGCGGTAACTCCAATACTACAATTAAAAAAAATATAATTTTTTCATATCTCCTTTTGTACGTTCTTATGAAGAGTTGATTAGATTTTGGCTAAAATTGGTAAACCGAAAATACCCTTATTTAAAGTTATTAACAGTTTTAATTCCTTGTACGTAAGTAAAGGAAGTATTGTAATCGCGAAAAATTTCGGTTTTCAGATTTTAGCGGCAATATCCATTTTGATCAGCCCTGAATCCATTTTAACTAATTTCGTCGTGACGTCTGTATGTACGTATCTCGCATAACTCAAAAACGGTACGCCGTAGAAAGTTGAAATTTTGTATTTAGGACTGATATAACATCTAGTTGTGCACCTCCCTTTCTGGTTATTACACAATTTCCAGAAGTGGCACTTTACATGAAGCCTATAATAGATTTTAATGAAAAACTGTTTTAAAATATAATCCAAAACTTTTCAAATTTGATATACAAGACTTTTATGTCAATCTAAATAACATAATAGATTTTGGTTAAAATAGGCTAACCGGAAGTGGTACATTACTTGAAGTTGTTAACAGTTTTTCTTGAATAAAATGATTTTATTTTGATTTTAGAAATAAATGCTTCAAATAAAAGTTTTAGAGAATTAATTTCTGCGTCTAGAACATCAAGTATTAATAAATTAGCTCTTTGTATAAGCGAGATATGTAAATTTAAAAATTATATACTTTTTTGTTTTTGTAATAAAGCTTGCTATGGATTAGGACAAAAAATAATAAAAAAATGTTCATGTAAAATTACGTTAAATACGTGCAATTTTATGATTCGTACAATAATAAATATTATATTTTTATTGTGAAATTAGTCATATTCATTGTTGTAATCAAATATTTCTTTGTTGTAATCAAAACTCTCTTTAAAAACTCTCTTTATGGTCGCTATATATCTTACTCTTTTGAAGTTAAAATTAATATTTTGTAATTTATTTATTAAAAAAATATGTATAGTTTAATAATCATACAAGGAAGTCGTGTGGTGTCCACATCAGATTTTTTTTTCGAAAAAACGCACTTTCATATCATTTTTTGACATTTTACGCTATGATAATTATTAAATAATATTTCATTCTCTTTATTTGATTCAATTCTCTTCTTCATGTATTTCGAAATAAAAATGTATAAAGAAATTAATTTTCATAAATCTTACAACTTTGCTTCATCATGGAATTCACAATGGAAAAAGTAAATTTTATTAATTGATAGATGTCAGAGCCAAGTACAATTTGTATAGTTCGTGCAAGACACTACCTTCTATGTGACTAATTTATATAAAATATATAGAATTGATGGAAGGTCATGTGTTGGCCACATCCGATTTTTTTATAAAATATAAATATATTGCCACGGTTTATTATTCATTTCTGAGTGTTCCATTCTGCTCGTATTCGAGATTTCGGAAAAGAATATATATCTGTACTATTGAGATCATTAACCAGGCGTCATCTCACCCTCACCGGCTTCGCAAATTTTTTATTAATATGAATCCTGCCTATAGAATTTGGAGAAAGTAAATTATTAAAATTAAGAATGCAGTACACAATGATAAAAAATTCCTTGAATATTTCCGGTTTTATATATTTTTTTTGGGGATATCTAATCAAATCTAAATCTATCACAAACTTAGAAAAAACATTGTCAACTTAATCTCCACCCTTTACAAAAAACAAAGAAACCCTTTCTTAGTCCCAGCTGCCCGACTTTTTTACCATACAGCATGTGGGAAATGTCCACAGAGCGAACAAAAATAATATATTTCCATCGGACCAATTCATTCTTGTACCCTTTCCAACATCTTCTATCTTTTTGCTTTCCTGGGCGATTGCAGTGTCTTCTCGTATGCAAATAGGGCCGATGGAAGAGTCGGTTGTAAGATAAAGGAACAGGAAGCGAAGGGTTCGGGACAAAAACCGGCCCAGGATATGCAGATGAGCAGGTTAGAGCACGCATCGTGGGAAGGAGGTATTAGCTGCTAAAGCCTGATTGTTCGTAATTGCTCTATTTTAGATACCATCGAAAACTGAGAAGGGATTCTTACATAAACAGTTTGTTTTGTTTTGGAAAGGGTCATGCAATTATAGCGTTAATTATATATTAGATACTTGCCACTAAAAATAGAAATAATTACTATAGCTAGTGGATACTCGACTCGTAGGAAATTTATAAAGTAAAGCAAACATCAACGCGGTTGGGGGTTAAGGTACGTAAACATTTGAAAATAAAGTGGTACGTTTATAATTGTTACGAAATCTATAGTTATAACTGGCAGCATATTACCTCCCGCCAATATCAATTGCGTAGTTTCCCGTAACAATCAAACAAGTTTATTTATTTTCCGATGAGCAACAAGGTTTTATTAAAAACCAAATAAAGCATCAATAATATAAGTGTATCCTTTGTAATTCTACGAGAACAAGAACCATTAGTATTCTTTATTATTTGAAAATATGTTACTCAGGGGTTAGATATTTTTTTAACTACATAATAAAAAATTAAATAAATATTCCTAAGTTCATTTTTTAAATTGATAATGTTTCTCAATGTCCGAAATAAGGCCTAATATTAAAAAAATAACAAAATATTGTCAATCACATATCTCACATTAATAATTGTAACTTTTTGTAACCATTCATTTGATCTCTTTTATAAGTATATTTTAAGGATTAAACAATTTTTTTGTTAATTTTTAATTTTACAATATATCAGGCATTCCACATAGGTAATAATATATTGAAATACAAGTATTACAATGATCCTTATTGTAATACGAGTACAGTTTGTGTAATCGACCCGTAGGCGATTTACGCTAAATACTAGTATTACAAATTGACATTATAATACGTGTTTTTCATACTATTTTTCCTATTTCGCGTTAATTTACTTTTATTTCAAAATTATTATTGAAAAAAATATTAAAATATCAAGGTTGGTAACACTAACAGTTTCAATGAACATTTGAAATTTAATCTATTTTGACATTTTAACAAAAGTTCCAAGTTAGGTTAGAGTTAAAATTTATATTTATTATGTTGTTATGAACATACAAATAAATATTTGAATTTTAATTTAAATGTGTGCTTTAGTGATTGATGTAAATATTTTACTGTAAAAAAATCTAATTTCAGTAATTTTTCATGAGTAATGACAGGTAATAACAACTAAAATGAAATATATTTATTTGATACTTAGATTAAGTTACCAACTTTACAATTTAAAAAATCCCCAAAAATTGTTCATTCTAACACTATTTTGATAAAAACATTTGTACAAAATATAATTTGTGAACGCGAAATAGGAAAACAGTTTTCCTATGTTTAGTAGTTGGTTAGAGTGTCCTACCAGTGATTTCAAACAGCTCATTGCATTATCAAAAGTCGTTTAATTATGATAGTCATAATGCAACGGGTGTCGAAATATTTATAATTAAATTATGATATGGTCGTAGAAAAAACCCTTATATATTATTATTAAGAGCATATTTAATGTAATCATACTTTTTTTTCTTTTTAAAATAAACTTTGGTACCTATTAATAGCATTTATAATCGTGATTAGTTCTCACATAATTTTAAATATAATATTCTTACACTAAATGAACAACATTCACCATCACATCCACAAATGTTCGTCCATTCGTTCACCATATATTCTTCGTATTCCTCACGCACTCACGTACGCCATTACCCCCTCCACTGTTTGTGAATAAAATGCGCACGCACATTTACGCACCACGCACACGCATGTGAACAGCGGGGCGGACGTATGATCGATCCGACGTCAACCGACGCCAACTGCGACGCGAGGAGACGCCGAGATGCTAAGGGCTGCAAATTGGGGTGGGAGGACGATGCTTTCGCTCACTAGATGGCAGCAAGTGAAATTTTAACGGATAGTTTGTTCATAGTGTACTTACAAAAAAATTATTTAACAAATAATTATATAAAAAATATTATAATTTAAGATTTGTGGATTTTTTTTAGAATATTATGGAGAAAAGTTTTACTCAGAAATTAGTGTAAGAATTACAGTCAAATTTAAATTGTAACTCTGTTACAATTAGATAACTACGAGCCCAGATAGTTCGGCCGATTTACATTTTCAATAAATTATAAAACCTATACAGGGGATTAGACATTTGTACAAAATTCTTTCGCCTCTTTTTAAATATAGGCTTAAAACTTAAAAAAAGAAAAATTGGGCCAAATGCCGGGTGATAATAGTTCGACCAGCTTTTTAAGGATCATCTTCTACTCCAGATTTAGTAAAAAACCAGTGCATACAGTAAAACCTACCTTGCAAGACATATGGGACAATACTTTTTAGCATATCTCAGTCACAGGTCCGCGAAAAAATTTCACCGGTGCGCAAAATAATATCTGACGTACTAGTAATCTGAAGCCACTGTGTCTACTGGATAAAATGATGGGAAAATTAAAATTAAAGATGAAGATGGGATATGTTTCATTGCAGTCGGGGGCTTATGCATATTACCGAGACGCGAAGCCTCGAGGTGAACAACAGCGCGAGGCTATTATGACACTCGCACCGAGGTATGTATACTATTTTATTCACAATTATTCTCTTTTTAAATCAATAATTTTCAGAATAAATAAATGATTTATAACATTTAATTTTATTAATATTTTTGACAGCTCAATTAAATTTGTTTAGCTTGCTTTATTATACAGATCTATGACAATGTTGCTAGGCAACCTCTACATGAACATTTCCAACATGTGGGGTGGAAGTAAAATATGTGATTTCCCACCCAAGAGTTCGTCATTACAGTTAGATATGAAGTATTTTCCAACCTCTGATGATTGTGAATAAAATACATATTTACAAATATAAACAATACCTCTCCCCACTTTAATTTTTCGTTACATAATTATTATATTTAACATTTCTTGTACGTCTATACTCTACATCAAAAATTTTTATATTTAGATTTTTAATTTTAAATTCATTCTATAGAATGCGTGCAGTCTTGTGCCTTTCTTCGCCTTAACAAGCAGATATGGGGGCCCGTGTCATAATGACAGCTAGTAATTATGTATATAGATATCAAATGTCATAACTTTTCATTCAAAATTTCGAAGTGGTTAGTTTCTCACCAGGAGTGTGAAATTTACTTGTCGATTAAAACGAACCATATGGAATTGGAAAATTATTAAATTTGTAATGGAAAATTATGACATTATACACCTATGTAGCTGTTTTTCTGACACGGGCCATCATATCTGCTTGTCAAAGCCAACAAAGTCACAAGATTGCTCGCGCCCTATGAAGAAATTTAGTCCTATTCTTCTAATTTTTTCGACATGTTTCTAATTCAGTATTTCTGAAGGGTAATATACCTATAATTTTAAATATTTAACTATTAATACAATAAGAAATAATATAATGTATGTACTTTCCAGAAAAAGTCTGCAGTAATGTCTCTGGATTTTTGACACCGGCATTTAGCTGTCAGTTACAACCATTTAAATTTTTCAGTTGGTCTCCATGACATTATTTGCGTTGCGAGATTTATTACAACATATTATTTTATATATTATATTTCTATATCTCTACATCTATAAAATATATAATTTAATGTTTTTTAATACTTGCAAGAACAAAAAATTTAAAAAAATATTTAGATATTTTTTAAGAATCCGCTACTTCCGATTGAGAAATACGTAGTTAAACATATATTAAGTACCTATTATAGTTTTTTAGAAATCGTCCTTCAAGCATACACAGACACGCACACACACATAAACAGATATTAAGTATTACAGTTGTTGAGATATCGTCCTTCCAACCGACCTACATACACACATCCATACACACAAACACACACACATACATCCGCACACACACACACACACACACACACACGCAGATATCATCGTAAAAATATTAAAATCGGATTGTATAGGGACCTTAAAACATGCTTATTCAATAAAATCTGGATATGCGATTTTTAGCATGAATCCAATACCTCTCTTAGCGAAAGGTAAAAACAAAGTAAGAAACTGCCTGCCCGTAGATTCATCTGTTAGAGCTCTGTTCTTTTAGCTTGACGAATTTGGAACCTAATATTTATAACCTGTTTTGTTATTTAAAATTGTTTGTTTAATTTTATAATATGAAAATCCTAAAGTGGTAATGAAATTTTTAATTGCAATTTACTTAAAATTAGTAAAACTGGAAATACAACCTTTAACCTTTGTGCTCTAAGCCTAAGCCATCGATATAATTTGTAATAAATAGATCTATTTCCATTAAATACCATGTCCAATATACTTTTTTCATAATAAAAACCTTCTACATAGTTCAATTATTTTATTTTTATAATAACTATCGTTTCCTCCTGATGGTTTGATAGCACTTACAAAACAAATTACATTTAAGTAAATTACTTTCCGGAGAAAACATTTACTTGTAAGTGAATAAATAATGAAACAAGTCATCAAAGAGACAATTCATTTGTAATTACAGTCGGCGGTCTCTTTCTATCTAGTGACCGCTGGCCAAGACAGTTGAATTATTCAGATTGGCGGGCGACTTATGAAAAATACATGCAGAAGAACGAAGTCTGTTGCATGCAGCCGGGCAGTAAATTCACAGGAATTTATAACAGTTTTTGTTGTGATAGTATGACTACCGTTTTTCTGTAAGGTTTATGAATATTACGTGCTGCACACCGCTCGAGATAAGAATTTAAATTTTCTTCGACGCGATCGCTTGTACTTGAGTGTTCTACCGACTCGGTTTAATGTTTGATGATAAATTGTGACGCTGCCTTAAATGCCTAAATAAATTACTACGGAATCAGGTGCGGAAAAACAGACACCATCTTAATAATATCTCAGAAAACGCAAACGTAATAATTTATTGATATAGTTTTAAATTTTATTCTATTTTGACGAGGTTTAAAAAAATAACAATAATTTTTATTTGTTTCAAAAAGTAATAATTTTTACCTCCCGCTACCCTTGATAAGGGAGGTATAGGGATCGGGCTAAAAATCGCATATCGAGATTTTGGTAAATGATCACGTTCTAAGGTCCCTATAATCCAATTTTAACACTTTCACGATGATGTCTGTGGGTGTGTAAGTGAGTGTATGTGTGTGTGTGTATGTGTGTGTGTCTGTGTGTGTGTGTGTGTGTGTGTGTGTGTGTGTGTGTGTGTGTGTGTGTGGATCTTCTGGGCACTCTATCTCAAATACTATCATTCAGAAACTTTTGAAACCATGTATTTCTACCTTATTCTAATATGGAAAGAAGCCATTAAATTTTGGTGTCAATCGGATAACCGGAAAGGGCAGTTTACTTGAAGCTCAGAATAGTTTTTCTTCAAAAATACCTTTAAATGTTATTTTTTCGCAATTTGTTATTATAAACATTAAAGATTTTTTACAGGCTTACATTAACACTTTTTCTATATATTTTATGGATAAATTTATAAAGAAAGTACTATAAAAACTATATCTCGGAACTTATGCTATAAACAAAACTCCATGGTTACACATTACAGCTCAAATGTTTGTAACTGATAGAAAAATGTCACTGTCGAAAACATAATGATTTTAAATTAATAACAGTAACGTTTTAAAAAGAAAATTGTAAATAGAACAATACTTGTATGGAAAGGAACTTAATATACATAATTTTAAATCAATAATAATAACGTTTTAAAACAAAAATTGAAAAGAGAACAATAGTTTAATAGTTATATGAAAAAGAATTTAATATACATAATTTCTAGCAAAAGTAAATATGCAGGTATGAATTTAAATAAAAAATAAATAAATATATTATCACAGCATATTACCTACTGCTGGTGTGCTACTATGCTTTGTATACAGATTTCGGTAATGATAGTGACATATTTATATCGTGCGGGCCTTTACACAGCGTCGTCTCACTGCTGCAGTGCAACACAAGGGACAATTTTGTGCCATTTAAAATTCGAAATATTTAGCGTTGATCGGGATCGAATCGGGTTCCCCAGATTCGCAACCAGACATCAGGCATATGACAACGAGATCCCATAGGTATGTATTTAAATTAATAAAAATTAAATGGCGGTAGGTATTGTGTTGGTCACATTAGATTTTTTGTCCATATTATTAATATTATTCTGTGCACTCGGTTTCGTTGTTGACCGCTGACTGAAGTCAAAACTATTTTGAATTGTAAATGATCCCTGTGGTGCGCTCTACAAGCCAGTAAGAAGTGCCAGTGTGGTGATGCCTGATAAACGCCCGCTGCTTAAATATTTAATTCGACCGAGCTCAAAATTATTTTTTTTGGTTGTAAATTTTACTCCATTTCTTCCTACATTTTATTATGCATGTATTTGAATTTTTCTTCCTCCCTCATTAGAAAATATTTCAAGAGCTGTAAGGAGTCTGAAATAGTTTTCAGCAGTTACATACACGAAGCCTGAAGTCGATTTCTTTCTAAGCCTGAGTAATGAGCAATTTACTGTACGACAAGGATTCTTGTTAGCGTTGCAATCCACCAACAAATCATTTCTACATGTCGGAGTTTTACACAATGAATTTCTTAAACCCCTATTATATTTTCGACTTATTTTTATTATTTTGTTCGCAAACTAACTACGCATGAGAATTACAATAATGAGTTTTTAATATCATTAAAAATATAAATTGTAGCAAATTATTTTTATAGGGTCTTTAGTTTTATGGTTTTTCGTTTAGTTACTGTTGTATTCTCGTCAATCGAAATAATTCCATTAATCAAAGGCATCCAATTAATTTAAAATCGAAACAAAGTAAATTAGTTCGTCAGGTAATCTTCAAACTTCATTAGTTCCAGTTAATTCGTCGTTTCCCGGACTAAATCGCTTGCTACACGATTTAAACAAATCACTTAAGTTCCAACGACCTGTCAATTCAATTTTCACTTCGTTCCAATGCGGATACAACATCAAATCAAATGCCAGCCGCATTTAATTGAATTTTTCACTTTTATTGAGATGCGAAGTAAATACGATCAGGAATGCGAATTTGCATTCATTACCCTCAAACACAAAAAAATGATGTGGCCAGCACATGACCTCCCGCCAATATTCCATGTTTAAAATAACAATGAGCTTTAAGTAAAGTATCACTTCCAGTTGTACGTTTGTAAACAAAATCTATTTTGTTGTTCCAATAAATAGAAAAGTCTGTAATACGAAATTTTGGATTATATTCTGTTTTTCCACGAAAATCTGTTACGAGCTGCAAATGAAGTACTATTTCCGGTTTATGATATATAGTGCAAATCTATTATGTTGTTTCAAATTATATACGAGTTTTAAATACCAAATTTGAGAAGTTTTGGATCATATTTTAATATATTTTTTCAAGAAAATCTGTTTAGAGCTTCCAGTAAAGTATCATCACTTCTGGTTTATCAATTTTAGAAAAAATCTAATATGTTATTTCCTTTGATATAAAAGTCTTAATACTAAAATTGTAAAGTTTTGGATTATATTTTAACATAGTTCTTCATTAAAAACTGTTATGGGCTTCAAGTAAAGTATCTCTTCCGGTTGTCCAAAATCTAATCAACTCATTATATGAATGAAGAAAGCTTAAATACGGAAAATATAAATTTTTGGAAGTTTGATATAAGTTATCGTGGAAGAAAAATCGTCACACACACAGATATCATTGTAAAAATAGTAACAACGTGTTTTAGTGATCCCAATTCTTGCCTATTCACTGAAAACTCACTATCAAATTTTTGGATCTAAAAAATTACCTCTCTTACTTACGGTATGGCGGGAGGTAAAAAACCATTAAAATATATCATATGTAAGAAACAATGAATTAATTGCTTAATTATTTTTAATATTATATTTTACTTATCTTATTATTATTTATCGTATGTCGTACATTTTGAATATAACTATTAAATACACGGTGAGGCTGTTAAGATACAAGTGTAACACATTTATAGGATATAGAGAATAAGTCAAAATAAGTTGAAAAGTTTTAGACAATATGATGCAATGGAAGGAGATATCTCTTCGAAACAACTATCATAGGTAATTTCATTTTGAAAAGGCATACAGGTTTGAAAGACCTTGTTTTGCAGTAGTTGAATTTCGGGAACAACGAAAACAATAGCCCCACATACGCTACGGGCTACGTGAGAGCCAGCGACAAGAACGGCATGAACCTGCATCTTAAGTGACGTAGGACTTGTATTAAATACTCTTTTTGTCCTAGAAATAAGGGCAGGAAGACATGTTATGTTTGTATGCGGTGTGTAGGCTTGGAGTATGAATTTTTGAGTTGCAAAACATCATAACTTTTTCATCTTTTAATAATAATGTATGATTCTTTTAATGTTTTGTTTAATCGATCCTTTTCTAATGATTTGTTTTTAGTTTTATGTTGAATTAGAGATTTAAAAATATTTACGCTCAATAATGCTGATCAATGTTTTCTTCAAAAAAGAATTGCTATTATGTTGAATTAATGTTAATATTTTTAAACTATAACCGAAATCTAAAGAATAAAACAAGAAAGGATACACACATAAAATTTTATAAAACAATTGCAGTACCAACACTCACATTCGGGAGCGAAACATGGACAATCACAAAACAATAAGAAAGTAGAATCACAGGAGATGAAATTTCTCAGAAGAGTAATGGGATGCAGCAGAATAGATAGATTTAAAAATGAAGATATATATATAACATAAATGAAAAAATTAAACAATATAGACATGATTGGAAAGAACATATAAATAGAATGAGTGAAGAAAGACTCCCACTGAAAGCTAATAAATATAAATGCAGAGGAAGAAGAAACGTGGGACGTCCAAGAAACGGTGGGTTCCGTAACAGGCATTTTGCCTAATACCTGAAGCGATGAAGAAGAAGATTTTTAAACAAATATTATTGATTCCTATTTGTTTGTTTCATTCGACTCAAAAATAAGTTCGATAAATATCAAAATTCTAAGCAGCCTCTGTGAACTTTAGTTTGGGGTATGCCATACCCCACAACACTAACTGTGTAATTATTTTCCACAAAATTAACGAAGGCTTAAATAGTTATTTATCTGTTATTTGAGATTGAGAAAGTTAAGTCAGTTAGAACCTAGTTAATCATTTTTTTAATTATGATTGTGAATGAAAATATGAAATTAACCAGAGAACATTTTTGAATGATGATTTATAATTTTACAATTTTTAAGTCCAGAAGCATTCAAAATAAAGTTGAGAGCTAAATGGAAGGATATAATGTTGAGGTGTAATATTGTTGAAGGGGACTATTTTGAACATATAAAATAAAAAAAATCTGTTGTGTCCAGCACAATACCTTCCGTCAATCCTATGTATAATGTATAAATTCCATACATAATTTTTCTTGCAAAAGATTCTAAATTTCTAGTAAAATTATTTCATAAACAAAATATTTAAATTGCACTTGACACTGACATCTTCTTCCTCTTTAGATTTTCCCATTCGTTAGGGGGTCCCTATTTTTGCGTGTCGATCTCATTCAGTTAATTTTCTCTCAAGTCTTCCGCAATACAGTCCTTCCATCTTATCTTTGGTCTTCCTCTGTTTCTTCAACCTCCTATTAATAAACTACTCATTCTTGTTCAAATATAATTCTTCATTTCTCCTCATGACATGTTCAAACCAATGTAATCGTCTTTCTTGTATCTTTCTAGAAACTTGTAACACTAGAGTTATTTTCTTACCGTATCTTTCCGTGTTTCCCCGACATCTACTTCAACATCCTCATCTCTGCCACATTAATTTACTTTTTATTGATACTGACATCTGTCAATTTGAATTATATGAATATATTAGTAGTTTCCATGTTTAGCATAGTTGGCTGAATTATAAAATTTAATTTCTTTAAAATTCTTTAACTCTGTATCTATTGAATATAAAGTATAAAATGTAATCAACTCGTATAGAGAATAATATATTCTTTAAGTTATAATAACGTTAAATGTCAATAAATCAAATTTAACTGTTAAATCTTCAGTAAAAACTCATCATTGAATTTTTTGACCAAAGACAATACCTTCCTTACCTAAAGGTGTCGGAAGGTAAAAAAAATATGTGAACCATGTGTTTTATTCTAAATAATTCTAGCGTAACCCCTGTACAATATTCACTTTCGTTACAGGAAATAAAAAAGATTACGTTTAGCCACAACAGATTAAGCAAATCTTCGTAAAAACATCGCATCAGAGTTTCTTAATAGCCACATTAACTTCCCGGGGTTGTTATGAACTTATGAATCATTAAGTACACTTCCATTGTGCGTTTCTGAAATGATTAAACAGTGCCTGGAGAGAGAGAGAAAGACTATAAAATCTCTCTGAAAGTCAGAAAGAGACGCCACCGGTGTCGTAGCAGGGTTAATATGATTAGAAAGAGAGACAGGTCTGTGTTAAGCGAACCGGCTAATTGTGTTACCATCTTTATCTGGACTCTGTAATTACTCTAATTGAAGCGTTTCCTTACTCATTTACCTCATTTCACTGTGACCCCAGACAATGAAATTGAAAGTTGTGTTTATTACTGGATTTGGAAGGGAAAACTGAATTTGCATACTATGTACGTACACAAAGAAACTATAAGTGACAGAACATTCTTCAAAATATACTAGGTCTGATCAAAAAGGATTTTTTTCAATTTCTGGGGTAAATTCGATCACGTTGGTAGTTTTGTAAGTGACGTTTATGTCAGGTTTCATTCCATTGAAGGTGTAGTTTTTGTTTGACGGCTATATATTGGCATGATTAGCGGTTTTTTTTAAATTTAAAAATGACGGAGCAAAAATTCTACATTAAATTTTCTGTTACAAATGGTACAAAATGTTGTGAAATGGTGTAAATGTTGGAGAATGCTTTTGACGACGAGGCTAGGTCGAAACTAAGGATTTATGAATGGCATAATCGTTTTTAAAAGGGCTGTGAAGAGATGGAAGATGATAAGAGACCCGGACGTCATAGGTCGTAGCACATCAACCATCCATGTAAATGTAACAAAATTTGAAGATAATGTGCTTAGTAATATCCGAATCGCTTTAAAGGAGGTTGTTAACGGATCTTAGATCACTACAATTTTTTATCATGAAAGTAACGAGTTACCACATAATATTTTTTTTCATTCGTAGGTACATTTCCTTGCAATGTATTTTCAAAACAGTTTCCATTGTAATATATACTTCTTTCTTGTAATTTAAAATAAATAATTTTTATCATAAAAGTGAATATGATATTTTTCTTCAAAAACAGAACACTTGTTTTTTATGCTTCTTCTTTAAAATTTTGTAAACTAGAATTGACCCCTTTTCAAATTATCAATTTAAATATAATAGTTTGTTCTTGTATAAAATATAAAAAAAGACATTATTTAATTGTCTATTTGTTTCTATACAATACAGATCTTACGGCATCATGTTCACTCATTAAGAAGTATTAATTAATGCATTATTAAAAATATTAAAATAACTTCCAATTTATTAGTAGACAGCCATTCGCACTTTGTATTGCACAAGGAAAGGATAGCTGGACCGTGCTCGATTATTCTTTTATTTTTTTTTCTCGTATTTATATTTCGTAGTATTCAAATATGTGGTAGTCACTTCTACCCTAAAAATAAATTATAATTTTTTTAGTTTTAATAGAATAATAGTGCGCCTAGACCAACTCAGGACCCAAAAGAAGGGCGACGTGTCAAACCCATTTGTATAACGGTATTTTTGCTAAATGTCCAGGTTCATCCTAAGACAAGGTATGTGAAGATAAAGTTCCCAGCTAAGTTTTTGCTTTAAAATTAGAATTTTTACAGTTTTTTTTTTGTAAATCATACCTATGTACATAATAATTAATAAAACTGGTACTAAATATTAGTATAATGTAATTATTGAAACAATAAGTTCATACTATATTTTAAATAATTATTTTCTCATTAAATTGTATTTCAATTATCAATTTTTTAGGTCAATAACTATCTATTTGTTTTCCTCAAACTAATAACTGTTGCTTTACCTTAATATGGGTATAATATAAGGCAAAAACAATACAAATACCTTACATCATATTCAATAATTCAAAATTTAATATTTTCAAAATACAAGTACATATTGCAACTATATTTTTTAACTAAAATATAATTTGTTTTTAATAAAAAATTAAGAATTAAATGTATAAGAGAGTGGATCGGTGCTGTGTGAGTTACGTTTTTAGTTGGGCAAAATATGCCGCACTCAACAATGGATAAAAGATATAATACTATTAACATAAGATAATATTTATTTTCTTGTTCAGTATTATTATATTTTGAATTTATATATCTTTGAAAGTAAATTTTAAATTTATTTTATTCATATGAAATTTCCGTAGAAAGTCTCTCGCGGGGATGAAAATGCTCGTACATATAGTCAAGAAAAGCTTTGTTGCGGATTTCTAAAATTAGTACCATCAACTAATTTCGTAGTCAGAATAAAGTTATTTTTTATCGTGAGGTGAGCAACCCTTGTCCACGAAAATTGACCCCCCCCCCTTTATGGGTTGCAAAAGGGAGCGGCGGTGGTAGGCCCAAATACTATAGGGCATATGACAATTGTTCATCGGTGTATGCATAGCAGTGGTTGCAACACGTTTGGACCCAGCAGACCACGTCAGTGATGAAGCCACAAATAAGTTCATTTTATATCATTATCATTTTTATTAGGGTTTCAGTGCGGGCGATTCTATTTAGTACATATGAGGTCGTTAGGGTTTTGTAAAGCACTCCAGGCGTGGTTTCGATTGGGGAGGCTCTGTCCTCAACTCCTTTGAATTGTAGGTTTTGACACGGCTCCTTGCCCATGTTGAGATACCTTCTCGTGGTGGCAGGGCTTACCAATTCCTCAAAAAGAATGAGATCAACGTCTCAGCAAAGCAACAATTCATAATTGTTTATATTTTTATACAGCCTAATTCTCTAAGCAAAGTTGTTAAATCTAACAACCATTTTCATTTTCTAAATTGAATGTCAGTTGCTGAATTGAAAATCCCAATTCAGTATTATATCAAGTTGCTGATATTTAACAACTAGTCGTTACGTTGAGTTGCTAAACTAACTGCATTTCTCACTGTTGTTAGTATTGAACAATTGTTGGTATATAGATGGTATTCCTTGAAAATTTTATGTTAGGAAATGGACTTTTATTGGAAATAGAGGAACGACAGCAAATAATTGTATACAAGATTTTAGAATTATGCAAAGAAATTTGCAACATGTTATGGTGAAAATGATTAGGCAGAAGACTCACGCCATTAACCTGAAAAAAACCTTATAAAAAGAAATATAACTTGTAGTAATTGTTAGTTGTTATTTATTTTTAAAAAAAGAAGAAAAAATATACTAGTATAAAAGAAACGTATATATTAATTAATTTACAATTATTTCTATGTCAATCCTTATTCCTTTGACGGAATATAAAATTATTTGACAAAACGTGGTCGTTCTCAGTAGTGTCAACATATGGTACGAAAATAAACTACAATTATTTCAAATAATTTTATATTCTGTAAAAGGACTAACGATTGACTTAGAAATAATTGTAAATATCATTAATATATACATTACTTAATACCAGTATTTCTTTCTTTTAAAAATAAATAACACCCAATAATTTCTACAAGTCATATTTCATTATATAAGGTTTTTTTCAGGTTGATGACGTGAGTCTTCTGCCTAATCATTTTCACTATAGTAATCCATTCTCAATATCGGAAAAACTATTTACAAAGATATTCAAACTGAGTAAGGTGTCGTTCATGATTTAAATTGTGAACTGGAAGGTCTCATGTCACAAAATGAAAGATTTACATTAATTCCAAATCATTTTAAAGTAAGTAATACAATATTTTAATTCTTAATATTGAACAAATTTTCAGATCCTTGTAACACTTAATTTCAACGCTTAGCTATTAGTCTTATAAGAAACTAGAAACTGCAGGGCAAAATTTCAATTTTAGTGAAGTCGATCAACGACTTGCAATTAGCATAAATGAAATGCAAAATTAGCTTTGTCATTTAATTTGCCCAAAATCATCTTTTTATGTTCACAAATATAATCTACCTTTACAGAATATTGTTCCGTGGAATATCTTGCACCCCGACTTTTTTTATCACTTTATTAAATAATCAAACGTCAAACGAATCGCATTTCACGTTGGCAATAGAGTAGAAATATGTACAAATATTGAGAATCGACATGCCTTTTAACTCACTTGTTAATAACTTCATTGCTATATTTAACAACAATTGTTCACAACGATCGTTTTTACCTTCTGTCACCTTTATGTAAGGAAGGTATTGTTTTTGGTCAAGATGAGTTTTTAGTGAATAGGCATGTTTTAGGGTCCCTATAATACGATTTTACCATTTTTACGATGATGTCTGTATGTATGTAGGTGTGTGTGTGTGTGTGTGTGTGTGTGTGTGTGTGTGTGTGTGTGTGTGTGTGTGTGTCTGTATGTGCCTGTGTGTGTGTGAAAAAAGTTTCGGATCGCATAACTTCAATGCCACGATTCCAAAAATTATATATTTTTTGTATTCCTCAAGTTTACATCCAGAAGAACAACTGATTAGAATTTGGTTATAATTGGTGAACCGGAAGTAGCCTCATTTGAAGATTTAACAGTTAAATTTGATTTATTGACATTTAACGTTATTATAACTTAAAGAATATATTATTCACTATACGATTTGATTGCATTTTCTACTTCATATTCAATAGATATAGAGTTAAAGAATTTTAAAGAAATTAAATTTTATAAATCAACCAACTATGCTAAACGTGGAAACTAATAATTTATTCATATAATTCAAATTGACAGATGTCAGTATAAATAAAAAATTAATTAATGTGGCAGAGATGAGGATGTTGAAGACACGGAAAGATAGGTAGGAAAATAACTCTAGTGTTACAAGTTTCTAGAAAGATACAAGCGAGATGATTACTTTGGTTTGAAACTGTCATGATGAGAAATGAAGAATATATTGGATGAAGAATGAATAGCTTAGTAATAGATGGTGGAAGAAACCGGGGAAGACCAAAGATAAGATGGTAGGACTGTATTGCGGAAGACTTGAGAGAAAAGGAACTGAATGAGAACGACACGTAAAACAGAAATGAATGGAAGAAGAAAATAAAAAATAGATACCCTTAACGAATGGGGAAAGCAATTTGCATAGTTTGTTTATGAAATAATTTTACTGGAAATTTAGAATCTTTTGCAAGAAAATTTATGTATGGAATTTATACATAATATACAGGATTGACGGAAGGTATTGTGCTGGCCACAACAGATTTTTTACGATGTCGTTGATTATGTATTTACTGAATACCAATTGAATGATAGTGACAATTGTTGCAAGAGTTGCTAAAAATCGTTCTTAATTCTCAGTCGTTACCTAACGACTATGTTAACAACTATATTAGTGAATTAGGCCGATTGACTGTTTTAACGATTACCGGAAAATTGATCGCATTTTTTTTAAACAGTTTAAAATAAAACTCTGAATACGTGTTAATTTGAAGTCATAATTATGAGTATTGTTTGTATTTCTTCGAAATGTTTTTATTTCTTTGGAACAATGAAAGTACAGTTAATAACCGCATATTTAAAATCCTCCTAAAATTAACCCTTTCTCGGCACGTGTGGAATCTCCTCATTACGTAACAATCCGCCACCGCAGAATTCTTCCGCAAACTGTCGGAATAACAGTAAAATTCCACACACCTTGTTATGGGCTGAAAGGCAGTGACAACATAATACACTTTTTAAGTCAGAGGCGTTGCCTTCGAACCGTATGTTACACCGCAAACAGTTAGGATAATAACAGAGTTGCACTGAGTTCATGGGACAACAATTAAGGAGTACCTAACCCTTCACATGTCAAAACAGCGGTAATGAGTATGCGTGGAAGCAGGACGCTAACGAGGTGAAATGACATTTATTTGTATGGTAAGTGTAATTATTGATGTTTTTACTACCTTTATTATACAGTGGAGTCAGTAAATAAATTGACAGTTATCAATAGGAAATATTTACGAATCAAGTAATATTATAGTTGTCAGAACTATATGTTCTTTATCATTTGACACAAGTAATTTTTGTTATTTATATTAATAATTATTTTAATGGACCCAGCAAATTTCTCGCTTATTTATTGTTAGTAATTTCTTTCATATAACATGATTTATGCAGCAACATGTAAGCTACTTGATGACGGATATGCATTCATGATACTGCTTCCGGTTTATTAGTAATTAATATCAACTTTGAAATTTCAAATGGAACATACTATATTTTTTTACAAATTTGAAAGTACATCAAATTTGCTTTACAATCATGTAAAATAATCCATAAGTTACATTATTAAAAAGTAAAATGGCGGGCATTTTTTTATACACCTAGTAGAAAACAGAATAGTGAACCATGACTATGGCTTGAAATAAAATAATTAACTAAAACAATTGTTTTATTTCAAGCCATAATCATGGCTCACTATTTTTTTTCGACTAGGTGTATAAAAAAGTGCCCGCCATTTTACTTTTTAATAATATAACATATGGGTTATTTTACGTGATTGTAAAGCAAATTTGATGTACTTTCAAAATTTTAAAAAAATATAGTATGTTCCATTTGAAATTTTAAAGCTGATATAAATTACTAATAAACCGGAAGTGGTATCATGAATGTACATCCGTCATCAAGTAGCTTACATGTTGCTGTATAAATCATGTTATATGAAAGCAATTACTAACTTAATAAATAAGCGAGATATTTGCTGGGTCCACTAAAATATAACATTCTGTATACTCTGTTTCCCCGAGTTGATACACTCACGTCACCAATATCTGCTGCAAGAATTACTAAACTTGTGTCTAGCATCTTTGTCGTACACACAAGGTAAAGATGAGTATTTTATTTGCTTTCTCATTATCGTACGTTTTACTAAGAGGTATATGCTATCTCCGTCCAACCAACGCCAAAATGAAATAGAAACGGTAGTGTAACCACGGTAATGAATGTCGTTTTCAAATTTAAATTATTTAAATATTTGTCATTCTGTTATATTTGTTATTCATGGGGTCTCGTGGCCGTGTGCTTGAGTGTCTAGTCGCGAATCTGGGGACCCAGGTTCAATCCCGACCGACGCCAAAAATTTCAAATTTTAATGGCAAAAAATAACCCCTGTGGTGCACTCTCCACACCAGAAATGAGTGCCCGTGAGGTGACGTCTGGTAAACGCCCGCACGGTACAAATATTTCATCATTACCGAAATCTGTGTATAAAGCAGATTGGCATACCCAGCAATAGGTAATATGCCGTGATGATATATTTTTTTTATTATTTATGTCATTCTGTATTTGGCTATGATAATTTGTATTCATTGTGTGTTGCAAAGATTGCTGAAAATTCCTGCAACATATTGCTTTTAGACAATAAATAGCTATTTTTAGTACAAGTGAGCAAAGTATGTCTTTTTCTCACGCGTCCAGAAATTGGCCACACGAGCGAAGCAAGTGCGCCAACTGGACAAGTGAGAAAAAGACATGCTCACGTGTGCTAAACATGATTTTTTCCACAATCTTGAAATACAATTTTCCCAAAAAAATAAAACATTATACTTTGTTTATTAATGAAAAACTCAGAAGTACATTATGTTTACAATTGAATGTAATTGACAAAAAATAAATACAAAAAAAATAAATTCCATCATGTAGAATGGTGCTCAGAGTTTGCAACCAATTATACGCTTGTGTAATTTTGCTCACTTGTGAAGAAAGTTATTTACTTTGCCCACTTGTGAAGAAAAATATTTACTTTGCTCACTTGTGATTCAATATGCTACTTTGCTCACTATTTTCAGTTGAATAATAATGAATTTTGCTCACGATTGTGGAAAAAAGTATATATTTCATCCATTATATTTTTATCGTATTTATTCAATTGCTTTATTATCGCTAAATAGCTATTTATACTTTGAATTTTGATGAATAACAATATGGGTTATATTATAACATTGTCAGTTTTGATATTACGTCAACAATCCCTCTCCCCTCTGTCGATTTCAACCACATGCTTGCGAATGATGACATGCGTATCATCTCGGGGACACGGACTTTTATATGAGTGCATTTATAAAGTTGGTTGTTAAAAATTCTTGGCTCTTTCTTTCGTTAACAAGCGAACGTGCTCTGGCATTTTTATGCCACGTTAACTCCTACAAGTGTTAATATGTCATCAATATAAATTAGATACTTTAGATTGTGTACACACGAGAATCGAATCGAGGTTCGTTCTTCTTGATAGTTTGTACGTGTTTAATACCCTGATTTGTCTTTACGATGTGATTTTCATAAAATAAAAATTTTACAGCCTCTGAGAAAAGACCATGATATAGAGAAAGAAGCTTTATCATTTATTAATAAGAACAGAATCTATAAATTTATGAGATACATTTTTGTATATTCCTGTTAATAGGTATTTATTTTGTTAGGTACAATTGAAAGGTACAATTGAAGAGTTTTCCTTAAGAGTCTAACGAGTTCATTTAATTGAAGTTTCCGGTATACGGCACCATATTGTAACGTTTTTATTTATATGGGTGAAGTGTAAAACACAGACAAATATTATTAATAAAAGAATACGTTTATTAAACGATATATAATTAAGGATTAAATATTAAAAGATAATAAAAACAACTAACACTATGATTAAATAATTATAAACATTAAGAATATTATTAAATGCTTAAACACTACGATTATTTATCTATACCAATATTTATATCACTACACTTATTTATATAACTACAATCAACTGGTAAACTGTTTATTTATATCACTGAGTTCATTTATGGTTGCTTTTATATATGAGACTGCCCCTCCGCTTTCTTTCGGCCGGTATTTATACAGCGCATACCATTCTAGAAGCCTTCGAAGCGACAATGACCTGTATATAAAGGAATGAGGTCACGGCGTAATTAGACTCTAGCCGCTGTGGCGCCAGGGATTGCGTCATCGCTCTGGAACGTTCTGTCAGTGGCGCCGTTGTATAATCTTCTCCCAGGGGCGCACGTCACAATATCGTTCGATTGTGAGCGACGAGCTTTTGTTAAAGAACAAGCAAATATAATGTAAATATTTTTGTAGGAGATATGAGTTAATAATATGAGGTAGCGTCAAAATGTTTCGGGAATTGGTCAATAAAATTATATTGAAAAAAATACAATATTTTTCATAAATTTCCTTTAACTTATATCTCTCCTACATTTACACACTTGTTCCATCTATAGTACAACGGTTCAAAATATTCTTGGAAACCAGCATTTTCATCACCTCTGCAGGTTTAACAAAACGTTGCCCTTCAATTTCATTTTTAGCTGTGGGTACAGGTAAAAATCGGCTGGTACAAGGTTGGGAGAATAGGAGGGATGTTCCAAAATGGTAACAGAGAGAAATGTGCCGGTGTTGGATTGTTGTTATGCAACAAAACTCAATCATTTTTAATGAATAAATACGTTTTGGAGTTCCTAGAATATGAATTTAATATTTTTACGATAATGTCTGTATGTGTGTGTGCGTGCCTGCGTGCGTGTGCGTGGGTATGTTAGTTACAATTGAACAACCGGAAAGACCTTAATTTGATGTTCTCAACTGTTTTTTTCTTTCCGTCGCCTTTAGGTAAGGAAGGTATTGTCTTTGGTCAAAAAATTCAAAAATAAGCATGTTTTAGGTTCCTATAATACGATTTTACCATTTTTACGATGATGTCTGTATGTATGTATATTTGTGTGTGTGTCTGTGTGCGTGTGATGAAAGTTTCGGATCGCATAACTTCAATACCACGATTCCAAAAATTATAATTTTTTCGTATTCCTCAAGTTTACATCCAGAAGAAAAAGTGATTTTGTCAACCGGAAGTAGCCTCATTTGAAGATATTAACAGTTAATTATGATTTGACACTTAACGTTCTTATAACTTAAATTATATATTATTCTCTATACGATTTGATTACATTTTATACTTCATATTTAATAGATATAGACTTAAAGAATTATAAAGATATTAAATTTCATAAATCAGCCAGCTATGCTAACCATGAAAATTACTAATATATTCAGATAATGTAAATTGACAAATGTCAGTATCAATAAGAAGTAAATGAATGTGGCAAAGATGAGGATGTTGAAGTAGATGTTGGGGAAGACACGGAAAGATACGGTAAGGAAATACCTAGTCTTACAAGTTTCTAGAAAGATACAAGAGAGACGATTACATTGGTTTGAACATGTCATGAGGAGAGATGAAGAATATATTGGAAGAATGAATAGTTTAGTATTAGAAGGTTGAAGAAACAGAGGGAGACCTACGATAAGATAAAGGACTGTATTGCGGAAGACTTGAGTGAAAAGGAACTGAATGAGAACAACACGCAAAACAGAAATGAGTGGAAGAAGAAAATAAAAAATAGCGACCCCTACGAATGGAAAAAGCTAAAGAAGAAGATGTCAGCGTCAAGTGCAATTTGCATAGTTTGTTTATGAAATAATTTTACTGGAAATTTGGAATTTTGCAAGAAAGTTTATGTATGGAATTTACACAGGATTGACAGAAGGTATTGTGCTGGCCACATCAGATATTTTAATTTATTTTTGACAATGATAATACTAAAGAATATTTTATTTTCTATACGATTTGATTGCATTATTTTCTTCATATCAATGTATTTAGAAAAAAAAAGTTATAAAGAAATTAATTTCAATGTTTGCTGCGTCACCATGGAAACAGTTTCAATAATTCAATATTACTAATTGACAGATGTCAGTGTCAAGTACAATTTGCACAGTATGTATGTGAAATAATTTTGTTGGTAGGGACTTAATCCGGTTCGCTAGATTCGCGACCAAATACTCAAGCATGCCGCCACGAGACCCAATAGGTAATATGTATTTAAATTAATAAAATTAAATGGCGGGAGGTATTGTGTTGGTCACATCAGATTTTTTAAATATTGATTCCTTTTTCATTTTTATAATTTTCATCCAAAAATTTTAATTAGGAAAATGTGTTTTATTGATTTTACAACTTATATCTGCGGGATATATTCTCGTTCTCTTTATAATTATTTGCTTGGCATAAATGTATAGAATATTTAAAGCACGTAACCGCGCCTATAAATTAAGCTAGCTACTTAATAATGTACCCGCGCGCATACTTTCAGTTAGGCAGTAAATTCTCCAAAATGATATATGCTTGGGCATTGTTCTACAGCTATTGGTATATATCATTTTGCTGTCTAAACTTGTAACTCTTACGTTGTACCGCTTCGCTTACCGGTTACAGTTACCGGTTGTTCTCATTACACGCGGAACATGTGTTGTAGGAAGTCGGGCAATTCAGTTGGTTGATATACTGTGTTGATCGTTAAAAACCTATAAATTTCTAACTTGAATTTGTAATGGCAGAAGGTAATGGTTCACGTACTATTGTACGTAAATTTGTTGGGAACTG
This sequence comes from Harpalus rufipes, assembly GCA_951394225.1. Classification (NCBI taxonomy): domain Eukaryota; kingdom Metazoa; phylum Arthropoda; class Insecta; order Coleoptera; family Carabidae; genus Harpalus; species Harpalus rufipes. The sequence goes on from OX596275.1 coordinate 51,972,710, forward strand.
GGAGCAGACTTTGAAAAGATAAAGAAAATTTGGTTTCTTGCAATTTTTACATATTTTTATTGGGAAATTTGAATCCGTCGCCAGGTACTACTTTAAAATTAAATTCATTGTATATCTAGGGTGTTGACCGCGACACCGGAACATAGGACTTTAACATGTAAAATCAAATTTTCGTAATTTTCTGCTTCCCTAATTAAGAAATTCTTCTAAATATTACTTTTTGAAAATTTTTGTTCTTGCTAGTATTAAAGAAGAGTAAATTCTCTATCTGATACATATAAATAATTTATTATATCTTTTATAGATTTAGAGATAAAGAAATATAATATATAAAATAATTTGTTGTAATAAATCTCACAGCCCAAATAATGTCATGGAAACCAATTGAAAAATTAAAATGTTTCTACGTGACAGATAAATTTCAGTGTCAAAAATCCAGACGCATTACTGAATACTTTTTCTGGGAAGTACATACATTATATTATTTCTTATTGTATTACTAGTTAAATATTTAAAATTATAGGTGTATTACATATACCCTTCAAAAATACTGTCAATCTCGACAATGAATTAGAAACATTTCGAAAAATTAGAAGCGTAGGACAAAATTTCTTCTTAAAATGAATTTAAAATTAAAAAATCTGAATATAAAGAATAGATGTAAGTAGAATTTTTGGTGTAGAGTGTAGGTATACAAGAAATGTTAAATACAATAGGGCGCGAGCAGTCATGTGACTTTGTTGGGCTTGACAAGCAGATATGGGGCCCGTGTTAGAATGATAGCTAGTAATTATGTACATAGAAATCAAATATCATATTTTTTCATTTTAAATTTAGTGATTTTCCAATTCCATGTGGTTCATTTTCCTACGTGAACTACGTGAATTTAAAATTTTTATTGAATAATGCGACATTTGACGTCAATGTACATAATTACTAATTGTCATTCTGCCACGGGCCCCCATATCTTTTGGTCAAGGTCAACAATGTCACATGACAGCTCGCGCACTATATTTATGTAACCCAAAACGGAAGTGGCGAGAGGTATAGTGCTGGTCGCAACAGATTTTTTTTTAACTAATTTTTGGCTTTGCGAAGTCTGTAACATTAAGTTTGCTTATTGTTTCAAAATTTTAAACTTAAAAACTTTTATTTGAATCATTTTTACGTAAAATAATTAAGGAAGCAGGAAATTACAAAAATATGATTTTACGTGTTAAAGTTCTATGTTCCGGTGTCAAATTGAATAACGTAACAGAGTGCATTTTGCCAAATTGTGAAGTCTACTGCAACGCATGCGTTCTAGTGGAACATACATACACATATGAGCTAATGATTAAATGAGTATTAATTACTTAGGAGAATCAATAGCAATAGCTGACGAGGTAAACACACATTACTGAGTATTAGATACACATGTTTGTCCATTTGTCGACACATTGATGAAACTACCTAAATATTCTAGTGGTAAACAAGTGTAGTTAATTATGGAACAGATCAAAAGATGACTAATTAATTTCTGATTAAAAGATCGTTTTAACCCTTGTTAGCTTTGTCAAAGTTTGTAAAATAATATGTAGGGCGAATAGTTTGGCATCATTACTGTAATTTAGTAAGAAAATATCGAAGGGCGATACAAAACTGAAGGCAAGGATTGTTGTCACGCGGCGTGTGTCCGCTTTACGATAATACATGTCCTCATAGCCTCACACAGCGCGAATCACTAAAGCTTTACTGGACGATTTTGGATGGGATTTTTGGGCCATCCGCCACACAGCCCCGATTTGGCACCGTCTGATTTTCACCCCTTACTTCATTTCCATAAGAATAATAACACCTACACCCTCCTGTATTTTTTTGAAATTTTTTTTTTTTGATTTTTTGACAAAATTCCGTGTTTTCTTTTGAAAGAATAATTTAAATGAAAGAAAAGCTTTAGATTTCCGTCATGTTCTGCAACAATTACAATTTAAAACTTGAAAATATTATTTCAGGTGATTTAATTAAACCTGCGATAAAAAAGCATACACCACGAGGGCGTTATCAAGCGCGGTTTAATTTAAATGTTTCCGCGGTCGATTTAAAAGAATAATCCGAGCAATTAGTCTCCGCGTTATGACAAATATTTCCTGTTAATTACATTTGTATAACTAGGAAATTTATATGGTTTCCGGCGTTAGCAGGTAGCCGCGCTGGTGTTGGGCGCTATCGCGTTGAAAAAAAAAAACGAAAACGCGGCATAGCCCGCGGAAAAGCAATAATTTAGCTGCGAATTGTGTACCTGCCCGTGAACATTGCATTGCCAGAGTAGAGTGCTGTGACGGTGAAACAAATGCATTGAACAGAAAGCGCAAAAATGTTGCTGAACGTTTAATCCCAAACTTATAGAATTATAAAAGTATTCAGATAATTTTTTCTAAAGTAAATTATGAGTTTTTTGTTCAGTCGCTCTATTTTTACATAATACATCTGTATCCAAAATTCAAATACATATATAAGTGATGTATGAATGGTAATTAAACTTTGAGTTTTATTATAAAAAAATATTTTATACTTTGTGGCTTATCGATTTCGCTTCAAGTTTTTAGCATCTTCGGAGCCTACAGTTGAAAGATGTACATTCAATAGTATTTGTTGTAAAATATAGAATTATTATATAAAATGTTATGTATTAATAGAAAAATAGCAAAAATATATGTGTTAATATAGTGGGAAAAATGCTGGGGAGTGATACATTTGTTTTAATGTTAAATATAAAGAGGTTATATATCTTAAAATTAAATTTATAAGTTGTAGGTTAGGTGAGCATGCCAACCCTAGAAACTGTAATGATATGAAAAATATAAAAAAATATATAAAAAATACTAACCCTCAGAGAAATTTTAAAAAAGCCTTGGCATGTCGGCTGTTTAATATTGAAGAAAAAATTGTTGTATATTTCTCTGACGGAAGATGCTAAAAACTTGTTAGCGAAATCGATAAGCCACAGTATAAAATAAATTTTTATAATAAAACTCAAAGTTTAATTACCATTCATACATCATGAAAATTAACTTTAATCTAGAGTCGTTCATCAATAAAACATATATATATGTCTTGTAAAATTTAGTACGATATATTTAAATTTCTCATTTAATCTTCACCTTTATATTATACAGGTGACACTGAAAAATGTATCACTCAAAATAACTTTTTTATTTATAATTATTTTTAATTTCCTTGATATATTTGTAAACTAGGTGTAGGGCTTCATAAATCATGACAAGCCATATTAGGTAGTAATAAAAAATAGATTTTTTTTTTGTAATAAAATATAGAATCTTATAAAAATAACTTACTATTTAAACCAATAACGTAAATATTAGCAGTGAGTATATAACTTATTCAGGTGGTGACTAGCACAGCCGAACATAGGACTTTAATATATAAAATCAGACTTTTGTAATTTCCTGCTTCCCTAATTATTTTAGGTAAAAAAGCTTAAATAAAAGTTGTAAAGCATAAAATTCTGCATCTGAATCAATAAGAAAATTAACTTTGTATGCCTTGTAACGTTAGAAATTAGGTATGAAAATATCGATAATCACCTTAAAAATAGCAATAGCCATGGAATTAAGACAAAATAAATAACAAATATCAAACGGTTTAACTGTCATGTTAGGGTAATTTATTTTTATTAGGTATTATTTCTAATTACTGTTCCAGTTAACAATTGTTTGGCAATTTAAATTGATATTTGTTCACTTGACCAGAAATTACAAATTATAATAAAAATAAATTAACCTAGCTTGACAGATAAATCGTTAATTTTTTAATTCAATTCCATGGCTATAGATATTTTTGGGGTGATTTTCGACATTTTCATAGCTAATTTCTGCCGTTACAATGCACAGACATTTAATTTTGTTTATGGATTTATGTAGAATTTTATGAGCTACAACTTTTATTTGAAGCTTTTTTTAGCTAAAATAATTAGGGAAGCAGGAAATTTCGAAAGTCTGATTTTGCATGTAAAAATCCTATGTTTGGCTGTGCCAGTCACCATCCTGTATACGTTACCTATATACTCATATATTATACAACAAGACGATTGAAAATTCTCGATTATACGAAACGTGTTGCCTGGAAATTTAACGTAGGCCTGTAGTCTATTTTTATTTGACAGAAACGTCAAACTGTATGCTAAATAACCTTTTTACCTCTCGCTAAGAGAGGTATTGCATTCATGCTAAAAATCGCATATCCAGATTTTATTGAATAAGCACGTTTTAAGGTTCCTACAATCCGATTTTAACATTTTTACGATGATGTCTCTGTGTGTGTGTGTGTGTGTGTGTGTGTGTGTGTGTGTGTGTGTGTGTGTGTGTGTATGTATGGATGTATGTAGGATGTTGGAAGGACGATTACTCAAAAACTATAAGACTTTAAATTTGTTTAACTACGTATTTTCCAATCGGACATTCATGGGAAGATCTGAAAAGGTTTTGGTAACAATTGGACAACCGGAAGTAGAAGATTCTTCTATCTGATACATTTAAATATTTTGGTATATATTCTATAGATTTAGAGATAAAAGAAATATAATATATAAAATAATGTTATAATAAATTTTACAGCCGAAAGGATGCCATGGAAAATAGTTGAAAATTTAATTTTTTTGTAACTGACAGATAAATGTCAGTGTCAGAAATTCGTAAATATTACTAAAGAGTTTTTCTGGGAAGTACATACATTATATTATTTCTTAATGTATTAATAGTTAAATATTTAAAATTATAGGTATATTACATATATCCTTCAAAAATACTGTCCATCCTGACAATGAATTGGAAACATTTCGAAAAATTAGAAGAGGACAAAATTTCTTCATAAAATGAATTTAAAATTAAACAATCTAAATATAAGGAATAGATATGTAAGTAGAATTTTTGGTGTAGAATGTAGGTATACAAGAAATGTTAAATACAATAGGGCGCTTTGACTAGCAGATATGGGGGCTCATGTCAGAATGATAGCTAGTAATTATGTATATAGATGTAAGTATCATAATTTCTCATTCTAAATTTAGTGATTTTCCAATTCCATATGGTTTATTTTCCTCGACATTCCTCATTCTGAAACGGGCCCCCACATCTGCTTGTCAAGGCCAACAATGTAACATGACTGTTCGCGCCCTATACTTATGTAACCAAAAAAGGGAGTGGCGAGAGGTATTGTGCTGGCCACAATAGATTTTTTTAAATATAGCTGTAGTAGTATGTAATATTACATTGAAATGCTAGTATTTCAAATAAACTAGCAACACTGTAGTTTCTAGACATGTGATCCAAATAATTATTTGTTTGTCAAATTTTTACTTCTGTGACTGTGTTTGGTTTTACGCTTTGAGCGGTCTGAGCGCTTTATTTCGTTCGGTAATTACATCTGAGCGATCTGAGATTATACTTTATGCTAGCGTAAATATAATTAAAAATGACATTGACAGTTCTGAGTACAAAGAACAAAATAACCAAACGCACCTATAAGTGAATATTCGAATATACAAAGGTTCGTATATTCGTTCATCATGGTTACTTAATAATAACCGCTGTAATACATGGTAACTAAGGATAATCACGTATTCTAAATATATAAAAAAAATATACAGTGTCCCATTTCAAATGTGCAAGTTATTGTCACTTACGGTTGAACCGGAAGCACTACCATCATACTAAGTAGCATGATTTGTGAGAATCTAAGCGTAGTTCACAAATAATCAAGAAAATTAAAAAATAAATATAAATAAAAAAGGTTTTTTTGAGTGGCCCGTTTTTCAGTGTCGCCTTGTAAATAAGAAGTTGGAAAATGTATTGAATATTTAAAATATGGGGGAGTATTTTTTATTGGTTCTACTTATATCCGATACTGTATATTTATTTATTTATATTATATTTTTTTATCGAATATAATAGTAATATAATATGGGGTCCCGTGGCCGCTTGCTTGAGTGTCTGGTTGCAAATCTGGGGAACCGGCTTCGATACGACCGACGCCAAAAAGATATATTTCGAATTTTAAATAGCACAAAAGTGACCCGTGTGGTGTACACTCCATGCCACCAATGAGTGCCCGTGAGGTGATTCCTGGTAAACGCCCGCACGGTAAAAATATGTCATGCTTACTGAAATTTGTATACAGAACAGATTGGCACACCCAGCAATGGGTAATTTGCCGTGATGATATTTTTTATATATATAGTACTCGTAGTCACAGTGTCCTGTGCCCGACTGTTCTCTTGTTTGGCCAGCACTGCAATCGGCCGTATATCACATGATCCTAGGTGGCTATGTTGTGTGCACCTATGGCTATAGTA